>CM068384.1:24441237-24883737 GCA_034770075.1 Aralia elata
TACATAACAATAACCATTTGAAACTCAGTGACAACATCCACTTGAATTCTAAAGCTTGCATTGGTTCTAATTTTTGATTATTGGGTAAGGTTTTTGATTATTCAAGTAGATGTTGTCAGTATATCAGCATTTGAAATCAACATTGCTTGAATTCTAGAGCTTGCATACATGATATATTACATATATAACCATACTTGCATTCTCACTAAATAGATATATAATACATTCAATACATACTTTATACACATATTATAATAACATTAATTTTTTAGTGTAAAGTATTTTAAATTTATTTTTGATCATACTGATGGGTGTTTTTTTTAATGGCCACGTAAGAACTTATTTTTAATGGCCACGTAGGAACACACACACACACACACACACATATATATATGAAAAAAATGTATATACATAACTGTGTAGTGCACAACCGACTATAGCAACGGTTTTTTTGGGCTATAGCGACGGGTCACCCGTCGCTATAGTCCAGAATATCTATAGCGACAGGTGAACCGTCGCTATATCCCAAAAAAACCGTCGCTATAACCTTACCGTGCAGTACATAAATGTGTACCTACATATAACCCATATATATATATATATAAATTAACATGGAAATGTATGGAAAACTTGATATATGATAATTGTAAGAAATCGTCCACATACATGCAAAATCCCAACAAATAATATGTTAAGAGCAGTTGAAGGAGAAAGATATAGTCAATGACTTATTTATTTACCTTCTTCATGATCCAAATAATTGAAAACGTTCCAAGTTTATTCTCTCTTTCTCTCTCTGTTTGAAGCCATCAACAATACAATCCAAACTTTGGCTTTTTTTTTTTTTTTTACATTGATTTGAAAAAACAATATTAGTCCCACATGGAGGCCAATGATTAAATAGTAGTATATACATTAGGACTTAATCAGCCAAATTAAAATATTAAGATAAACACTTGAGGAGTAGTTGCAACCTACATTATCGAACATGAATTTGGAATCATTTAATTTAATATGAATGGCGTGATGAATGACATAAAATTATTGCAAAGAATCAAAAAAACAAGTGGAAGATTTTTTAGATACTAATATTTCAAGTATAACAATTATATGATGTTTAAAGTTTAGTATTAAAAGTTTATGTCTAATTCAATGTGACTAAAATGCAAAATTGACCCGTCAATTTGTATGTGTTTGATGAACTTGTTCCTTAAAATATTTTTATAGCAAAATATATTTTAAACTTACAAGTATGTACTGAAAAAGGGATTTCAAGACCAATTTCACTAAACTTTTTAACGGAAATTATTTTTTTTGGACACTAAAGAAAAAAGGCTCATAACCGATGGCAAAGTCCGTCATCTTTTTCGTTGATAATGAGGTCATATATAGGAGACAAACTCTTTTGCTGTCTCATTCGCTGTCGACCGTCGTCGAAAAAGACAAAGATAAATAATGGACTTATAGGCGATGGACAGACTATAAGCGACGGAAAGTCCGTCATCAATGGATAACAAATTATTAAATTAAAAGTTGTTAATAGCTAGGCAACAGACAATATGTCTATAGACTATAATGAACTTGTTCGTCGGTTATGACTTTACCCATTGCCGATAGACTTCTCGTCGTCAATGACTTTTTTTTGTCGTTTTTGTTTCTTCTTTTTTTTCTTAATTTATAATTAAGTCTGTCATCAATGACATATAGTCTATCGAGAATAATTATTATTAATCATTAATCACATTAATATTGAAAAAATTATTATATTATTTTAATTGATAGTGCTAATTATTTTATTATTTTAAAGAGCGGGTTCGTAAAAAGCATAGGAATTTTTTTTTTGATCAACAAACAATTATTTTATTATCACCTAAAAAATACATCCATGGTCTATCATGGATAAAGCCATCACAAACTTTCCTTTTACAGCAAACCTTTCAAAAGATCTCACACAACAAAACTCACTTAAAACAAGAGCACAAGTTAAGAAAAACAATTGAAAATCCACAAAATTAAAATTCTGCAATTGATACCCAAGAATCTTCACACCAATTATGACTGTTGCTGCTGGGTTTTGAGCTCCTCGAAGAGATCCATTGTAACTTCTGAAATAGACAATGTATACCACATCCTTCCAGAAAAAACTCTATCCACATAAATTAGCAATCTATGTACATAAATAAAAGCATAGGAATTTAAAAGGTGAATTTTGCATTTCAGTCATTCAATTAAATCAATACAAACCTTTTAATATTAAACATAGCTAACCTTTTAATAATCTCACTGTTATAAGATGGAGGGATTAACTTATATAGTATATAGTACAAAAAGATTCCTTATTCTATAATAAAAATTGAATAAGTTTAAATTCGTGGCAGATTATCGAAACTAGCTTGTAGGTGTCTTCTACATTTTTCATTTCTGATTTCTTCTACCGTCTATTATCATTTATATAAAGATCATTTGATCAATATTTTTAATTAAATTTAGTATAATGTACACAGACAAAGCTGAACATGGATAAAGGGGACCAAACTCCATGAACAATTTTAGTGCAACCATGAGAATTTAGATGAAGAATATGATGTGCATAAATTGTACACAAAAAATTGTGCACAAAGAGTATGACTCATGTATTGCTTACTAATAAAAATGTATAAAACATCTAATCGTTGGTCCCATTCCTATTTTCTATCTTTTTTATATATTGTTTGTGCACAATTTTTGTGTATAATTTGTTTCCATAGTATTACTCAATTTAGATATAGTACTGAATATAAGTTATACTTCCAAATAAGAGGCTTGGGCTTGGAGATCAAAGAGATGGATCAACTGCAATGTAGCTGAACGCCAGAAAATTTGAAATTAACACAGTTCTTTATTAGCAACAATTTTTGGAGCACAAAGTACAAGAAGCTCAGAAGATACATGTGACTAGAATAAAATAATTGAAGATCTCTCAAATTCTATACAGTAAAGTAAATAAATTACACGAAACAACTCCTTTGGGAAAACAAGAATCAGATTGTAACACCTACTTCCAAACCATACAAACTCCTGCTATCTCAACCATGACCAAATAAATAAACCTTTGAACCCAATTTTGTTTGAAGATAGTATAATCCCAATATGTAAGAGGGCCACCAGCCAAGTAAAAACAAACTGGTCCGAATCAAAAAGGTTGAAGCTTTGAAATACACTGCCGGGGACCTTATTAAAATGATAATCTGGTTTGGATGATTTATTTCTGAATCTTGTCTTTATGGAGCCTTCGTTTATTTTTAAACTAACAACTGCAAGTAAACATAAGAAAAAATTAATAGTTAGATCATAGATGTACATTTATTTGAATCTTATTGTTCATAAGTAAACATGGAAAAAAATATTGCTAGTTACAATGTGTAATGAACAAAATACTTACATGATTGCTGGTGGCAAGTGACTAAGCAATGGGACCTTAGTAGTGAGTTGGTGGTGGTGGAGAAGCATAGATGTAAACTGGAGGTGGAGGTGATTTCACTGGTGGGGGAGGTGATGAATAGTAGTATGGGGGAGGGGGGGATTGCACCGGTGGGGGAGGTGAGGAGTAGTGGTATGGGGGAGGAGGGGATTTCACTGGTGGTGGTGGTGATGAGTAGTGGTATGGGGGAGGAGGGGATTTCACTGGTGGGGGAGGTGAGGAGTAGTGGTATGGGGGAGGAGGTGATTTTACGGGGGGTGGTGGTGATGAGTAGTGGTATGGGGGAGGTGGGGATTTCACTGGTGGTGGGGGTGAGGAATAGTGGTATGGTGGTGGAGGAGATTTCACGGGTGGTGGAGGTGATGAGTAGTGGTATGGGGGAGGTGGTGATTCCACTGGTGGTGGAGGTGAGGAGTAGTGGTATGGGGGAGGAGGTGATTTTACGGGGGGTGGTGGTGATGAGTAGTGGTATGGGGGAGGTGGGGATTTCACTGGTGGTGGAGGAGAGGAATAGTGGTATGGTGGTGGAGGAGATTTCACGGGTGGTGGAGGTGATGAGTAGTGGTATGGGGGAGGTGGTGATTCCACTGGTGGTGGAGGTGAGGAGTAGTGGTATGGGGGAGGAGGAGATTTCACAGGTGGTGGAGGTGAGGAGTAGTGGTATGGGGGTGGAGGGGATTTTACTGGTGGTGGTGGTGAAGAGTAATGGTATGGGGGAGGAGGAGATTTTATTGGTGGTGGAGGTGATGAGTAGTGGTATGGTGGAGGAGGAGATTTCACGGGTGGTGGAGGTGATGAGTAGTGGTATGGTGGAGGAGGAGATTTCACGGGTGGTGGAGGTGATGAGTAGTGGTATGGGGGAGGTGGTGAAGAATAATGGTATGGTGGTGGAGGGGATTTTACTGGCGGTGGAGGTGATGAGTAATGGTATGGAGGTGGTGGAGATTTCACTGGTGGTGGAGGTGATGAGTAGTAGTATGGGGGAGGAAGGGATTTCTCTGGTGGTGGAGGTGATAAGTAGTGGTATGGGGGAGGTGGTGATTTGACAGGTGGAGGAGGTGAAGAATAATGATATGGTGGTGGAGGGGATTTTACGGGTGGTGGAGGTGATGAGTAGTGGTATGGGGGAGGAGGGGATTTCACTGGTGGTGGAGGTGATGAATAATAGTATGGGGGAGGAGGAGATTTCACTGGTGGAGGAGGTGAAGAATAATGATATGGTGGTGGAGGGGATTTTACAGGTGGGGGAGGTGATGTGTAGTGGTAAGGAGGAGGAGGGGATTTCACTGGTGGTGGAGGTGATGAGTAATAGTATGGAGGAGGAGGGGATTTCACCGGTGGTGGAGGTGATGAGTAGTGATATGGGGGAGGAGGTGATTTTACTGGTGGTGGAGGTGATGAATAGTAGTATGGGGGAGGAGGTGATTTTACGGGTGGGGGAGGTGATGAATAATAGTACGGTGGGGGATGAGATGGCGATGGTGGTGGGGGAGACTTGTAGTAGTAATGAGGTGGAGGGGATGATGACGGTGGTGGTGGAGACTTGTAGTAGTAAGGAGTTGGGCCCGGAGACTTGGGAGGTGGTGGTGGAGACTTGTAGTAATAAGTTGGTGGTGGATACTTCACTGGTGGTGGTGGAGACTTGTACACATAAGTCGGTGGTGGCGGTGACTTGTACACATAAGTCGGCGGCGGCGGTGACTTATAAACATAAGTTGGTGGGGGAGGGGAAGTATAGTAATAAGGAGATGGGGTTGGCTTAGGCTTCTCACACTGCTCGTAAGGAGTCTTGGGAGCATAAGCAAATGGCTTGGCAGATAACACAACTTCATATTCATTCTTAGACTTGACTTTGAGTTTAGCACCCTTGATACCCCAATGAAGGTTTGTTGGGATGTTGCATTTTGAACCTTTAGGTGCCTTGTAGAGCGCAGATTTGCATGCCTTTGCTCCATACTTTCCATACTCAAATCCTTCAACTGTGATGCTGTATTTACCATTGACCTTGGTTTCACCATATGCAACTACACTTTTGTCACCTGCCTCGCATGTCACCTTCACAACAGCACCTGTTTCCATATGCAAAATTATTAGCACCAAATCTTCAACTTGTTTGACTAATTAATTAATCATACTGTGGCTCTTACTTACCTACTACAATAATTATATAATTTTGTCTTTGTCTTTGTCTTTGTCTTATGATCTATTCAAACACATGAACTATTATTCTTTTTGTTATTAAACTACTTACCTAAACAAGTGATTAAATATATTTTCAATTAAGTACAGACTGTATCTGGGTACTCTTGCCTTTGGTGCTAGACAGATCAATATCGACTCTTTGTAAGACAAGCAACCAATATTTAAATCGATGGTCTCCAACCCGTTTTTAAACAAACACTATTTATGCAGTAATTATTGAGTATAAGTGATTAAATGCCTAATTTAACTAGAACAGATAAAGATAATTATGAAGCCAAGAGAACATAGATCTAACTCGAGAATACTTGTAACAATGATTTACCTTCCTTTACTTTAAATAAGGCGTGCACATAATTTGATGAATATATGGAAAAAGAGAATATGTGTCTTGAACACGTACATAATTTTTGTATACGTAGTATAATTTTAAGATATTTCATTAATGACAGTTATGTCATTTTACTTTTTTTTACTTAATATTTAATATATATATATAAAAGATGTACACGCATATAACTGTCTACCAAGCTTTGGGGTTTCTTTTATGATAAAACTAATTAATTACCTGAAAAAACAAATGTGTATGTACTGATTATTGTGCAATATATGGAGGCATCTTATTAAATAGTTTTCATAGTGGCTCAAAGAAAGAGGTATCAAATTAAGTATATAAACCATATATACTTGGTGAACAATAGGAATGAATATAATTAAGAATGAGAATTACCTTTGAGGTGTTTCTTTGCATGGGACTTGATTGGATGTGTCCAGTCATAGCATCGGTAACAGTAAACCTTTCCAACAACCTTGACTATAAATGGATGGTGAGGATGAGGGGGAGTATAGGGGACAGGTGGTGGTGGAGATGTGTAGTAATAGGGAGCAGGAGGGGACTTCACCGGAGGCGGTGGAGATGTGTAGTAGTAGGGTGGTGGAGGAGAATATGCTGGTGGCGGCGGGGACTTGTAGTAGTAAGGTGGCGGTGGGGATTTAACCGGAGGTGGTGGAGATTTGTAGTAGTAAGGTGGTGGTGGGGACTTTACTGGTGGTGGTGGAGATTTGTAGTAGTAGGGTGGTGGAGGAGAATGTGTAGGTGGTGGAGGGGACTTGTAGTAGTAAGGTGGTGGTGGGGATTTAACCGGAGGTGGTGGAGATTTGTAGTAGTAAGGTGGTGGTGGGGATTTTACTGGTGGTGGTGGAGATTTGTAGTAGTAGGGTGGTGGAGGAGAATGTGTAGGTGGTGGAGGGGACTTGTAGTAGTAAGGTGGTGGTGGGGATTTAACCGGAGGTGGTGGAGATTTGTAGTAGTAAGGTGGTGGTGGGGATTTTACTGGTGGTGGTGGAGATTTGTAGTAGTAGGGTGGTGGAGGAGAATGTGTAGGTGGTGGAGGGGACTTGTAGTAGTAAGGTGGTGGTGGGGACTTTACTGGTGGTGGTGGAGACTTGTAGTAGTAAGGAGGAGGAGATGGTGAAGGTGGTGGAGGAGATTTGTAATAGTATGGTGGTGGTGGGGAAGGAGAGGGTGGAGGAGGAGATTTGTAGTAATAAGGTGGTGGTGGGGAAGGTGAGGGTGGTGGAGGAGATTTGTAGTAGTAAGGCGGTGGTGGGGAAGGAGAGGGTGGAGGAGGAGATTTATAGTAGTATGGAGGTGGTGGAGAAGGTGATGGTGGTGGTGGAGATTTGTAGACATAAGGTGGTGGTGGAGAGGGTGATGGTGGTGGTGGAGATTTGTAGACATATGGTGGTGGTGGAGAAGGTGATGGCGGTGGAGGTGATTTGTAAACATAAGGTGGTGGTGGAGATGGAGAGGGTGGTGGTGGAGATTTGTACTCATATGGTGGTGGTGGAGACGGTGATGGTGGTGGTGGAGATTTGTACTCATAAGGTGGTGGTGGAGATGGAGAGGGTGGTGGTGGAGATTTGTACTCATAAGGTGGTGGTGGAGATGGAGAGGGGGGTGGTGGAGATTTGTACACATATGGAGGCGGCGGAGACGATGATGGTGGTGGTGGAGACTTGTAAACATATGGAGGTGGTGGAGACGGTGATGGCGGTGGAGGTGACTTATAAACATATGGTGGTGGTGGAGACGGGGAAGGAGGAGGTGGAGACTTGTACTCATATGGTGGTGGAGGTGATGGTGAAGGCGGTGGTGGTGACTTGTATTCATAAGGTGGTGGTGGTGAAGAATATATGTAGGGATCAGCCGAGACTCCCATGTTGCTTGAAGCAACCAAAATGGACAATGCCACCAACATTTGTGGCAAAAGACCACCCCTAGAGGGGCGGCCACTGCCGTGACCTCTCATTGCTCGCCGGAAAATTCCCCAATTCCGGCTACTGGATCACACCTTAATATTTCCCTAGCTTTAGAATGAGAATTGAGAAAAAAGAGAGCGAGAGAGAGTAGTTTAGGAAACCTCTTAGAGGTTTAGTTAGAAAGGTGATGATTTAAAATGGTTCATGTACAAAGTTTTTATACTAAAATGCAGTAAGGATAGTCGTTAGAACAAAGCTGTCAATTAGTGATCAATTCAATTTTTATTTATTTTTATTATTAGAGTAAACCAAGTAATGGGCTCTCCACAGCTGGAAATTCTGATTATTATAAGACCTTGTTTGGATCACTTCATATTTATTTAACAGTTTTCTTCTCCTAGCAAGCCACCTGCTACAGATGTATATTCTATGGCAGTTGATGCTAGGCGCATGGTATATGCGATTATATATACTACTTCCAATCTCGTTGCAGTTTTTAATTTGTTTTTTGTTGTGCCTTATCATGATCCATGAACAGCTGCTACATGCGGAAATTCGGACCCTTTTCTTTTTAATTTCCCTTTTGTTTTTGTTTTCCTTCTAATTACTGGATATTTCGTAATTTTGTACATGAATTATCGATCTTTTTTCTTTTTTTGGACATGAAAAAGAAAACTAAATTATAGATCTATGATATGTTCGGTTACCAACGTTTATAGCATTTGCAGTAGTAGCATTTAGACGTTTGATCACTGCACTAAAAATAGTACGTTGCGTTTGAGCTCGAAATATTGTATTTGTTAGTTAATAAAATACATTTCAAATAAGTTGTTTATAGACCAGAAAAATTATTGAGTGTTTTTGAAACTCCAAACACAGTACCAAACACTTCATAAACGGGTAAGTACACACACCTAATTAAAAATCTTATAATTTGACATCGCAAATTTAATTTTCTTATTTGACTCAAACGGAAATAATGATATGGTTAATTGAATCAAATGGATTTCTAATGGGTCGATCCGAATGGACAAACTTCGATCAATTGACAACTCTAATGCCTAGCTAGGCTTGAACCTATACTAAATAACAAGAAACATACATGGAGCAATTCAATCGTTTGATTGAGATTCTTGGTCAAACACATGATAAAGTATAATTCTCATTTGATACAACTATTAAATTTAATGAGATGTAAATTAAAGATAAATAATAGTTTGTTTTATTTTGATATAACTCAATTTAATTCACTTAAGTAATTGGTTGGGAACTTGAGAAGAAAATTGAGTCGGCTGATTTTGAGGAAATTGTAGGAATGCTGATTCAAAAACAAAGCTTTTTCTAATGGCCACTATAACTTCACTAGATAAGACTTTTTCTTGCAAACCATTTTCTTTTTCTATGAGAATTATTGCATGTGATATTTCTCAATAATGGAAGTGCATGTGGGTGCAATCAACTGGTTTAATTTTTGCAGCTTTATTTATTTATTTAATTTTTTTTTGTGGGAGTGTGTGTGTGAAGGTATTTTGATGAGCAACACAAATGAAAAGAGATTCAAGAACACAAAGAGAACAAACACTTTGATTTTCATTTCCTGCAAGAAATAATGTAGTGTTCCATCTTAAGTACATGAGCATAACAAATGTCCTATTTTTATGAGAAAATGTACTTGGAATGGATGTATATATATGGTCCACCCTCATGAAACTAAATCAATTCCATTTTATGACAATGTAGATGTCTTTTTTTTTTTTTGAGTATTAGGTTTTGTTTAAGATGCACATAGACATTATATTTTTAATATTAAATTCTGAAATAAAAATAGTTATCATTTTGAGGAAATTATACCATAGTGTGCTATACATTTAAACTACCTTTTACATCATTCAACATAATTCAGTTAAAAACAAGTCTTATAATACCAATTTAAAGAAATTCACCAATAATTTATACCACCGTACCCCTCCATTAAACTATCAAGCAATTCGCTCAAAAATAAATAAATAAAACAAGAGAAATAACTAGCGCGCAATCAGTGGATATTTTAACTTGAAACTAAAAACTAATTATTCAAGAAATTGACAAAAAAATTGATTAGTACTTAATTAAGACGGTGGCCGTAACTCGGAGTTGTATAAAGCGTTTCTTTTTCCTTAATTATTATAAGTATTAATCAGAAGTCAATTCTAATGCTAAGCACCGCTTAATCAGCATAACACCAAGTCACCAATTAATTCATTGCATACGATGGCATCCTAATTTTAATTTGCATTAGCTGTATATTGACAATTACATTATAGAAAGAAAATAGTAAACGGTTTAATTCAGATACTTCACTTAAATAATATTTCTTCTGTTCCAAAATTAGAAATATATTTGTAAACGACGACTTTTAACGATAATTTTATGTTCTTGAATATAGCGTTAGAATTAGCTAGAAATTCGTTTGTGATGGTGTGATATTGAAAATGATAGTAAAAAAGTAAGAGTAAATTAAGAACATCATGTCAGTTTATAATCTTAAATTAGAAATATATTTGTAATTTTCAAACGGATTAAAAAAAATGTATCTCTAATTTTGAAACAGAAAAAATAATTTTTCTGTACTATTTTTGTTATTAGTTTACACGGCGTAAATCACCCTCTATTCTTTTTTCTCTCTCTTTCTCTGTTAAAGATTCAAAATGGTGGTAGAAAATGAATCAAAGACTAGTCTTTTTGCTTCCTTACGTAGGAATTAATAACTCAAAAACTATCTGTTCATTGCTCTAAATAGTTAATTTCACTCGGAAGTCATGAATATGTAATTATTTATGTACGTGCTTTTGAATGGGTCTTATCGATAGCCATAGAGATATCATGCAAGTCGGTGATAAATATATAGAAATGAGAGAATTATTAAGGAGAAGCTTCCTTTGTTTCAAGGAAGAGGTTTCTTAAAACTAGAATTGTACTTGTTAATTATTATTATTATTTTTTTTAAATGACTTATGGATGACAAGTCATTTTTAAGGCGATTAAATAAATATTTTAAATATGCATTGATGCGTAAAACAATTTTCATTGAGTAATTTTTAAGTGGCATAATATATAAAGAAAATACAATAACTTTTTTCTAGAATATACTATGATCTTCGTTCTGAATTATAAAATTAAAGGGATAATTAAACTTTTAGTATCTGTACTGTGACTCGACTTACAAGTTGGTACCTAAACTGAAAAAACTTACAAACTGGTGCTTGTACTTGAATATTTATGTTAAATCGTTAAATTTGACTAACGGGCACGACGAAAAAGTCTGATTGACTAACAGAATCTACGTGATTAAACTTTTAGTATCTATACTAGAACTCGACTTACAAGTTGGTACTCAAACTGGTAGTTGATATGTATTTTTATTTTCAATTGGTTTTATAATTGTAATTAATACATTTTTATTATAGGACTATAAAGTGACATGATATTTTGAATTTATTTTTATCATTTTTTTACCACCACTAATAATGTTTTAGCTAATATTAAATATATATTTAAAAATTAAAATTATTCTTAAAAAAATTCATATTATAAAAATATTTTAATTAAAATTATTCTTAAAAAACTATTCTTAAAATTATTCATACTAATTTTTTAGCTAATATTAAATATATATGATGGAAGAATGTATATAAAATATTTTTTGAAAGTTTTCAATAGCATCATATATATCTATCTAACTCATGGTATCTTACTTTATTTATTTTTTTGTGAAGAATTTTCTCATTTTAGGCAAAAGTAAAAATTTGCTTGAATTAAAGAAATATTGCACATGCATGTGCATATAATACTATAAATAAACAAACACTAAAACACAAGTCGAATGGAATCTTAATAATTAAACGGAAAATAATTGCAACAAGCATTAAAACACACATTTATGAGCAAATTAAAAGAAACTAGCAAATATGGAATCCTAATAATTAAAAGGAACCCTAAAATTTAACGGATTGTAAGTTTTTACGAGTACAAGCACTATATTGTAACTTTTTTTCAGTTTGGGTACCAACTTAAAAGTTAGGAACCCTAATAATTAAACGGAACCCTAAAATTTAACGGATTGTAAGTTTTTTCTAGTACAAGCACCAGTTTGTAAGTTTTTTCAGTTTAGGTACCAACTTGTAAGTTGGGCTCTAGTACAGGTACTAAAAGTTTAATTATCCCTAAAATTAACAGACTTTTCAAAAGTTAATTTTAGATATTTTTAAGCTCAAAAGTGACATAATAAATTCATGTAATTTATGTCAATATAATTATAAATATCATAAATTATTTAAAAAAATACTAGCATAAAAGTTATTATTTACAAAACTTAAATGAATCATGCCTATTTTAAATTTATAAATATTTTAAATTTATTTTTAAAAAATTAATATTGATTTTATAATTTGAAATAAAATTTTGTCATTATTAGTCAACTAAGTAGCGCCGAGGCGCCCCTACCAATTCATAAATCCGAGGGAATATTTTTATTGAAACATAAAAGAGGCGTAAATGTAAAACAAAAATATTTATCAAAAATACTAAATTGAGGAGTAACAAAGATATGCCAAATTTAGTAGTTGATTTATGCAAAAGCCATCAGACTGGACCTCTGCAGCCACTTCCTTCTGACAGAAAAGTTCAAATGGGAGGAGAGAGAAAAATAAAGAAGGGGCGGCTATATATACGTGGAGAAATATATACTACAAGAAGCAAAGCAACTTCCTTGACCTAACATATAGTAGTGTCTCATTTGTCTGCCTTCTGCTTTTCCGCTTTATCGGCCCTGGCAAAATGTATTTTTGAATGCAATTAATTTCTTATTTCAATTTCGAGTCCGGCCATGCATATCTACTGATTTTCTTATAGTCAACCTTTGGAAAAAGTAGTACATAGAATACAATGGCATTTAATCACTCACTATGTTTACTCAACTGAAAATTCGACTAAAAGAAGTTGGAAAGTCGGAAGACATAACATTTTTATTATTTAACTTTTAGGTGTTTTGATTTATATGGGGTAATGCTTGGAGGAGAATTTCATTCGCGTACACTATATGTTGTCTGTCGTTAAAAGTATAGACGACGGTTGTATGATCAAACTGTCGTCGGATCCGTCGCTAAAGAGGTGAGCTTGGGTGAGTCAGGTAAGTAGTGAACTTAAGATCCGGATTGTATATATATATGAAGCATTAAAGCTTGAGCCATTACATTTTGGTTTTATTCTCTATTGCAAAATTAAAAATGATAATAAACATTATTTTTAGAAGTTCAATTTTAAGAAAATTGAATCTAATACTTAAAGGTTACAGTATCACACTCTTAACTATTAAAATAAGACTTCATCGGTGATAATAATCATTATGGTGGTAATGCTATGTATTTGGAATGTGTTTTAGAACGAAATAGGAATCTTGAAACCAAATTGATAAATAGACTTCTTATTTCACCGGATATATTTTATTACAAAATAAAATTTCTTTTATTTCAACTTTGTAAATAGTAAAGCGCGCATGAGAATAAATACATTTATCATAATCCTATGTTAAAACTATCAGGCAACGCTTGTTTCATGTTAAATCAATATAATAACTTCACAATGTGATAAGCTATTACATTGATGTGATATTTAGTATATTTGGTTCACTTATTACATGTATTAGCTCATTACATAAGTAATGCTATTACATCAATTTTAAAAAAAATTCATTACATCCCCCACTTCAGGTATTGGCTAATTACACTATATAATACAATAGTTATAATAAAAGCAAAACATATCAACTCAATCATTATCACTCTTTTTGTGCATAATTCACCAAAAATATCGTTATAATGTAAATAAAAATAATTTTATTTATTGCATAACAAACAAGGGTAATATAGTCTTTAAATATTAATACTCACCGCAATACTTGTTTAATTTTAATGAACCAAATTAGACAATAAAGTGGATTACATATTTTGCACGGAACTCAAGATTAAACCAAACAAAATAATAACAATAAGTTATTACTATTGTATTATATAGTTATTGCATTAGGAAAGTCATTGCATTAAATCAATCTTATTCCATGAGCATATTTTACCGTTAAGACGTTATCCCCACCCTCTTAACTTCTACCCCCTAGTCCCCTAGCCCCACCCCAACCGCCACGCAAAGAAAAAAGAAAAAGAAAAGGAAAAGAAGAAGGAATCTTGGAATAGTAAACCAAACAAAATAATGAGTTAGTCAATCTACCGCGTGCCGTAATCAGGTAACAAATTGCCCTTTATTTTTATATTTTTGTTTCTTTTGTTCAGTTCCTTAGCAAAGAAATTATTTTTCTAGGAATTAGCTGATGACTAAACACCTGTTTGTTTATTAATTGTTTTCTTTTTAAAAAATACAAAATTTCAGTAAAATAAATGGATACAAACAAAAAAGAAGAGACAAAAGGAAAAGCAAACTAGGAATCTCCTGCATCTGGGCAGGAGCTATAATAAGAATTAAGAGCTTAATTGCTCTGCATAAAGGGTCATGAACTATATATATATTGCTTGCTCATTGGAAACTTCCACATGCACCATTTTTTTGAGTTCATTAGGTCAAAATGGCATTTTGTTTAAAAAAATTATACCTAAGCCTTGATTTAATCTTGTAAAATGACAAAAATAATATTCTGCTTTGTTGATTCCATTGTAATATTTATTATAGACCTAGACGATTACCTAGTGCAGTGCATATCCTTAGGGTGCGCTATCAATATACCACCGTAAAAAAAAACTAAAAGTAAAAGAATAAGATTTTGACTAAACTACAAAGAGTGTGATATTAATTTTTTTTATAAAAACGTTAGAGATATTTTTTAGTCTATTTCAAAAAAAGGAGTGCATTTATATTTTAAAATTATAAAATTCTGAAATAATATTCTTAATTTATTATTATTTTTTATTATTATTTCTTAGATCACAATCACGATTGAGTTCTTAGTTAATACTTAATATTAAGAGGATATGAAAAGTTCGTCGCTTTAAAATTTTAATTCTAATTTTAGGAGAGAAGGAATATATGATATTTAGTGTCCATTTCATTCAACTTTTAAGAAAATTGACTTTTTGATGCGTGCTTTACAAAGGTGACTTGTAAAATTTAAAAGAATAAGAAGTCACTCTCAAAAAAAATCTAGGTACAGCAAATATTGATCTGCAATACAGTTTCTGTTGACTATTTCTTTTTTTTACTAAATATCAGAAAAATGCATTTTCGAAATTAATTTATTTTTTTCGCAACACGAACTAATTAATGAGAAAAACTAGGGTCAGTTTTTGAAAAGTCCATTTGATTTTGTTTAATATAAATCAATGATTTGGAGAGAGAATGAATCAAAACACGTACAAAGATACACCACTCTCTCTCTCTCTCTCTCTCTATATATATATATATACAGACACACTGTATCGAACATGTACTGCCATTGTACTACTAAACAAGTTGAGGATGGGGTGCCATCATACTGTCTACGTACGCATAAAGATAGAAAACAGAAAAAAAATCACAAGAATTTAACATTAAAAACTTTGGAACACAAGAACTTAACGTGAAAACTTGTGTTTTTTCTTTTTGAGGGTGTACACTACATTATTATTATTACCCATGTTTCAAAATTAGAGATATATTTTAATTTTTTAGAATTAATTCGCGAAATCTTAAAATTTAAAATTGATGTGAAGTTATTTAGTTCTAATAAAAATAAATATAACAATTATAAATTAACTATAAAATACTACTAATTATTATATTTGTTATTTTTTTTTATAAAACTTGAACGAAATTATATCAATTTTGAATTTTAGTATTTCGCGAATTGATTCATAAAAGTTAAAATATATTTCTAATTTTAAAACAGAGGAAGTATATTACAATTCTAAAGATATTTTTCATCTTAAAAGCTTAGGTTCTAGAACTTAAGAAAGGAATCGATTATGAGGAAAGTTAGAGGAAACTTAATTACCTTCAATGTGTAATGTCTATTGAATTTTTGATTTCTGAGAGATAGAGTCAAATATGTAACTTTACACAATAAATAAAGAAATCTTTAGCACTAAGATATAACTTTTATCTTATATGAATAACTTTGAATTCACAAGAAAGCTAAAAGTGAAAGTCAAATTAATAATGATAACGTGATAATAGTAAAAAGAAACAATAAAAAAATATTTATACTACTTAAACCCTAACAAAATAAATGGCTAAAAATAGAAATTAAGCCTAAAACCCAAATACAAATGGGTCCAATATAAATAAATGTACCTGATTACTCTAAACAATGTATAAAAATACATGAAATGTCTAAAATCTCCAAAAACAAAATGCAAAATATAAATTATAATGAATTTTGACGTATGTCAATTAATATATATATATATATATATATATATATATATTACAATTACGTAACAATACTCCTTTGTAAAATATTCAGTTGTCATGATTAAATCGTAAACTTAGTAGAGTGGGTGTTTTACATAATCATGACAAATATACTTTCATTAAACATGCACATTATTAGCACATGACACAAAATTAAAAAAAAATCAATATAAAGAACATAATAAATGTGACGCCCCCAAATCCGAGTACCTTCAAACTCGTATTCAATGCAATACGATACAACTCATTCAACATATTAATAAATAAAATAACTGTAATTATTACAACATAATTATCTATCTCAAGTACGAAGACCTTTAGTTACTTCATTACATGATAGATATTGTATTTACATCACAAAAAACTTATTTATTACAATTAAACATCTCCGTCTATTCATTAAGCTTGCTCTTGCCCTTGTCCTTTCTGGACCCTTCTACTCAATCATGCTTAGCTGAAAATATTTATATTTAAAACAAGAATGAGCATTCAATTGCTCAACAAGTAATAACAGTTAACAATAACATATGCAAGAAATAAATGTTTTCTTTGAGATATACTTTGACAATAAAACAAGATTGTAAAGCAATTGAAACATGTCTTGTTTGCATTTTCAAAACAACATACTGACTTTTAAATGTTGAGTGGTCACAAGACCATGAACTTTTCTTTTTCATTTTTCTGAAAAGGTTTTAATAGAGATTCATCTGTAAACCGTCTGGCTTACGGACACGGTGGGTGATCAGCCCGTTATGCCCTGTATTGATCAATACTATCTTACAGGAACGACATTTGCATTCATCTTCATCGCCTTTTGGCGCAATATAAAATTTTCCAATTCAGGGATGTTCATTCTCAATCTGGGGTCCAAACCAAAGCAATTTAGTTAGACAACTCTATCTATTCAGCAATAATATTTCAAGACTTAATGTAAAAGAAATGAAATATTTTAATCTGTGTCTAGCCGAGTCAAATAGCTTAGACTGCTTTTAAATAGTTTATGCATGCTTGCTTAAGGATAACAAGTCCAAAATATTTGCACATATATAAAGTACAAGACTAGAATACTTTCATTCGATATATAATTTGAATGAAGTTAATAAACTTGCCTCTTTCATAGTTTAAAACTATTACTAACTGTGCTTTGCGCATCCTACACAATTTAAGTGCACATATACGGACATATCAGTCATACATTCAATGTAAAGTTAGTTTCACATTAACTCTATCTTTTTTCTATTAATGTTTATTTTATTTATTTTGCAAATCTCTTAGTAATCTTTACTAGACATATCCATTTCATGACTGGACTATCAAAACAACACATTTGCCCTGCATTACTTTTAACAAGAATCATATAAATATGCTCTAAAGTGTAAACAATCATCAAACTTATCATGCTTTTCATATACATTTTGCTTTATTTTGAAAATCAATCGTTTTCATTTAGAATCTCTTAAAAATCCTTGATTGTCATATCCAAAACATGTTTGTCCCAACTAAACATTACATGAACCTTGTATTACAACTTAAGAGACTCATATAAGCATGCTCTAAGTCTCAGTTCATGGTTAAAACAACTTGGCAATTCTGCAGTGCGGCGCGACCGCACTGTATTTACGCCTGGGAGTGGCGTGACCGCATTACTCCTGTTCAGGCTTAGGACTAAGATTATGCATAGCTTACTTCTTAATGTGTTGGGGTCTTACAACATCTAATTTAACATGTATACACAAGAGTTTTAGAAATTTTAAACCAAACTTAGGTTACTTTTCAAAATACTCAAAGTTTTCATTTAAAACTTCTTTAATTCATGCTTTGACAGCTCATTTCATGCATAACCAAGTGGGGTAACCTATGAGACACCTTTTAAAGTATAAATGGACCTAATGCACATGCCCAGAGGTTTAGATGTCAAAGAAAATTATTTTTCATTTCTGGATACTAGCGCGGCCGCGATGGTTTTGACTGGTGAAGTGACACAGTCACGCCACTTCGAGGTATGCCCAGAATAGGCTCTATTTAAGTAGAGCTTGGGAATGAATACACTAAATCTTTTATAATGCTTTTTAGCTGCAATTCCCTTACTTCAGGTACTAGAAATAGACCTTTATTCTTATTTTTCATTGCCAATTATTACATATATACATTAAATTCTTTTGTTTTGCAGGATTTTGAACATAGCTTTTCATTTACGCATTTTAACATACAATTAGGAGGCATTAACTGGAGGTTCAGTTTTCATAGCTTGTTCAATATACACAAACCCAAATTTCATTTGAAATCATAACCCAACAATCACAGACAATTTATAGCCAACAAATTATCCTAATTCCTTTACATATCAATACAATTACTAAAACATATTAATATATGAATGTTACCTTTTTGAGCTTAGAATATTGCTTTAACTGTCTGATTATTCTTTCTTCAATCTCTCCTTGCTAAAATCTTGATTCAATTTCAATTTATTAACACAGCTTCTTGAGATTTGATGAAATTCAAACTTTAGCTAAGATGGTAGTATGAGGGCTTGAGATGGATAACAGAGCTGGAGATGAGAGAGCTAAAGTTTAGTTTTATACAAGACCTTCATAGCCTTGATGAGCACGTATATAGAATTGCCTAGCCTAGCTGAGTTTTATTCTAGCTTTCTCGATTCATTGTCAGCTCTTGCTTTTTCCAACTCAGCTTATTAACATTCCCCCAGCTCAGCTTCTTGTTTACTGATTCATGCTAAATTAGCTTGAAGACTACTCTTAATATATGCATACATACATTACATACATTAACATATAATATATTAAGTACATAATACATTTATACTTATACCATATAACATATATATATATATATATATATATATATTATTAATACATAAATCAATTAATGTATTATAACTATTTAATCTTTTTCAATAAAAATGGAATTAATACATTAAATAAAAATAATTTATTTAATGCAATAATTTTACCATATTAATTATTTTAACTCGCCTTATTTAATGTATACACTAATTTGGTAAACATATAATTAATTATTTCACTCCATCACAGGTATACAAATGTTATATCACACGTATTCATATATGCATTATAACACAATAAATTATTAAAAATAAAAATTTATTTTATTAAATTCTCATTTTTAATAATTAACCGAAAATTCAAATTGTTTAGATTCTTTCCCACTTATAAAGATTCCGTTCCCGAAATCGCAAAACAAAACTACTCAAACAAATGACGATAGTTTTTTTGCATCTTTTCTTCTAATTCCCACATTGCCTCGTCGGCATTGTGGTTTCTCCACACTACCTTTACTGAAGGTATTGACTTATTTCTTAGGACTTGTTCTTTCATATCGATTATCTGAATATGACTCTCTTCATATGTTAAGTCCTTTTCAAATTAAATTGGCTCATACTCTATCACGTGCTTATAATCTGGCTTATATAGTCGTAAGACTGACACGTGAAACACATTATGAACGTGTTCTAATTCGGGAGGTAACGCTACTTCATAGGCTACTTCTCTGATCCTTTTTAAAACTTCAAATGGTCCTATAAATCAGGGACTCAACTTTCTTTCTTTCCAAAATGTATCTTTCCCTTCCACGGGGATACTTTCAAAAATACGTGTGACCCAACTTCAAAATCTCTCTTTTATCGATGCTGATCCGCATACTTTTTCTAACGATCTTGAGCCGTTATAAACCGCGTACGTATTAATTTTACGACTTCAGTCTGCTGTACCAACTCTGGTCCTAACAAACGATGCTCTCATATCTCATCCCAACATAATGGTGTTCTGAACTTTCTTCTATACAATGCTTCGTAAGGTAACATGCCTATACTAGCGTGGTGGCTGTTGTTATAGGAAAACTCTGCTAGAGGTAAGTGGTCATCTCAACTTCCTTTGAAGTCCATTATACAGGCTCGTAACATATCCTCTAGAGTTTGGATTATTCTTTCATTTTGTCCGTCTGTTTAAGGATGGTAAGCCATACTCAATCTCAACTGCGTTCCCATATGATCTTGTAAACTTTTCCAAAAATTCGACGTGAACCTCATATCTCTGTCTGATATAATCTAAACTGGCACTCCATGTTGGGAAATAATTTTCTTAATATAGAGTTTAGCTAACTGATCAAAATTATACCTAATCTTGATTGGCAAAAAGTGTGTCGACTTTGTCAATCGATCAACTATAACCCATATAGAGTCAAACCCTTTCTGTGTACTCAGAAGTCCTACCACAAAGTCCATTATGATATGCTCCCACTTCCATTTAAGAATTTCTAATGGTTGAAGTAATCCAATTAGTTTCTGATGTTCAGCCTTAACTATCTAACAAGTCAAACATCTACTGACGTATTCCGCGACTTTTCTTTTCATGTTTGGCCACCAAAAATATTGTCGGAGGTCTTGATACATCTTTGTACTTTCGGGATGAATTGTGTACCTCGAACAATAGGTTTCTTACAAAATTTCCTTTTTCAGCTCCGGCATTGACGAAACCCAAATTCTTCCTTCAAATATAATTACTCCGTTATTATTGAGTTTAAATTTACTTCCGTTTCCTTCGGGGATCTTTTCCCTTAGCTTTTCACACTCCTCGTTTTTGAGTTGTGCTTTCTTGACCTTATCCAACAACGTTGGACAAGTTTCCATTACGTATAATTTTCCTTCCGATTCCTGCAGAAACTTTACTTCTAATTCCATTCTCTCCATTGCTGTTATTAACTCGTCTTGAACTGTCAACATCATCAACTTCTCCCGACCCTTTCTACTGAAGGCATTGGCCACAACATTTGCTTTACCTGGGTGATAAAGGATTTCACAATCGTAATCATTGATCAACTCTAACCACTTTCTGTCTCATATTCAATTCTTTCTATGTGAAGATATATTTCAGACTTTTATGATGTCCGACGACGAAAACCGGCTCCGACAAGATAACCAACCGGCGACGATAACCGATCTGTATATATCTCATATTTCTCTTCGTACAGATAGTGTCTCTAAATTTTCAAGGCAAATACTACTGCTGCCAATTCCAGATCATGAGTAGGATATCCTTTCTCATAATTTTTTAGCTGTCATAACACTTATGCAATGACCTTCCCGTGCTGCATAAGCACGCAACCCAGTCCTTTATGGACATAATTTCCTGTCTCGTCTGGTAAAGATAATACCAGTGCTTCACTTAATCTTTTCTTGAGTTCTTGAAAACTCCGTTCACATTTCTCTGACCACACAAATTTTATAGTTTTTCTTGTCAAGTTAATTAACAGGGTAGCTATCTTCGAAACGTCTTGAATAAATCTCCGATAGTAGCCCGCTAATCTTAGGAAACTACGTACTTCGATCGGCGTCTTTAGTTGTTCCCAATTCATTATTGCTTCTACTTTTGCTGGATCCATGAATATACCATCCTTGTCGATCACGTGTCCCAAAAATTGAACTCTTTCTAATCAGAATTCACATTTATTGAATTTTGCGTACAACTTTTCTCTTCGTACTGTTTCCAACACTACTCTCAAATGTTCAGCATGATCCTCCTACGTCTTAGAATAGACCAGGATATCATCTATGAACACTGCCACAAACTTATCCAAATACTACTTGAGCACTTTGTTCATCATGTCCATAAACGTGGCTGGCACATTTGTCAATCTAAATGACATTACCAGAAACTTGTAATGACCATAACGAGTCCTGAATGCTGTCTTCGGAACATCATCTTCTCTTACTTTCAGCTGGTGATATTCACTCCCTAAATCTATCTTAGGAAAATACCTTGCCCCTTTCAACTGATCAAAGAGATTATCGATCCTGGGCAACGGATACTTATTCTTAATCGTTACTTTGTTCAACTCCCTATAGTCGATACAAAGTCTCAACGATCTATCTTTCTTTTTCACAAATAACACTGGCGCTCCCTATGGAGATGTACTTAGTCGAATATATTTCTTGTCTAATAATTCTTGTAGTTGTATCATCAATTCTTTCATCTCCATTGGAGCCATTCTATATGGTGCTTTCGAAACTGGGGCTGTACCGGGTACTACATCAATAACAAATTCGATTTCTCTGCCCGGTAGCAGATGTAACGCCCCCGAATTCGAGCGCTGGCCGCCCGAACAAGGGTCGACGTTAACTCAACATCTTTCGTAACTTAAACAATGATCCCATAATCATATTGGTTGAACTTTTCTATTACAAATATTTACTATATAAAATTTCTTTTATCTTAATCCCTAGATTTCAACTTGGTATCGATCTCAATCTTTCTACAAGTATTAACCTATAGATTATAGCCATATACATGGATAACACCATATACACTGGCTAATTTTAACTTTATAATTCAGACATTCTATAACTTTACATATCCAAGATTCACAATATTAATAGCAAAGATTATTCTTGGCAACAGAGGGGCGCATTCCGGTAATTTTGGCATCGTACTGGTGCTCATTAGTTAACCTCGGTGCTTATAGAACTCCCACTATCATTCAATACCCTCACTTAGACACATAACTTTATAAAGATATATGTTCCTATTGACATTCCTATCTATCTAAAATTCACAATATTAATAACACACTTGTACTTGGAACAGAGGAACCTTGCGATGAATTTGATTTCTTCATCGGTGCTAGATCTCTGGTCTTATAGTACTCACAATGTTATTCAATATCTCATTCAAATTTATAGTTCTTTATCAACATTGCATTAATGTTTTACTATCTATCTGAAGTTTAGTGTATCAACAATAACATGATCAGTCCATATTACTAATACCCTCATTCAAATTTATAGTTCTTTAAAAATTCTAAGTTATATCAAAGTAAAGACATAACAACATTCTGATAATAATAACATGGTATTATTAATATAATCTTCGATTACATGGTTTGCTTGTTCGTATTACAACGGTCATTATGACTAAATATAAATACAAGTAATTAAAACATGAAACCCAGTCTATGCTTCTTCTTTACATTCATGATCTTCTTATCATTTTTCATAACTACAATTAAAGTTTTATTCGCAAGAATGAACACTACGGCTCAACAAGTCTAACAAATATTGCATACACAGTTTATGCTTCGTATAAATTTTAACATACTTTTGACGTATCATACATCTTAATTAATAATCATGTTAATTCATGCTCAACAAGAATATCTACTTCATACATAGTCATATGTATCATCACATTAACAATTAATAGTTAATCAACTCCTAGCACATGCTACTTAATCTCACATAGCACTTTCATGTATCATTTTCACATAGCAACTATCACATAATAAATAAGGGATAGAAGACTTGCCTTGGTGTTTAGTATAATAAACACTAAACGTAAACTTGTTAAAATAACCCTACACAATCATATATTGCATAAGAGGATAGATTCATCGTATTATATAACTTTATATGTCATATAATAACATAACTTAACTATTTTCATAAGTGTTATAAGCTTCCTAACACCCTAGCTCAAAATCACACTTTTAAGCCCTTAAATCCGATAGCCTCCAAGAAATTTTCAGCTTTAACGTTCTTTACGGAAACTGCCATAACGTTCTCATAACAAAACATTTTAAGTTGATTCTTGAGTCTAAATTCATTAAAATTTTGATGAGTAGATTTTATACCTACGAATTGGGTATCGTTTAATTTGGATTGTTGTTTATTTCCTTGGTTTATGTTACTTTTCATGCATTTTATGTTATTTTATAGGTTATGTGCTTTGGGATTGGATGAAAGCCATAACAAAAAGAAGCAGAAGTACAAAAAATGGTGCAGCGCAGCCGCACCCAAAATGAACTAGGTAGCAACGTGGTCGCGCCGATCTTCAGAGTTAAATTTGTCTGTCTGCCATAACAACGCGGTCGTGCTCCATTCCAGCTTGTTTCAAGCGCGGCCGCGCTAGTTCGGGAAATTGCCAGAGTTGACTTTTTGACCTGTTCAACCAATTAGACTGCAACTTAATATTTTAAATTCTATTAGGAATTGGATTTATTTTAGAAGGCTATAAATAGATGTTCTATTCAATAGAATAAAGGGAGATCTTGTTCCTTTTTGCTAACCCTAGTTTTGAGAGAAGAAGAGCAAAACTTGAAGCAATTGAAGGAGCAATATAAAGAATTCATCGTAGGAGCTGAAGGAGAGACTCGAGGATTGCGTCTACAGATTCTATTCTATTCTATTCTGTATCTTTTATTTTGTATTCTTGAATGCTATTTTAATTGTGGATTATGGATTTTAATTCAATTATGAACTAATTTTTTTTAAGAATACAATGGAACTTATTGCGTAGCTTTTATTGATATGTTTCGTTGTTAATTATTGTTGATTATATTGGGAGTGTCTATTATGATTTGTGATTAATTGTATAATTGTCTGATCAACAATTATCGTGGTAATCTATATGAACTCGAGTGATGGATTATAAGTTTAGACCTAATCATAATAGCATGTGATTGTGTTTTCTGCATATGATAGAATTCATGATTTGTGTCTAGGATAGAGATATACCTATACGCCGCATGTAATCTGATAGGGAACCTGTGCTTTAAATTATTTTTAATTGTAATTCACATAGGGATATAGTGAGTTAGTTAACTAGGGTGTTCATCTTAATTCTATTCTCTGTGGATTTAAGTTGATTCGTTTATGATACATCGAGAGATGATTATGAATATTGATGAGTTCTCGATTAACAATCGGAAATAGTTAGCATAACTTAATAGGAAGTGTATTAATTCAACTGAAATATTAAGTGAAATTGTAATCTTAAGCTTTTTTATCTGAATTCAATTTTTGGTAATTAGTGATTAGTTAGTTTAGTACTTTATTTTCAAAATTCAACATCTTTTATCGAATTGTTTAAATAAAATTAATTTGATTATGAGTTAGTACTTGGTTATTATTATTAAATAATTCTCAGTGGGTTTGACACTTTCTTATCATTATATTACTTGTGGACTGCGTATACTTGCCTATTTGTGCTAGTATAGAATTAGGCAAACAAGTTTTTGGCGCCGTTGCCAGGGAATTAATTGAAATTTTTTTGCCAATATTAATTTCAATCAAATTGATCTTAATTTTAACGGGTATTTTTCTATTTAAATTTTTTTGTTTAATTTTTTTTTCGCAGATACACCACGGCTTCCTATGACTATCAGTGGCCTTATATGAGAATGACTCAAGCCAAGAGTGGCAGACATTTATGAACTCAATGAATTGTCAGCATAGATAGAGACACTTTCGAGGATGTTTGACGCTTTAATAGCACAACGTATTCAAAGTGTAACGGGGATTTGTGATTATTGTGTTGGAAATCATCCGAGTCATCAATGCGCCATCAGTTTTGAGTCGATGCAGTATGGTGGCAACTTCAGCGATTACCCCAATGATTATGCCTATTATAACAATTATCATCAGGATTTGGGGTATCACCCAGATTTTTCATGGGGCGATAACAATCAAATCCAAACCTTAGCTCCAAGCCACTCATATACTCCAGAATTTCAAGATCAAGTTCCTACTCAAGAAGAAAAGATGTCAAGCTTAGAGGGACTTTTATCCAAGATCATAACTTTGAATGAGGATAGTAGGAAAAGTCAGGAGATTTCGGCTGAAATATTGAGAACCACGTAGAACAGATTTTAAATGCCATTAACATTCGCCATCATGGTGAATTGTTAAGTGACTTGGTTCTTGAAACTAATAGAGTGTCTGAGCTAAGTTATGAAAATTCGGATATGGAGGCGTCTACTGATGTGAAACCAAAGCTGCAACCGAACGTCCTAATTGACGATGATTATGATATGGAGGAGACAAGTGGGGAGCAAGAAATAATGGCTAGGGAATATCCAACCTTGAATTCAAACTTTGATGAGCCAATTCTGATAGTGCCCCATGTACCTTCTCCACCAAAGATCAAGGATTCGGGCAATTTTACAATCCCGTGCCCAATTGGTAGTCATGTCTTAGGCAAAGTTCGATGTGACATTAGAGCTAACATAAATTTGGACCCATGGTGGGATGAACAAGGGGTCCATGAGAAGATAGCCGACGATCTTATTGTGTTTGAAAAGCTTTAATCCAACATTCCGTTCACATACACAATGGACTAAGCACCCAGCTATTTGAAGTTTATAAATAAAATTTTATCCAAAAGTAACAAGCTAGGTGAACTTGATACAAGGGCCCCTATTGAAATGAAACCCTCAAATGTTACATGGTTGTTACTAGATGGAGGGTTCCTCAATTTTCGAAGGGGAATTGGATAGGAAGTTGAGAAGTTGGGCTGAGACTATAAAACAAGCGCTTATTGGGAGACAACCCAAGTTTAATTTTTAGTGTTTATTTTTTATTTATTTTATTAGGTTTCATAGTACTTAATAAATTTGCTTCTAAATGTGTTTTCAAGTTATTCAAGTCCAATTCAAGTCTAGTGCCTTATTCATTCCAATGTGCCTAACCTATTCTTCAGACTTAGCAGACAAGGAGGACGCTAACTTGGCCAATCAACACGTTTCTCAAGGAAGTCCTTTGCTTTACTTTTTCCTATTTTAGCCATTGAGGACAATGTCTGGTTTAAGTTTGGGGGTATAATTGTGGACTTGTTTTGTGTTATTTATTTTAGTTTATTAAGGTTGCATGTTAGTTAGTATGTTTTTAGGATATGTGAGTAATGGTTTGATTTGAATTTGATTATTGCCAAGGATAAGAAAAAAATGGGGTTTTTTTTTTTGTAATTCTTGTCAAGTTGAGAAGCATGCTTAGTTTATATTTTAACTTATGAGTCAGTTTTACACTGTTTGTGATCTTTTTGAACTTCAAAGCACATATCCATCTGTTTAGCTAGTTGTGGCTTAAAATTCTTTTTGGTTAAATACGTGTGAAATATATCATTGAAACTTTAAAAACTTATTTGAGCATCATTCAAAGCGAAATTTACGCATTAACATAAGTTTGGGGAAAATCTTGGGTTAATAAAATTTTTAAAAAATTGGAACCTTCTTGAGTTGGAATGATGAATCATATAGTGGGTTGAGATGGAGCGTAAAACGCACTCACCCATAAACACAGGCACGAGAAGGAGCGTAAAACACACTCGTTCAATAAGAATTGAGATGAAGCGTAAAATGCACTAACTAAAAAGAAAAAAGAAGAAGGGAAAATTGTGTTTTAAAATACTTGGGAAGGGTTCAAGTGTGCTTAAATGTATGAAATATCTTTTTGATCCTTTAACTTTATGTTTTGCTTTTATTAGCGGAGATTGATATGATAAGAAGGTTTTTAGAGTTGATTTTGAAAATCTTTTATGAGTATTTGATTATCTGATCTAGTGTGAGTCATGGCTAGTTAAATATTTGGATGCACACACGCACTTAAAGGATCATGAGTATATGTGGAAGTGATGGTTAAATTGAAATTGTAATCTTTTCATGTTTTCAAAAAATTTTGCTGGATCAATTTTTGTATTTTTGAGGCCATTTTTCAAACTCATATATGGATTCATTGTTTAAGAAGTTTCTTATTAGACTTTAGTTGTTATAGTTTTGTTCGTAGTGTTTTGCTTGGGGACAAGCAATAGTTTAAGTTTGGGGGCATTTAATGAGTAAGTTTTATACATAGGAATTGGGTATCGTTTAATTTGGATTGTAGTTTATTTCCTTGGTTTTATTTTACTTTTCACGCATTTTATGTTATTTTGTAGGTTATGTGCTTTGCGATTGGATTTGTAATGATTAGATGAAAGCAGTAACAAAAAGAAGCAGAAGTGCAGAAAATAGTGCAGTGTGACCGCGCCCAAAATGAACTAGGCAGCAACGCAGCCGCGCCGGTCTTTAGATTTAAATTTGTCTCTCTGCCATAACAGCGCGGCCACACTCCATTCCAGCTTATTTCAAACGCGATCGCGCCAGTTTGAAAAATTGCAAGAGTTAACTTTTTGACTTGTTCAACCAATTAGACTGCAACTTGATATTTTAAATTCTACTAGGAATTGGATTTATGTTAGTAGGCTATAAATATATGTTCGATTCAATAGAATAAAGGGATATCTTGCTACTTTTTGCTAACCCTAGTTTTGAGAGAAGAAGAGCAAGGCTTGAAGCAATTGAATGAGCAATACGAAGAATTCATCGTAGGAGCTGAAGGACAGACTCGAGTATTGCTTCTACATATTTTATTCTCTTCTCTATCTTTTATTTTGTATTCTTGAATGCTATTTCAATTGTGGATTATAGATTTTAATTCAATTATGAACTAATTTCTTTTTAAGAATACAATGGAACTTATTGCCTAGCTTTTATTGATATGTTTCCTTGTTAATTATTGTTGATTATATTGGGATTGTCTATTATGATTTGTGATTAATTTCATAATAGTCTGATGAACAATTACCATGGTAATCTATATGAACTCGAGAGATGGATTATAGGTTTAGACCTAATCATAATAGCATGTGATTGTGTTTTCTACATATGATGGAATTCATGATTTGTATTTAGGATAGAGATATACCTATACGCCGCATGTAATCTGATAGGGAACCTATGCTTTAATTTTTTTTTAATTGTAATTCACATAGGGATATAGTGAGTTAGTTAACTAGGGTGTTCATCTTAATTCTATCCTCTGTGGATTTAAGTTGATTTGTTTATGATACATTGAGAGATGGTCATGAATATTGACGAGTTCTCGATTAACAATTGGAAATAGTTAGCATAACTTAACAGGAAGTGTATTAATTCAACTGAAATATTAAGTGAAATTATAATCTTAAGCCTTTTTATCTGAATTCAATTTTTGGTAATTAGTGATTAGTTAGTTTAGTACTTTATTTTCAAAATTCAATATCTTTTATCGAATTGTTTAAATAAAATTAATTTGATTATGAGTTAGTACTTGGTTATTATTATTAAATAATTCTCTGTGGGTTCGACACTTTCTTATAATTATATTACTTGTAGACTGCGTATACTTGCCTATTTGTGCTAGTGCAGAATTAGGCAAATAAATTTCCCCCTCTACAACTTTCTTTTACATTTTAGAAGCAGATTCTGACTCTAAAATTTCGGAAAATGGGCAAAAAGGTCAGATTGCATATACTTGACTCAAGTTTTCGTTGATCCGTTTGGTAAAATATGATACCTCATGCATTAAAATGTTAGGATAACATATCCTAACACTTAATAACACTTCATAACATAAAAATAATTGAATCTTAAACCTATATATATATATATATATATATATATATAGGGTTTATTTCTTTTGCTCAAAAACACAAAGAACACTTTGAAAAATTCAAACATGACAATCACTTACGATTTGAGCGATTCTTCATTATAGTTGTAATGATTTGGACATTATAACTACTAGTAAAAGGCATATTTAGCTATTCTATGAATTGAAATTGACTATAACAACGACTAGAGAGTTACCTCTTGTTGTTGTAAGCTTTAACTATTTATGTCCAAGGCTTCAATACTTGAAATAATAACTCACAAACTCTCTCTATATAATTTGATTTTGCTCTTGAAATATGTCGAGAATTAATGAAGAATAGAGCTTCTATTTATAAGCAAGCAAGACATGTCTGCTCAACGATAATTGAACTTTGTAACTACTTTAGAGAATTATGTTCCAATTTTAACATATCGGAAGATTATGAACGGTTGAACAAGAAAATCCCGTTAATACTTTGCAAGCTTGAGATGATCTTTCCTCCTGCTTTCTTTGACATAATGATACATTTGTGTGTCCACCTTGCTGAAGAAGCGATGATAGCTGGAAATGTGAAATATCGACAAATGTGGGCTTTTGAAAGATACATGGGCAAGTTAAAAGGGTATATTCGCAACAGAAGTCGTCCAGAAGGGTCAATCGTAGAAGGATATATTGCTGAAGAATGTGTTACATTTTGCTCAAGATATTTGAGTCAGAATAATGCTACATGGAAACGAGTTGGAAGAAATGAAGCTGGATACGAACAAGGTGAATCAAGTCTATCCGTATTCAGAAACATAGGTCGATTTCTTAATGCCCCAAAAGATTGTTCACTATGTGGTGATGATGTCAAGAGTGCACACCTGTATGTACTATTTAATTGTACAGAAGTTGAGACATATCTGAGGTGAGTAAATAAAGAATGAAATTTATCGTTCAAAATATTAAGTACTTTTGTTATATATCTATAATAAAAATTTTTTTAATTTTTTTTGTAATATTTGGCAAGCTTCGTATATGTTACGACGTGGAAAGCGTAAGCAAAAACCGACTCCAAGGGAAATTGACAATGCTAAGAAAAATGAATTTCCTGAATGGTTTAAGAATTATGTAAGTACTACAATATGTGAACGTAATTTCATGATACTTTTTTAATGGTTATTAAAAATAAATTGATGCTTTTGTAGATGGAAACTGTGAATAATGATGCTTCTAAGGAAGTAAAAGCTCTTGCATTTGGCCCAAATTTGATAGGCAGGAGAGGAGATGGTTATTTGGAAATGGGTATCGATTCCATACTACAAGTTGTGAGATTAAAAGGAGAACACAAAATAGTGGGGTATATGTGGTAGCAACTACTCGTGGATATTCCTCTACTAGAGACCTAAATCCTAGGGAAGATGTAGTTGAATACTTTGGTATTTTGGAAGATGTTGTGGAATTGAATTATTATGGATCTGGCAAGGTTGTTCTATTCAAGTGTAAATGGTATGACAGTTTAGCACGTGATAGAGGGGTCAAAACTGATGAATATGGCTTCACGCTTGTAAATTCTCAAAAGTTTGGTTCGACTGATGAGCCCTTTGTAATGCCATCTCAAGTTCAACAAATCTTTTATGTTGATGATCAAAGGGATAGCAATTGGCGTGTGGTTATACGAACAAAACCGAGAGATTTATGTGAAGATGCTGAAGTAGATTCTGATAGTGACGAGTTACCCAATTCTATTGAAGAATTCATCACTCCAGTTATAGAAGTCGATATTGAAAACATAAATTGGGTTAGGAATGATGTTGATGCTGAATTAGTTGAAAATGGACGAAAAAGACTTGGAAGTAGGCGGAAGACACGATCTCAAATTGATACTTCTCGTTCCAAAAGACGAATGATTGAACATATTGTTGACGAAGACGAAGCCGAAGCCGAAGACGAAGACGAAGACGAAGACGAAGACGAAGACGAAGACGAAGACGAAGACGATGACAAAGACGGAGACGGAGACGGAGAGGAAGCCGAAGACGAAGACGAAGAGGGTGATAGTGAGGAAAATGAAGATGAGGAAGAATGATGAAATGATAAACTAGCAATACAATGTTGAATGTTTCTCTTTTTTGGAACTATTTTTCCTCTATTACATTATAATTCTAGTTTTGATGTTCTACTTTTTTGTTAGTGAAATTCAGTTCATATATATGCACTTTGAAATAAAGGCTTAATGATTGTTGAAGTATCCAACACAGTGTATACATGTTCATATATTTGGCCACACTACTTAATTTGTATAATTTAGGACATTTTGTGATCTCACAAAACTTGTATCCAAAATTCTCTAAATCTCATGGAAATTTTGCACAGGTACAGCTGGTTGGTAGGGATGCTTTAGCTGAAATAGATAAAATTAACTTAGAAACTGCAAAGCTTTTGAGGGAGGACTATCTTGCTCATAATGCATTTACTCCGTAAGTTATTTCTACTAGCTTATCTCTCCGTAGACTAGTGTTATTTTGATGCTTGGTGTGTTTGTTTACTATCAAGTTCGGTAGATGTGTGGGAACTGCAGATAAATTATTTGTACTAGTTATTACCTTTTATCAGTTTTCTTTCTTATAAATTTGATGTGACCTTTGTATGATCATCACAGGTGCATAACATGTATGGTGGGTTTCAACTTTTGATACTTCTAAGCTAAATTATGAATGAATATATTTCAATTTCGTGCGTCAGGTGTAGTATAACTATAAATGGTATTGGTGTTTCTGATTGGGTCATGTGAAGCAAACCTCTATCATCTCTCTTGTAATGAATCATAAATCTTACACTTTAAATGGCCAAATAGTTAAATGATACACTTAATTGTTAACCAGTTTTGGGATTAAAGTGATCATGTAGATTGGAATTAGTGCATGTTCTGAAGCAATTTACATGTTGGTTTGTTGTTCTTAAAAGAATCATTTCATTACATTGTTTATTAGATTGGCTGATGGACTTTTGCAACTTTGATTTGCTGTAAGAAAATGTTGTCACAAAGTCGGCTCAGTGAGCTCCCGATGTTGGATGTGCACTTATTAATAGCATTTTCTTAGCCTTTTACTAATTGTTTCTCTAGCGGTCCTTACAAGATGATCATAATGTATCTGCCTGTTAATGTTCTTACTTTTGGTTTTGGGTGATTGTTTGAAACTGTTATTGCAGGTTAGATTGGATCCCTCTAGGCCATTGAGCAAGCACAAGCGCTGGATTGTTGCTGAGATTCTGAAGAAAGCACAAATCTATGTCCCGCCATCAGCAAAACCTACTACAGATTTAACCACCCAAACGGAAGTATCAGCTTCATCTTCCACTTAAGGTTAGTGTACATCATGTATCTTTATTGAACTACATGCAGTTTGTAAATGTGATTTATCTTCCTAAATTATTTTTGAAATAGGCTTTACCAAATGTGATTTATCTTCCTAAAAGCATGGCTTGAAGACTCATGTTATGCCCTTTCGCAAAAGTTTTCTATTTTATTAAAATATAGAGGGTAAAACTGTTAAGAGCAATGATCATACTAATTTCATATGTTAAAACTGTTAGCCAGTCAGGGGAACCTAGTGAATATTGTATTGACAGAAATAAAATCTAAGCCCAAGAGCCACGAGGTAAATCTATCTTTATCTGAAAGAGGATAATTTTAGAGCTGAGGTTATCATAATTTTATAAAAATGTGTTAAAAATTATTGAGCAATCAAAATAAAAAGATATCAGTTGTAATAATTTGGGGCTGATGAATTGATTCTATCATTATCTCAATATGATGTTCATGCCCCAATACAGTTGTAAAAAAAATATATGGTATCAACTTTGCAATCTAATTCAGAGTAGTAATATATGAATTTAATTCATAGTCAATTACATTGTAATTATTTGTCCTCTATTTTCTTGAACTGTAAAAGTTTTAATCATCAGGAGTGGTTGTGATAGTAATTTACACCAAGAGCATGCACATGGGAGGGAGAATCTTTCTTTCAAACTTATTTTGGCCTTCGTATAACTTTGTTATTATTTGTCTTCTTCTCCATGAAACTTCAACTTCAACTGATTCTGTGTTTTTGATTCTTGAAAACTGTCAAATCCAGTAGCATCGAAAATGTGCTTGTGGTCTCATTTTCTTAATACTGTTTTTCCTCCATGTTTCTGCTTTGCTAATTCAACTTGTGCTACTCCTTGAGATGTTTTAAGTTGGTGGGTATCTATTGATCTTATACTTCTCTCCGGGCAGAATGGTTGACAGGTGTACATCATTTGTGTATGTAGATTTCCCAAGAACCCTTTACTGAAAAGCACCTAATCAAATTTTCACCTTTTCAATTTAACTTTTCATGCCTTACTAAGATAATTGCATGAGGTTTGGATTACTTCTTTAGCAATTTGTGCAATACATTTTTCAGGTTTTTTTAATGGCTTCTAATAGAGCGTCCAGATCTCGTGCTAGTTGTTCTAATGACCCAGAAATTAATGAACATGAAGATAATGCTGATGAACCTCATGCAGAGGAGGAAACTATTCATGAGAGTGCTGAAGGTAACATGAGAATGCTGAAACTATTCAACACTCCATGTTCAATGCTATATCATCTATCAATACTCATGTATCTCTCTTTTAGGTTCTCGACCTAAGAGGAAGCGTGGACCAACAATGGGAGCAAACTTATGGTCAAATACCGATGCACCCAATAAAGTAATTTACGATACAAATGGTCAACCTGTTGGGGGAGACGCCAATAAGTTGACAACCTTTCTAGGGTGTCTTGCTCGGAATGGAGAATTTTTTCCAATAAGTACTCCAACATGGTCCAATATGACAGAGGCAAACATGACAAGAGCTTGGGATGAAATCCAGGTTATTAATCATTGCACTTTATAGAAATTGACTTTAAGCACTTTAATTTGAAGGTAAATTAATATTAGCATAAATTTGTTTGTTGCAGAAACGGTTTACCACATATCACCCCAATGCTAAAAAAAAACTGATGGCTATCATGAACAATAGGTGGAGAGATTGGAAGTCTAACTTAAAGACTAAGAATTTTGTGCCTGGTGACCGTGCTGCATCTATAGCGAATACTATCAATAATGATCGAGTAAATCCTACTCAATGGGCTGCGTTGGTTGATTATTGGCTAACTGATGACGCAGAGGTTGTGTTTATTCTTATTATATATATTATAAGTTCTTAGATATTGTTATATATTATTATTAATTTATAAATGCATGCAATGCAGAAAATAGCAACAAAAAATAGCGAGAATCGAAAAAAATTATTGGTCGGTCATACTTTGGGGACTAAATCAATTCCGAAAAAGAAGCATGAATTGGTAATATTTGATCTTATTTCATTATTTTCTGTCTTTAATCATGTTTCAGACTTCTATGAATATAGTATTTCCTGAATTATGAACTACTGTGTGTTTTATTTGTAGTCCAAAATAAATAACAAAGAGATGGATCGAGCCGATATGTATATAGCGTCCCACACACGAAGTGATGAGTCAATTCTACCGGGAGCATCCTCGAATGTGGTATGTATTTATCAATCCCCGAATTTGGATGGGTATCTATATATGTTAGGAATTAGCAGGTGGTACAAATACTTGTATGGTTAGAAATAAAGGCTCATATGATATATTATACTTATATTTACATCCTTCTATTTACTCGTAGCCCCTTTGCTTTCTTAATTTTTAATCTGAATATGATAATTCATTTTTTCATAGGAAAAAATTATTGAGTTAAAGAAGATTCAGGCGGCGGCTGGCGAAAGCAGTTCTGCACTATCTACTGGACAAAATGATATCCTTGCACAGGTGCTTGGGCCGGAGCGACATGGCAGACTCCGACAAGGTGGAGTTGGTGCTACGGCTACAAACACTTGGGGGCCTCGTGAAACAGATGATGTACATCACGAGAATCAAGAATTGAAGGTTGAGTTGAAAATGGTGCGGGACAAAGGAGATGACACTGCAAGGAAAGTAGATGAATTGCAAGTGATCATTGCAGAAATGCTCAAGAACAAGCCAGTTTCGAATGCTCAGTCCAACAATCAGGTGTTGTTTTTTCACTCTCACACATATAGTTAAAATTATTGCTCTCTCACTTTCTTTGTATGAATTAACTAGTTCACTTGGTAATTATTTTGTAGGATCGATCGACAGAAGACGATAATAATGATATTACTGGATCGAACAATCATATAGATGATCTGTGACATTGTCCAGTGTTGTTGGAAATGTACTGTTAATTTGTGCTACTGACTATGTACTGTTTTGATATATAGTAATGCTATTTTGGATACTAATGTATGTAGGTGACATTATATACTTTAATTCGTACTTTTTAATGATGAGTTTGTTTTGTTTTGTTTTTTTAGTTGCAAATGTTGTATTCAGATTGTATCATATGGTTTGACTGTAAATATGCTACTTGATGTGTAAAAGAAATATTGCAGAATAATGACAGCTAATATTCACAAAATTAAAAAAAACCTGGAAATGATATAGCGACGGTCGCCAGCCGTCGCTATAGCTACCAAACAATCGCGCCAAAAAGTTATACAGCGACGATCGAGACCGTCGCTGTAGAGTCCAGTTATTCGCGCCATTAATTCCCTATACCAACAGTCGAAGACCGTCGTTATATAGCCCATACATTCGCGCCAAAAACTCTATTGCGACGGTCCTGACCGTCGCACAAAAAGGATCTGACCGTTGGTAAAAATCGACAAGCGCGTTTTTGTGTGTTCTATAGCGACGGTCGGACCGTCGGTATAGAGGTGTATGACCGTCGCTATAGGATATAGCGACGGATTCTATGGCGACGGTCGCCGACCGTCGCTATAGGCTATAGCGACGGTCATACACCTTATAGCGACGGTCGACGACCGTCGCTATAGACCATTTTTCTAGTAGTGAAACCACAACTCACTAAAGTGGCCAACAAGGCCACCAAGCCATGGTTCACATAAGGCCATAACACACCACACATAATTGGCCACATCTCCCCCTTAGCAACCTCTCAAGCAACCTAAGGCTCACAAGAGGCCACATCTCCACACTAACAACCTCACATAGCAACCTAAGGCTCACAAGAGGCAACATCCCCCCTTAGGTAGCAAAGTCCCACTTGACTACTCCAACTACTTTTCTTTCTAGTTCGATTTTCTAGTTAGATTCTTAACTCATCTGATTGGGAAAAAGTTAATTTTACCCTTTCGTAAATTTTATTAGAGATTACATCTTTATCTCTCGTATAAATGCTATGACGTAATTCGAAAAGTCGAAAAACGAAAAAGGTGTTTTCTACGTGAATAGTGTTTTTATGTGTTTTTCTGCGAAAAAACTTTTATTGATTATTGTGTGTTTATACTTCGTATAATGGCTATATCTTGAAATGGAATGCCAAAAAGACTAACACGTTTCTCTAGGGAGCTTAGGTTTTTCTAACATTTAGGGTTTAAGGTTTATGTTTTAACTTTTTTCTCAATTTTAGGTTTTCTCCTAAAATAACTTCTTGATTTTATGAAGTGTTAAGATTGAATACTTGAACCAAAACACTAACCCAACACATATAAATCACATAACACATTTAACATGTAATTTAATCTTTATTAATCTATATCAAGTTGGATTTTAATATTCTTAAAAGTTCGAGTCATCACAACAAACCTGGTAGATCATTTGGGAAAATATCCGCAAACTCATTTACTACAACAATCTGATTCATATCCGTTCCTACTTGTTGGGTATCCACAACATATGCTAGATATCCCACACAAACGTTTTGTAATAATTTCTTCGCTTGCATCATCGTCAAACAACGAGACTGCCTTGGCGTTGTACTACCGTAAAATACTACGTTTGACTGCTTTGCAGGTTTAAGGCTCACTAACTTCTTTTGGTAATCTATCATTGCCCCATGGTTGAACAACCAGTCCATTCCCAAAATTATGTCGAACTCCCCCAACTAAATTGGAATTAAGTCTACGCTCAACTCATGTTCCTTTATTTTGACACAATAATCCCTATAGACATGCTCTACAAGAATTACTTCTTTATTAGAGACTTCTATATTTATGGGAGTTTCTAGATTTACTAAAGGTATGTTTAAATGCTTAGCAAATTCATGTGACACAAAAGAACAGGTTGCTCCCGAGTTAAATAACACATAAGCATTTATATCGTTGATTGGGATGATACTTGAAACCACATCTTTTGAAGTGACAGCATCTTGCACCGTTATATTGAAAGTTCTGGCGGTTGATCTATTCTCTGGAGCTGGACTTATTGTAGCCATTTTTTCTCTGCTATTTCCCTTGCTACTGTTTCCCCCATCTGTTCCCTTATTCGGACAATTTCTAGCCATGTGATGCACTGACCCACAAACAAAACATCCAGAATTCTTTCTCGGATTAGGGCAGTTAGAAAAGATATGTCCCTCCTGCCCACACTTGTAGCATACAGTTTTTCCTTTCAAACACACTCCCGTGTGATTCTTCCCATAGTTCTTGCAGGCTTTAAATTTCCTCTTCTGATCTCCCTGATTGTTTCTAGTGTTCCCAAAGTTGTTCTATTTCTTTTTCTTACTACTTATATTGTTTCCTTCTGATTTGAAGGGTCTTTCTGCCTTTTCTTTATTCTTTCTTTCCTTATTATGGAGGTTCAGTACCTCACTCCTTCCTTCAGCTATTATTGCTTTTTCAAGAATCGTGTCAAACGATCTAATCTTCAGTACTGACAGTTTGTTATAGAGCCAAGGTTAGGTCTTGCTCAAACCTTCTGGCTTTTCTCTCTTCAGTATCCACCTGATGTGGAGAAAATCATGCCAACTAATTAAACCTGGCTGCGTATTGTGGCACAGTCATATCTCCTTGCTTTAGTTCTAGAAATTTTATTTCCATACGACTTTGTGAGCTAGGAGAAAAATAATTCTCGATGAAGATTTCCTTAAACCTTACCCAATTGATTACTCCCTCTCCGGCTCTAGTCTTATTTGCTTCCCACCAAAAGTTAACTTCCCCTTTTAACATATAAGCGACGAAAGAGGTTTTCTGTTCGTCACCTACCCTGGCTATCTCAAAGGCTTTCTCAATCTCATTTACCCAAAATTGAGCCTCTATAGGCTCGATGGTTCCTCGAAACTCTAGGGGTCCCACACTCTTAAAATCTTTAAAGCTAACTATATGCACCGCTGGTGGGTTCACATTAGGATTATGAGGGTTCCTATTTTGGAAGGCTCTTATTAACAGATCTACGAATTGTTGCATTGGGTCCCTTTGACCTTCACTTCTATCTTCATTATCATTATTAGATTCTTCATCTCTATTTTTGTTAAATGGTGGTCTTCCTCAACCTCTTCCTCTTGGCGGCATTTTTCCGTTTAATAACATTATTATTATTATTATTAAACTAGTACTTATGCCCAAAACACTTTCATTCCATGCTTAACACATATTCATTTCAAAACATATTTAATATTATTTCATACTAAACATGCTTCTTACATACATCTGAGCTTCTTACATATCTTTTCTAATAGCTTCTCTGGCTATTTTCATACTTATAACACTTGCTGCTATTTACATATCATCTCTATTTTTTATCAAAAAGAGATTCTTCATTTTCTAATCCTTAACTAACATTATAGTTAGGATTCCAAAAGATATCCCGCTACTAATAACAAAAGCTGGGATTCTTAGTACATACCTATACTACCATATTTACATCATATATACAAACATGTACACATATTTACAACCATTGTTTCACTGTTTCACATAAACATGCTTCCATTTTAGGTTTGACTAATGGTAACGGTACTAACGCGTTCTTCCTCAGTAATGGCAATTATGCGAGCTTGAGAGATGGAGTGACAGAACTGGCCTATCTTATTCGGATAAGCCCAAAATTAGGTCTGAACATGCTCCATAGTAGTCATGTAGGCAAAGTTCATCAAATCTACTTTCCTTTTGATACCTCGCAACTCATTCTGGAGATTATGAATGTGCTTCTTAATTCTCTGTTACTCATGAATCTCCATATCCCTTATATTATTTAAATCGTGGAATTTTACCTATATTTCATGCAACTTTATCTCATAGTACTGGGCCCTATTCTCGGCTGCCTGAAGTCTATTACTCAACTCAATATCACGATCTATCAGATGATGAAATAGTGCTCCCAACTGTATTTAAGCCTCCTCTATTTCGGGATTGTTATTTCCATTCCATGATTCTTCCGCAACTGGTACAGCCTCATCCTGCACAGTTTCAGTTGCTGCATTTCCTCCTAATATCTCCTCAAGTTCCTCCTCGAATGGTTCCTCCTTGGGATCATCCTCGGAGTCAGACTCGGAATCTATCTCTACTACCTGCACTGGTTCCTGTGCTAGCTGTGGCTCTATCAACTGTGGATCTAGCTACTCCTCGGCCTCTACATGTATAACCTGAATTCCTTCTTCACCTAACATCTACACGTAATTTAATAACTCAATTAGTACATGAGACAAGTTATATATATACATACAATATTTTTATTTTTATTTTTTTTATTTTTTTAACGATGAATTTCCTTAATCCATCACTTTTAAACTCTATTTAAGTTATTTACTATTTATCTGTCTAACTGACTTAAGGTTATAGCACAAGGTGTCCCCACCTAAGGTTTCTAACTTACAACTCTGATACCAACTTGTGACGCTCCCAAATTCAGGTACCTTCAAACTCGTATTCAGTACAACACAATACAACTCATTCAACATATTAATAAATAAAATAACTGTAATTAGTACAACAGAGTTATCTATCCCAAGTACGAAGATCTTTAGTTACTTCATTACATGATAGATACTGTATTTACATTATAAAAGCCTATTTATTACAATTAAACATCTCCGTCTATTCATTAAGCTTGCCTTTGCCCTTGTCCTTTTCGGACCATTCTACTCGATCATGCTTAGCTAAAAATATTTATATTCAAAGTAAGAATGAACATTTAATGGCTCAGTAAGTAATAACAGTTAACAATAACATATGCTTTGAAAATAAAACAAGATTGTAAAGCAATTAAAACATTTCTTCTTTGCATTTTCGAAACAACATACTGACTTTTAAATGTTAAGTGGTCACAAGACCATGAAGTTTTCTTTTTCATTTTTCTGAAAAGGTTTTAACAGAAATTCATCTGTAAACCGTCTGGCTTACGGGCACGGTGGGTGATCAGCACGTTATGCCCTGTATTGTCCAATACTATTTTATAGGAACGACATTTGCGTTCATCGGTACTGCCTTTTGGCGTAATATAAAATTTCCCAATTCAGGGATGTTCATTCTTAGTCTGGGGTCCAAACCAAAGCAATTTAGTTGGACAACTCTATCTATTCAGCAATAATATTTCAAGACTTAATGTAAATGAAATGAAATACTTTAATTTGTATCTAGCCGAGTCAAATGGCTTAGACTGCTTTTAAACATTTTATGCATGCTTGCTTAAGGATAACAAGTCCATGATACTTGCACATATACATAGTACAAGACTAGAATACTTTCATTCGATATATAATTTTAATGAAGTTAAGAAACTTGTCTCTTTCGTAGTTTAAAACTATTGTAAACTGTGCTTTGCGTATCCTACACAATTTAAGTGCACATATACGCACATATAAGTCATACATTCAATGTAAAGTTAGCTTCACATTAACTCTATCTTGTTTCTATTAATGTTTGTTTTATTTGTTTTATAAATCTCTTACAAATCTTTACTAGACATATCCATTTCATGACTAGATAATCAAAACAACATATTTGCCCTGCATTACTCTTAACAAGAATCATATAAACATGCTCTAAAATGTAAACAATCATCAAACTTATCATGCTTTTAATATACATTTGCTTTATTTTGAAAATCAATCGTTTTCATTTAGAATCTCTTAGAAATCCTTGATTGTCATATCCAAAACATGTTTGTCCCAACTAAACATTACATGGACCTTGTATTATAGCTTAAGAGACTCATATAATCATGCTCTAAGTCTCAGTTCATGGTTAAAATAACTTGGCAATTCTGCAGTGCGATGCGACCGCATTATATTTAAGCTTGGGAGTGGCGCGGTCGCGCTACTCCTGTTCAGGCTCAGGACTAAGATTATCCATTGCTTACTTCTTAATGTGTTGGGGTCTTACAACATCTAATTTTAACTTGTACATTAAATTCTTTTTATTTATAGGATTTTGAACATTGCTTTTCATTTAGGCATTTTAACATACAATTATGAGGCATTAACTTGAGGTTCAGTTTTCATAGCTTGTTCAATATACAGAAACCTAGATTTCATTTGAAATCATAACCCAATAATCACAGACAATTTACAACCAACAAATTATCCTAATTCCTTTACATATCAATGCAATTACTAAAACATATTAATATATGAATGTTACCTTTTTGAGCTTAGACTATTACTTTAACTGTTTGATTATTCTTTCTTCAATCGCTCATTTTTAAAATCTTGACTCAATTTCAATTTATTAACACAACTTCTTGAGACTTGATGAAATTCAAACTTTAGCTAAGATGGTAGTATGAGGGCTTGAGATGAACAAAAGAGCTGGAGATGATAGAGCTAAAGTTTGGTTTTATACAAGACCTCCATAGCCTTGATGAGCACGTATATAGAATTGCCTAGCCTAGCTGAGTTTTATTCTAGCTTTCTTAATTCATTATCAATTCCTGCGTTTTCCAACTTAGCTTATTAACATTCCCCCAATTCATGCTTCTTGTTTATTGATTCATGCTAAATTAGCTTGAAGGCTACTCTTAATATATGCATACATACATTACATACATTAATATATAATATATTAAGTACATAATACATTTATACTTATATCATGTAACATATATATAGGGAAAGTCTCTACAACGGACCGTTGGGAGCGGTCCAAAAACGGACCAGGCTAAATCGACGGTTCGTTAACAGGGCTATAGCGATAGTTTGAACCGTCACCAGATCGTCGCTATAGCCCTGTTAAGCGACGCATATGCTATAGCGACGGATTGGTCCGTCGCTATACCCCGGTCCGTTTTTGGTCAGCTCTCAGCAGTCCGCTGGAGAGACGGCCCCATATATATTGCATATATATATTATTAATACATAAATCAATTAATGTATTACAACTATTTAATCTTTTAAATAAAAATGGAATTAATACATTAAATAAAAATAATTTATTTAATGCAATAATTTCACCATATTAATTATTTTTGTTAGTTTTCAGGGACACAATAGAGATCTTGAAGGAGGGTTGAATAGATCCTTTAAAACTTTTTCCATTTAATTCATGAAAGTATAACAGTTATGATCAATTCATGCACAACAGATATACTTTAAAATCCGCTTCAAAGATACAAACATAAACTCAGTTCAGTGATTAAATCTTCGATATGATTGACAACAGATATATCAATTATTGTACATAATGTAAATGACATAAGGTAAATAACACAAGAGATTTTAAGTGGTTCGGAGACTAAATAGGAATCCACTCTACTCTTCTACTTCAACAAGTAGGAATCCACTAAAGGTTTTAGTTACTAAAATAAAGACGCTTTTCCCTCCTCAAGTCCAGCAGACAAGAGTTATTTTTAGCTACTAAGGCAAGGATCATATGACCCTCTTCAAGTTCTGCAGACACGGATCCTCTGACCCCTCTTGAGTCCCATAGACATGCGTTGTTTTTAGTCCCTCGGATAAGGATCCTTTGACCCTCTTCAAGTTCAGCAGACTTGGAACTCTAGTTTACAAAGAACTCTTCAAAGCCAATAACCTTGGAATCCTGTAGACTAAGACCAGTACTCTTAGAATATCTTGTACCCTTTGGTACTCAGCAAGTCCAAAAAACTTGACTTTGTTTAGTCCCTTAATACAAGGACGCTCCGCCCTCTTTAGCGTGTTGATTATTTGTTGGGTTGTTTTGCCAAGATGAACTTTGATCTCCTTTATCTTCTAGTACTTGGCAGCTAGTTGTGATCTTCTTCTAGATGTTGTTGATGATGGTTGTTAAAGCCCTTCCTTCTTCTGGTATATAGCAGATGCAGATGATCATTCTTGATGAACTGGTTAACTTATCCAAGCCAGTTCTTTATCTGTTCAGCTCATAGTGTTCTTTGCTTGATCATAGAGTTGTCCGTCTAGTTTGTCTTCAGCTCTGGTCACTCTTGATCTTAGCTTCTTGGTCATTCGACTTAAGCTCATATGTTAGCCCATCGGCATACCTCTCATGTTGCAGTGAAGCTTCTAGCTGTTTGTACAGTCGGTGTTCTTGCTCTTGTTCACCACACACACTCCTCTTGCAATCCAAATGCAGTTTTCTCTTATGTAGATCTCCATTTTCTTCTCGTTGGAAGCTTGTCGTTGCTATCTTCCTGTTGCACTTCTTTCCATTGGAGACTTACTTTCTGCAAACTTGTTTATTGTTTACTTCCTTAAGTTTGCTAGTGATGGCTGAGTCAACATCCATTAGCTAGTACCAAGATAGTGGAGTGACATGAGCGGCATGTTGACTGCTGCAAATATGGCTATTTGAACCCCACTCAGATTGATTCCTTATTTTGCTCATTTAACTATTCAGCTGCTCATCTTGGGATAGTAACCCTAAGTGCTCTGATATCTTTAATCCTTGTTGGCACTTACTTACTCTACGATCAACTGGGTTGTAGCCTGTTGCTTCTGATCATAGAGTTATTTGCTTGCTTCAAACTAAAGTTTTTTGCCTCTGATCATAGAGTTGGCTGCTCACTTTAGTGTGGCCTTATATTGCCTTCTAGTTCGTAGAGTGGCTGACTACACTTGCATTACACTTTAATGTGCTTCTTACTATACTTTAGTTTGTGCTCCCTTATGCTTTGTGATCTCTATTTAGCTTTTCGTTCTCAGAGCATAGTATTATGATCTTCGTTGAGCCATTACTACAGTTATGCTTATCATAGAGGACTGCTCTATGTTCTTCAGGCATTGGCCCTGCTGTTGTGTCATAGAGGACTGCTATATGATCTTTTGATGTTGTAGCACTTTCGATTGTAGAGGACTGCTCTACTTAATCTTCAGACATTCTCTTATGTCATGTCATAGAGTACTGCTCTATAATCTTCTGTTGCTTTGCTGAGACTGTCTGAGTACCTCTACTATTTTAGGCTCAACTTTACGATCACTTAATCTGGCTGTTGCTTTCCTACTCTACGACCTTGTCTTTGGTGCAGGTCATAGAGTCTTGATGGATCGTAGAGTGGGTGCTTGAGCTATCCTGTGATCTCTTTTATGGCTTGATACTTCAGATGCACTTAGAGATCTTCCTATGTCTGATAGCTCAAGCTTAGCTTACTTAATAGTCATTATGAAGATTGCTACTTTAACTTTGAGTGCTTAGGCATAGACTGCTTTACGTTGTTTCTTAATTGTAGATGGTTTATGGGAGTTGTAGAGTGGCTGACTAGACTGACTCTACGAACCCATATTAGCACAACGATCTTCACTCTGCAGTGCACACTCTACGATTCTGAGTAAGCTCTTTGATCTGTCGAGCCATACTTTACGTTTTCTTTGCAAACTCTGCGATGACCTGCTCAACTCTACGATGCACCTGGCCGCTCTTCATTCTGCGGTGTGCCTTTTACGCTCTACGATTCTGAGAGTGAGTTGTGCTTATGCCTGCCTCAACTCTACGATACCGAGATAGTGCAGTCGGGTGAGCTCTACGACCTGCCGAGCCTTTCACTATGTCTTCCAAGCAGACTCTACGATCCTTAGAGTTAGCATTGTGATGCTGAGATAACTCTACGATCTGCCGAGAGAGCTCTATGTTCTGCCGAGAGTGTTCTACGTCTTGCCGAGAGAACTCTACGATTTGTTGAGCTTCACTCTACGTTTGCCTGGTAGACTTTGCGATGACAAACTTAACTCTGCGAGGTCGGCTAGACTCCAAGTTGGCTGACTGCTCTACAATCCTTTGCTGGATGTTTGTGTAGTACTCTACGTTCAGTATGGCCCTTGCTTATACATATATCATTTCAGCTCATAAGATCAACCTAACAAGTTTGATCTTTTTCTATTTTAAGTCCTTGTACATCAAATTCATTTAAGGACTTTACAATACCTAATGTTACAAACATGTTTTGATCAGATAGATATTCATTCAGCTTAGATCAACCTAACATATTTGATCTTTTAATTCTAAATCCTTGTACATATATTTTATTAAGGACTTTACAAGGCTTTACCAGTATGAATATTCTTCTTATCATTTTGTCGTCAATCAAATTACATATAATGAATAATGGTAATCACATGCAGATCTTATAACATTCTCCCCCTATGATAATGAACTTAATGATCCCATGCTGATACCCAACAATTTTAACTCGTCGTATTTAATGTATACACTAATTTAGTATACATATAATTAATTATTTCTTCTTCATTTATAAATTGTTTATAACAGTTTATTTACATTCAGTAAATATATAATTATATATTCACTCCATCACAGGTATACAAATGCTATATCACACGTATTCATATATGCATTATAATATAATAAATTATTAAAAATAAAAATTTGTTTTATTAAATTCTCATTTTTAATAATTAACCAGAAATTTTAATTGTTACAATTGACATGAAATTACAACTATAAAGAGACCACCCATCCGCAGTTTTGTTTCTAATATTCCACAGTTTAATACTGCGGACGGGACAGATGACTAAAATACCCCTTAGTTCATTACTCCTTGTCCGCAGTTTAATATTGCGGATGCTAAGTATGTTAAGTCGATCTTAAAACGACGCTGTTTTTATATGGATAAAGGTGTCGTCCGCAGTTTAATATTGCGGACGCTATGACTATTAAAACGGCGCCGTTTGGAAATTGGGAACTTTTAAGTAACATCCGCAGTTTAATACTGCGGACGCTAGGTCTCCTTATGGAAACAGCGCCGTTTAAGATAATAGTCCACAGAATTAAGCTGCGGGCTCTTACTTTACCCAAATCCCAAGCGTAAGTTGTTCCATCTTGTCCATCTGAGATCTAAGCAACCAAACAACCAACCTAAAATCTTTGCTGCGAATTTGAGAGAAAAGAAACCTAGCAAAAGGAGATCGACAAAACCGTACAACCAACCTAACAGCACTGTTAAATCCAATTGAAGTAAGTTTCAAATTCGTCATATGTATATATATTTTATATTCTTCTTTGTTGTATACAAATATGGTATTTTATTTATTTTGTTTGTGTTAGTTACAAAAATACAGTAATGTTTACAACAACAAAGTAATGTATACAAAAACACAATAATGTATACAAAACATGTAATTTTTTTTTCATTTTGTTTGTTTACTTTGTTTGTGTTGGTTACAAAATGAAGTCTCCGTGTTATTTTTTTTTGTTAGTTTTCAATGTTTGATACATGTTTATTTTCTTTGTGTTGGTTACAGAAATGGAATTCAATCAGGACCTACTATTAATACATTGTTGTGGGATCAACCAAACCACATTTCAACTGCCGTATGGGACAATCCACATTATATTAGAACATTAAGAACTGATGAGAGTGGACGATCGTTAGATATTTGGGTTTTAAGTGATACCCAAAAAAAAATATTACGTGAATGGGATTTTGGTGTATTTACAAACACTAATGTCTGTAACCAATTAGATGCTTCGTTGATAGAAGTATAAGTGGAACGTTGGCGTAGTGAGACCAATACATTTCACTTCCTGACCGGTGAAATGACAATAACCCTTGAAGATATACATTTCATTTTAGGATTACCGGTTATAGGGAATCCTATAACATGTACATTAATAAAAAGTCCTAAACAAATGTTTATTGATAGAGAATTTAGTAAATATATTGTGGGAGATGAGAAAGTGTATAGTAGACAGGGCATTATGTTGTCGTGGTTGGGTAACAGATTTTGCCAACTTCCCTTAGATGCTGATTGGGAAACGGTGGTGACGTACATGAAAGCATACGTACTATTTATCTTGGGAAAGATATTATTTGTATCCACAAACTGCGATGTTATACATGCTAGATATCTTTTATTTTTAGAGGATATTAATAAAGTAAGTGATTATGCATGGGGAGCTGCGGTGTTGGCTTGTTTGTTCCGCAGCTTACATAAAGTAACCCGCCTTGATGGAAAAAGCTTCTACGGAATGTTTGACACTTCTTCAGGTATTTTATTGTCTTTATTCCTTGATGTTTATTTAAATTGATATTTATTTTCATAATGTATGGCAGTGTTTTAACTTGAAATCTTATCTTACAGGTGTGGGTCTACGAATACCTATCAATCGGTAGGCCTAATTATGCAAGAAGGGTCGATCATTGGTTGCCCTGCGCAAGAACCTGAACCTACCGAAGAAATATCCATAAGGTGAACATCACAACCAAATATTTTATTGGGGGGAATTTGATGGGATGACAGTTGCTATAGTACGGTGGATGCTATATTCAAATTTCGATCACGTAGTGACACAAGAGTACCAGACAACATAATATAGTGGGGCCTCGCGTATTCCCCTCATTTTCCTCGACGTGGTTGAATTCTAAATGCCATATCGTGTCCTGAGATAATTTAGGGAAATGCAGGATATTCTCGAGGCCCCCGTATATATGATTGAACTTCGCCGAGAATGGGAATGGATCCGCTCATTTGACTATATCGAGTTACAAAGCCATTACATCGATACGTGGTATGCATGGCAAGATATTGTATCTGATTATATGGTGGCCACAAGACAGGAGATTAGTCTGGCCTAATACCTCAGGTGGTATAGGCGGATGACTCGTCTGAGAATAAGCCACCCACAAGTTGAACTAGACGATACATATACATCACGTAGCTTATTTCATCAGTACGAAGCTGCAAACCTCGTAAGTTTCTTTTTAAGATTTTGTACATTATACATTCATAACATATTACATACTTATTGCTAATGAAATGTATATTTTTTTATACAAATCGAGGCGGCTCGAGATTTTGTCCGAAACCTTCTTTCAAAACCACCTGTGCACAACCCTCACCATATGTACGAGGAGTGGTATGCAAGGTCGGTACTGTTTAATGAAGAGTACCAGGGGATTTTTGAAGATCCCAATAATACCTTCCCCAACATTCTAGAGGAGCAGTTCACGCAAGAAACACCAATTTTCAGGTTGGATTGATTCAGTCAATATAATCAGGGATCCCCTTATGTGCCTGACATCCCATTTTTAGCTGAAACTGAGGACCCATCATATATATCACCTCCTCCCTCTTACATACATTAGTGGAGGTCGACTGTTGATATTGAGACTGCAGAATAATTTCAGCGTATGCAGTTGACCCCAATATTAGAAGAAACACCAGTCTTTCAATTATATTCATAGCCTATTCTAAGTGAGGATGAGGGCTTGTCTACAATTTTTCCTTCATGGCTACAAATGGATCGGTCAGGTTACTTTAAGAAGGATCCTCTCAAACCACTGGAGGTAGAAAAGGTGGAATGGCTAAACCAAAATTGGTTTTCTGATGTAGTGGACCAAACACAGTTTCCTCATGTAGGTCCTGATGATGAGTATAGATTAGTGCATAAGGACCTACTATAACTGAAGCCAGGGAATGAGGTATGAGATCAGACGATCAAAGCGTATCTCAATTTGTTGAAGTTACGTGAAAATCGTCTACGGCAACAAAGGTACGAGCGGGGCAAATTTTATTTCATGCCTTGTTGTTTTTTTTTATTACTGAAACAATAGTGACCATCATATAGCTAACTTAAACCAACAAATAAGAATAAATATGACATTTTCGACGTGGTGCACTATTTTTTTAACCAAGGCGCATAACCAAAAATGTCAGAGTGTGATTTTATATTTCTTCCAGAAAACCAGAACGACACCCATTTTTTATTATTCGTTATAGATATTAAACAATAGCAGGTTATGCTTATAGATTCGTGGTACTAGGACATACCTACTGACAAAATAAGTTCTTCATATCAATCAGAGCTGGAATATGTGGTACGTTCTTACTTTTGCCTATGGAATTTTTTTATTACATTTATGTTATAGTGTTCTACTAACATTATGTTTTTTAATGTACAGTGTGAGTTTATTGCAAATGCTATGCGGATTTATAACCCTGAGAAAAAATTCCCAAATAAAAAGATGGCTTGGGCATTCAAACACCTCCGATCTAAAAAAAAGAATGTTATGGATTGCGGAATCTACGTAATGAAGTACATTGACTACATTGTCCAAGGATACTCTTTAGCGGAGGTCGACTAGTCCGCAGAAGATACGTCCTTGTTTAGGTATAGAATTGCCCATGAATTACGTAAGCATAGGGCTAGAGATACGACATTTACACATATGACTACTATAGTCACAAATGTATTTTAATATGTACATTGGATTTACACTTTGTGACTTTGTGATATGTCATTTACACTTTCAACATATACAGGGGAAACCACCTATTGTTGATAAATAATATTTTAAAAAAATATGGCGCCTGCACTTTAGTATTGTGGAGCCTGGTACTAAAAGACTTGACCTTACGTTCACATGATTGGGCTTTCGGAAATCCCTTCGATAATATTCGTTTTTTATGGTTTCGTTGTGATTTTCCATGTTCCTTTATACCATATGAAATACAATTAATATTCACGGTGAATTTTTATTAATTAATGGATCGACGCATAACACTTCGGGATTGAGCCGATGGTAGATTACTTCGGTTATAGGAAATCCCTTTGGCAATTCGGGATCAGAATTAAACAGTTCAATCTTGCCAAAAGATGTTTTCGTTTCATTCGATTCAATTGTATTTACATGGTGTTCATTTCATGTAAAGTAAAGTAGATACAAAAGTTAATTAACTAACGGTGTGGAGATTGTTCGTCAGAAATCCCTTCGACAATAATCATTTTTTTAAGCACTAGTATCCGCAGTTTAGGTATAGAATTGCCCATGAATTGCGCAAGCATAGGGCTAGAGATATGACATTTACACATTTGATTAGTATAGTCACAAATGTATCTTAATATGTACACTGGATTTACACTTTGTGATTTAGTGATATGTCATTTACACTTTCAACATACACAGGGGAAACCACCTACTGTCGATAAATAATGTTTAAAAAAAATATGGCGTCCGCACTTTAATATTGCGGAGTGTGGTACTAAAAGACTTGACCTTACGTCCGCATGATTTGGCTTTCGGAAATCCCTTCGGCAATATTCGTTTTTTATGGTTTCGGTGTAATCTTTCCATGTTCCTTTATACCACATGAAATACAATTGATATTCACGGTGAATTATTATTAATTAATGGATTAGCGCAAAACACTTCGGGATTGGGCCGATGGCAGATTACTTCGGCTATAGGAAATCCCTTCGGTAATTTGGGATCAAAATTAAATAGTTCAATCTTGTCAAAAGATGTTTTCGTTTCATTCGATTCAATTGTACTTACATGGTGTTCATTTCATGTAAAGTAAAGCAGATACAAAAGTTAGTTAACTAAAAGAATGTGGAGATTGTTCGTCGGAAATCCCTTCGGCAATAATCACTTTTTTAAGCAGTAGTATTCGCAGTTTAATATTGCGGATTTAATGGATCGGAGCAAAATACTTCGGGATCCGGCCGATGGCGGATTACTTCTGGAAGAATTCGGCTTTCAGAAATCCCTTCGGCAATATTCATTTTTTTTGTATTAATTAACTAACGGTCTTCTATATCAAATAAAGTAGTTTACTAAAGTTCAATAATGAATATATTTTGCAATATACATTACAGTCTTTAGGAATATAATTATTGTAGAATAATGAGTTGCCATTTTGGTTTTGTTTTGATTTTTCCGTGTTCCTTTATACCACATGAAATACAATTAATATTCGTAGTGAATTATATAATTAATTAATGGATCGGCGTAAAACACTTTAGTATCGGGCTGATGGGGATTACTTCGGCTATCGAAAATGCCTTCGGCAATTCGGGATCGGAATTAAATAGTTCATTCGTGTCAAAAGATGGTTTCGTTTCATTCAATGAAATTGTATTTACATGGTGTTCATTACATGTGAATTAAAGCAGACACAAAAGTTAAGTATGGGGTGGGGATTGTTCGTTGGTTTCATCCTCATCGTCAAAAAATTCGACAACTTTTGGATCGAGCCCAACTGCCCGCATCCTTTCTGTTATGCGAGCTTTAGCATCTTGATAACATCACCGAACTAACGAACGATAGTTGTTGTCAACTCGGGGGACTTCTTATAATCAGAGATGACCTTATCTTTGAGGGCTTCAGTTAGATGGCCTTCTTTCATTATTCGTTCGTATTCCTCTTCTAACTTATTGCCGACATGGATGAGGTTTTTTGTTTTGAGTTCAATATCCTTGGCATGATCTTCAAAATTGCGCACCTCTTTCTTTAGTTCATAGTTGTCGAATTTCAATTCTTCCACTTCAATAAGGAGTTGATCTTTCTGGTTGTTGAGGCTGAAGTTCTCACGCGTGAGCGCTTCGGCATGACGTATGGTGTTAGCATGACAGCTTTTCTCGGTTTCCAGGTTACTCTTCATTGAAGCGACATCTTTCTTTAGTAGTTCATTTTCTGCCTCGAGTGCCTTCTCCTTTAAGTGGATACGAGCAAACTCGCGAAGGGCTCGAGTGAAGGTTTGTGATGCCTGAAATATTAAAGGGGGGGTTAGGAATGATAGTTTGAGGTAAAATGAAAATAATGATTTATGAAGCTACTTGTTGATGGACTAACCTTGCCCTAATATATTGCACTAGCCAGAATAATTTCTTCGGTAGATTGGGCTTCGAATCTCTTGTTGTCTTTTGGAAGGGCCCACATCTTGGGAAGGGCGAAGGGATAATCTGCCCGACCGTCGGGCCACATTGTCAATGTTTTGTAGATGTTGGGATATTTGTATGTATAACAAATACGACTCATACACGCAAGTGCACGTGATCCACAAGTAATATAAAGTAAGTAGAGTATCGATCCCACGAGGAATTGAATTGCATTTATGACAACAAACACCGATTTTATAATTATTTCGGTCTCTTTAAACAATGGATTTCAGTGATGAGATTATCTAATGATTACTAATGAAACAAATAGAACAAATTATTATTGTATAAATACAGATTTTATGGGCTTGGTATTATAATTTTACTTATTGCAAACTTAGATTTCCATGCTTCCTATTGTTGCTAATTGACTACTATGGAATGTTGGTCGAGAACACGAACGTAAAATATGACCACCTCTCGATGCACCATATTCATATCACACTAAATCCACAATTGATAGAATGAATATGAACACCCTAGATGACTAACGCACTATATCTCTATGTGAATTACAATCAAAAGGGTTTAAGAGCAAGTTCTCAATTGGCCACATATGGTGCTTCGGTATATCTCTATCCTAAGCACGGAACATAACTTCATGAGGAATGTAATAATTATGAACATATGCTAGCATAATTAGATCTCAATTTATATTTCCTTTCTCAGTTCCATATAAATTATCACTGTAATTGGTGATCAAGCAATTAAACATTAAGCATAGATTATGCTAGACATTCATTTCATAACCAACTAGTAATAATAAGGAAGCATATCAATTTTCAGTTAAGCAAAAGATCCATTATAATCCCAAGAATTAAACTTAGTTCATAATAATAATAATAGAATTCATCATACACAATTGGTTCATCATCATAATTACAGAATAGGAAAATTAATCAAAAACAGAAAATATTAAAGCTCCCTGTTTCCGTGCTTCCATTTCTGCAATTTCTGGTGATTTTCCAGGTTGTGTTGATTCTTGATTTCTTGCTCCCAAGCTTCAATTCAGCATCCATATAGCTCCATTCTTCAGTTCCCAAGCTAAATTGAAGCTCAAATGGAGTGTTTTTAATTTTCTATCTAATAATGCAGTAAACTAACTAATTTTCTTGGAAGCGGAACTCCCCAAAATTGAATTCTCAATTGAATATATTACATGCATAATTTGTCTTCTATTGACTTATTCTGATTCCCACTAATAAAGTTTTGCTCCACTAAAACTGCAAAATCTGGCATTGCATGATTATATGGAAGTGCTGTTTCGCTGGCTGGAACGTGTCTACATGGCTGGCTGGCTGGCGACAGGCGCAGCTGTGCCGGTGCCCTTTGCAAAAGGGGCGTAGCTGCGCCGAGGGGCATGGCAGGAACAGGAGGGGCGCAGCTGCGCCGGCCACAAGGCCAAGCGGGGCGCAACTGCGCCGGTTGCCAGTCTGCCGCTGTACTGCTGTAACCTGATTTCTCGATTCTCGTGTCCTGTACAAGCAACAAAAAATTCATTAAGCTCCCAAACAACAATTGCAACAAAACATGTGTCAAATTAACCAACAACCGTGCAAAAGCCATAAAATGTGAATAGTGAATCAATACCAAAAAGAAGGGAAAAATGCATGAAAACAAACTATGAAGCTATTAGTTAAGCAACAAAAGAAACCAAAAAGTAACCAATAAGTAGGTATGAAACCTACTTATCAAATACCCCCAAACTTGAATTGTTGCTTGTCCTCAAGCAATTACAATGAAATGAATGCAAACATGAATGGAATGCGATAATCTAAGAATGTACCATGACCCTCATCAATTAGCAAACAATCCGAAAGAGTTTTGCCTCAGAAGATTCTAGCGTCTAACCAAGCATTTATTCAATGTTTTTGTGTTTTTTTATATCAACGAATGCGTTTTACGCTCCATTTCGTTGTTCAAATGCATTACTAAGTTTTTCCCCAAACTTAGACACATGTGGTCTCAGCTAATATTACCCACAATTGCTTCATTCATTAATAACACATCAAATTTCCCCCAGAACTCAATTATGCGAATCTTTAGGCTACTTAGTGAGAGAACTACTAAAAACGTGCTAACCAGTTCTATCATAATCAACACAAGACAAGAGTAAGGAATTAGCAAATTTCAAAAATTCTCATCACAGGCAAGTAAGGATGTTTACTAAACAAGATAATAGGATCATGCAACTAAACTACATGATGTGATATGATATGCATGAGAATTTTTTTTATTTTAAGAAATTAAAGCAAACAAGCAATTAAACTAACAATGCAAACAAACAATTAAACTAACAATGAAAATAAATAATTAAAAGCATCACAAAAGAAACTAGGCAAGCCTAATACCCCCAAACTTAAAATATGCAATGCCCTCATTGGAGATAAAAGGGTAAAGAGTACTCCCCTAAGGGTCGTCCTCGGCGCCGCTAGGCGGTGTGTTAGGCGGAGGATAAGGGATGCCGGCTCCGAAGGTGGGAAACTCGATGTGGACCCCCTGCTGGCTGAATGCCTCCGATAATGCACCAACAAAGGAGACGCTATAGTCTTTGAAGCTCGTGTGCAACGCGTCCATGCAGTGCTGCAGGCGGCGCATCTCACGCTCATGTCCACCACTTCCCCCCTGCTGCACTGGCGGGGCAGGCACGTCCTCCTCACTGGCCTCCTCCTCCTCATCAGCCATAATAAAACCCAACCCACTAGGCTGGGACTCTCCACCGCGCCATACATTGTACTTTCTGATCGTGGCATTGTCAATGTCCCGCATGGGCAACTGGAGGGTCTCCTCCCCCCATTCCACCTTCGCCGCAAGACAGAGGCGTGTGATGATCGAGGCGTGTGGAATGGCACCAGAAGTGACAGCACGCATGAAACAGAGCATGGAATGGTGAATGATGTAACCAACGTCAATGTTCCCCCCATGCAGAATGCGATGCAAGAGGACCGCTCGATCCCGGGTCATGTCTTGGTGATGGATGGTCGGCAGTATACTCGTACAGATGAAGGCGTACCATGCCTTGGAAAATCTGTTTAGCGCGGTCTGAGGGAAGTGAACCTTCAGAATGGTGCCTGGCTGAGTCCTCCACTGAGTGCCTAGTTGGCACATCTCCCGCACCGAGGCATCGAGATCAGTCTCGAAGCGCTCATGCACCACCCAGTTGGTGGCTTCAGCAGTAGCAAAAGGCAGGCAGAAAAGCTCGTTGATTGCCTGCGCAGTGTAGGAGACCTGATTGCCCCGAACGAAAGCGATGCCATTTTGGGTCTCACGAGCATTAGCATAAAATTCCCTAACAATGGCCATCGGGGCGGACCTGGGTGTTTCAATGAAAAGCAACCAGCCCAGACGCCGGATTTGGTCCAGAATTCGCCCATCCTATGCCTTGGGTTTCAAACCCCTCTTTAGTATGAAGGATTTGGCACTCAGCACCTCCCAGTAGTAGTGTTGGCTGAGAGATTGACAAACTTGGTGGCATCCAGAGTGTTGATGCCACCACCCGCAGATTCGGATTCGCTGCTAGATGAAGAAGAAGGCTGGGGTGTGCGTGCACGCTTCGGCATGGTTGAATGTGATTAGGGTTTGGTGTAGAGGTTTGATTTAGCTAGGGTTTAGTTAGGAATGGCAAGGGAAGAGGGGAGAGGGTTTGCTTTTGTTGTTAGGGAGAGTTTAGGTTTAGGGTTTATGATTTGATGTGACAGGACTGATGGAGACGGGTCTTATATATAGAAAAAAAATTTTAGTCGACCGGCGCAGCTGCGCCGCAATTGTACTGGAAGGGGGCGTAGCTGCGCTGAGGCTCAGATTTGACTCAGGCAGATAACAGCGCAGCTGCGCTACTGAAGAACTGGTGGCGGGGCGCAGCTGCGCTGCTGCCCAGTTACTGCATGCTGAAGGGTTTCGGCGCAGCTGCGCTGATGATGTACTGAATGTGGGGCGCAGCTGCGCTGATGCACAGGCTACCTGGAATTTATTTTTTTTTTACACACTTGACACACATTAAATCTCCAGGTAAAAAAAAGCTCAATTCTTATAAATATCCAACAAATCTAAAAAGAAACGAAAATCTCAATTCAAACTAGTAAACTTACGAACGATGCATACGCAATGTAATGAAACTATGCACCCCCAAACTTAAAGTCTGTTTAAGTCATACGGTTGAAGGCGTAAATGGACACCTGAAAAGCAAACAAACATGTTAAAAATGAAATCATACAAGCTGAATTAAAATCAAACAAGAATAAAAAGTACTAATAGTAATTTCGGGTTGCCTCCCGAGAAGCGCTTGGTTTAAAGTCTGTTAGCTCGACTATCCATTGGTGTTCAGTCCATGGCTAGGACAACTAAGGACTCTTGGCGATCTATTTCGCCTCCCCAATAGTGCTTCAGCCTTTGGCCATTAACCTTGAATGGTTGCGCACTGTCCTTCCCAATTATTTCGACGGCCCCGTGTGGGAATACAGCTGTGATGGTAAATGGACCCGACCAACAGGATTTAAGCTTTCCCGGGAATAATTTGAGCCTGGAGTTAAATAGCAAGACCGCTTGGCCAGGTTCAAATTTCCTCTCAATGACTTTACGGTTGTGCCATCTCTTTACTTTTTCCTTGTAGAGTTTAGAATTCTCATAGGCTTGTAAACGAAATTCATCAAGTTCATTTAGCTGTAGAAGTCTCCTCTCTCCCGTCGCAGATGGGTCGAAATTCAACTTTTTGATTGCCCAATAGGCTTTGTGCTCTAGTTCCACTAGGAGATGACAAGCTTTGCCGTAGACCACATGGTAAGGGGACATGCCAAGGGGTGTCTTATAGGCGGTTCTATATGCCCATAATGCTTCATCTAGCTTCAACGACCAGTCTTTTCTGGAAGGATTAACAATCTTTTCTAGAATTCTTTTGACCTCTCTATTTGACACTTCGGCTTGCCCATTTGTTTGTGGGTGGTATGCTGTGGCGAATTGGTGCCTCACTCCGTATTTGGCCAGGAGGGCTGTGAATTGTTTGTTGTAGAAATGACTGCTTTCATCACTGATGATAGCTCGAGGAGTGCCAAATCTAGTGAAAATGTTCTGTAGGAACCTGAGAATCACCTTGGCGTCATTGGTTGGTAAGGCAGAAGCCTCCACCCACTTGGACACATAATCAATCGCAAGAAGGATATAGAGATTGTTGCAGGATGACGGAAATGGTCCCATGAAGTCTATGACCCATACGTCAAAGATCTCCACCTCCAAGATCACATTTAGTGGCATTTCATTGCGGTTAGAGATATTGCCCACCCCTTGGCATCGATCACAATTCTTTATGAATTGGTGGGCATCTTTGAACAAAGTGGGCCAATAGAACCCGGCCTGGAGTACTTTAGCTGCGGTTCTTTGCGTTCCATAATGGCCGTCGTATAGAGAAGAATGACATGCATGTAATATACTGGTAGTCTCGACATCAGGAATGCACCTTCGAATCACAAGATCTGTACATTGTTTGAACAAGTAAGGCTCGTCCCACATGTATCTCTTTGCATCATGCAAAAATTTTTTCTTTTGCTGAGAAGTTAGATCCAGTGGTAGTACATGACTCACAAGATAGTTGACAATATCAGCAAACCATGGGATCTCAGATGTGATTGTAAATAGCTGCTCATCGAGGAAGCAATCATTTATATCAACCTTCTCTTTGCTCTCCAAATCCGGATTGTCTAATCTGGAAAGATGATCAGCCACTAGATTCTCCGTGCCTTTCTTGTCCTTTATTTCCAAGTCAAATTCTTGGAGCAAAAGGATCCACCTGATTAATCTTGGTTTGGCATCTTTCTTTGAGATCAAATACCGAATTGCGGCGTGGTCTGTGTACACCACTACCTTTGTTCCAATGAGATAGGATCGGAACTTGTCGAATGCATAAACAACAGCGAGTAGTTCCTTCTCGGTGGTGGTGTAATTCATTTAGGCTTCAGAGAGTGTTTTGCTGGCATAGTAGACTGCATGTAGAACCTCATCTCTGCGCTGCCCCAATACCACACCCACCGCATAATCACTAGCATCGCACATAAGCTCAAATGGAAGAGACCAATCTGGTGCCACTATCACAGGAGCTGTTGTCAACTTCTTTTTCAACAACTCAAAGGCTGCTAAGCAATTTTCATCGAATATGAACGGGACATCCTTTTCCAATAGATTGCACAGGGGTTTTGTGATTTTGGAGAAGTCTTTGATAAATCTCTGGTAGAACCCAGCATGGCCCAAAAAACTTCGAACTCCCTTTACGGAGGTCGGTGGAGGCAGTTTCTCGATGGTTTCTAATTTTGCCTTATCCACTTCCAACCCTTTTGCTGAGACTTTGTGACCCAAGATTATTCCTTCTTGAACCATGAAGTGACATTTCTCCCAATTAAGCACAAGGTTTGTTTCCACGCACCTCTTTAGTACCATGACCAAATTCTCAAGACAGCTGTCGAAGGAATTTCCGAACACCGAAAAATCATCCATAAAGACCTCCATGATGATTTCTACCATGTCAGAAAATATTACCATCATGCAACGTTGAAATGTAGCTGGAGCATTACATAGACAGAAAGACATTCGCCTAAAAGCAAAAGTTCCATATGGACAAGTAAAAGTGGTCTTCTCTTGATCCTTTGGAGCTATGGCAATTTGATTATAACCAGAATATCCGTCAAGCAAACAGTAGTATTCATGCCCTGCGAGTCTGTCCAACATTTGATCTATGAATGGAAGTGGGAAGTGATCTTTTCTCGTGGCTTTGTTGAGCTTTCGATAGTCCATACAAACTCTCCATCCCGTGACTGTTTGAGTTGGTATCAGCTCGTTGTTCTCATTTATTACCACCGTTATTCCTCCCTTCTTTGGTACACATTGCACAGGGCTTACCCACGGACTGTCAGATATGGGATAGATGATCCCAGCGTCTAGCCATTTCAGAATTTCTGCTTTTACCACCTCTTTCATGATGGGATTCAGCCTTCTTTAATGCTCTATGGTGGGTTTACTGCCATCTTCCATCAAAGTCTTGTGCATACAAAATGAGGGGCTGATTCCTTTTATATCAGCAATGGTCCATCCAATAGCCCCTTGGAATTCTCGAAGGATTCTTATCAGCTTGCCTTCCTGTAAAGATGTTAGTGCATAAGAAATAATGATAGGTAAAGTATCTGAAGTGCCTAGATATGCATACCTGAGGTGACCTGGCAAGGGTTTTAGCTCAAGCTTCGGAGGTACCTCCCTAGATGGTTTCAAATGAGATGAGGAATCAACTGAGCTTTTCAAGGGCTCAATAGGTACTTTGAATTTTTCCATCCTGGGTATTGCATCTAGAAAATGAACATACTCACAGTTCTCGGGCTCGCCCAAGTCGATGTCTCCTGTTAATGTCATCCCAAGCAAGTCACTATGTGTGGCTTTTATGAATTCTTCGGTCACAGCACTTTCAATGATATCTACTCGGAAACCATCTTCCTATTCAGTTGGGAATTTCATAGCTTTAAAGACATTAAAGATGACTTCTTGGTCTTGAACCCTCATTGTCAATTCTCCCTTTTGCACATCAATGAGAGTTCTCCCGGTAGCTAAAAATGGCCTCCCAAGTATGATGGGAATGTCCTTGTCTTCCTCGAAGTCTAGGATTATGAAGTCAGCAGGGAATATGAACTTATCAACCTTAACAAGAACATCTTCCACAATTCCTCTCGGGTATGTGACTGAACGATCCGCTAGCTAAAGAGAAACATTTGTTGGCTTGGGTGCTGGTAATCCCAACTGAGTAAAGATGGACAATGGCATGAGATTAATGCTTGCACCAAGATCACATAAGCATTTCTTGAATGACAGGTCTCCAATGGTGCAAGGGATGGTGAAACTGCCCGGATCCTTCAACTTTGGAGGTACCTTTCTTTGTAATACCGCACTACACTCCTCTGTCAAAGTTACAATTTCAAAATCTTGCAATTTCTTTTTCCTTGACAGAATCCCCTTCATGAACTTGGTATAGCTCGGCATTTGTTCTAAGGCTTCTGCAAATGGTATGTTGATTTGAAGCTTTTTGAAAACCTCAAGAAACTTAGAGAATTGTTTGTCCATTTTCTGTTTTTGTTGTCTCTGAGGGTACGGAACTGGTGGATAAAATCTGGTGGGAGGGGGTTGAGTATTTTCTGTGCTTTTTGTAGGTATGGGCTCAGATTTCTCCCCGCTATCCTCCTCTTCAAAAAGTTCAGCAGAGTCAATTTCTAGGGAAGGGCGCAGCTGCGCCGTCTCCCTTTGCAAAATGGGCGCAGCTACGCCGGCTAAATCCAGCGCTGGAGAAGGGCGCAGCTGCTCTGGCTTCTCGTGTGACAGGGGCGCAGCTGCGCTGGTTGGCAGGGTCTGCTTCCCACTTCTGGTGGTGACAGCTTGGCATTGCTCCTTTCCATTTCTCCTTGGATTGACTTCTGTGTCAGTAGGAATGGGCCCCTGAGGTCTACTAGATAACAAGCTGAACAATTGACTCATTTGATTTTTCAAATTCTTGAAACCTAATGTTTGACCTTGCTCCAACTTATCCGTTTTGGCCATGTATCTCTCCAAATTTTCACTCATTTCAGTAACCTTCCTATCAGTAGCTGAGACTTGTTGCTGATTGTGGAACCCCAGAGGATTTAGAGGTTTTGGAGCTTGTTGGTGATCTTGACGGTTGCTCCATGAGAAGTTCGGGTGATTCCTATTCCCCGGATTGTAGTTGTTCTGATACTGATTTGCTGGTCGCTGGTAGTTGCTCACAAATTGCACAGACTAAGCATTGATGGCACATTGATCAGAAGAGTGTGAACTTGCACAAAGCTCACAAATCATGGAAACTTGCTGCCCCTTTCCTTCATATAGGTTGTCAATCTTTTTGACTATAGCAGATATTTGGGCTTGAAGTGAAGTGGCCGTGTCAACCTCTAATATCCCTGCTACTTTTGGTTGGCTGGATCTAGAAGATGGCCATTGATAGTTATTTGCAGTCATGGTCTCCAAAAGTTCATATGCTTCGTCATAGTTTTTACCCATGAATGCTCCTCCCAAAGCTGCATCAATGCCTGCCCGTGTTTGAATATTCAACCCATTGTAAAATGTGTTAAGCTGCATCCATTGCGGCAAACCGTGATGTGGACACTTTCTCAATAGCTCCTTGTACCGCTCCCATGTCTCATACAAGGATTCTCCATGATGTTGCTCATATGAGGAGATGTCATTTCTCAACTTAGCAGTTTTGGCTGGTGGGAAGAATTTTGCTAAGAATTTCTGCGCCAAATCTTGCCAAGTAGTAATAGATCCCGGGGGTAGTGAGTGTAGCCAGCTCTTTGCTTTATCCCTCAATGTGAATGGGAATAACCGCAATCTCACTAAATTTAAATGTATCACAGATCTCTAAAAAATTTATCAAGTGCTCATTTGGGTCATCAACCACCATTCCACCGAATTGGACAGAATTTTGGATTATATGGATAGTCCCTGGTTTGATTTCAAAGGAATTGGCTGTTATGGCCGGCCTTGAGATACTTGATTGCAAATCATTGATCCTTGGCGTAGCATAATCTCTCAATGCTTTTTGTGCTTCTCCCGCCATTGCTTGTGGTTGGTCTAGATCCTCCAGAGTATTTTCAGCACACTTTCTTTACTGTTGAGCCCTTTTCTCAATGTTATCCACAAAAGGCAATAGGTCAGGATTCTTCGATCGAGTATGCATATAATACTCAAGAGTACCTATGACAATGGAGAAGAAAATAAAATAGAATTAAGACAAGAACAGATTTGTTTAACTAAAACCAATCTAATTTAAATTGATAATGAAAGTTATAAACGCAGTTACAATTCCCCGGCAATGGCGCCAAAAACTTGTTGGGATATTTGTATGTATAACAAATACGACTCATACACGCAAGTGCACGTGATCCACAAGTAATATAAAGTAAGTAGAGTATCGATCCCACGAGGAATTGAATTGCATTTATGACAACAAACACCGATTTTATAATTATTTTGGTCTCTTTAAACAATGGATTTTAGTGATGAGATTATCTAATGATTACTAATGAAACAAATAGAACAAATTATTATTGTATAAATACAGATTTTATGGACTTGGGATTATAATTTCACTTATTGCAAACTTAGATTTCCATGCTTCCTATTATTGCTAATTGACTACTATGGAATGTTGGTCGAGAACACGAACGTAAAATATGACCACCTCTCGATGCACCATATTCATATCACACTAAATCCACAATTGATAGAATGAATGTGAACACCCTAGATGACTAACGCACTATATCTCTATGTGAATTACAATCAAAAGGGTTTAAGAGCAAGTTCTCAATTGGCCACATATGGTGCTTCGGTATATCTCTATCCTAAGCACGAAACATAACTTCACGAGGAATGTAATAATTATGAACATATGCTAGCATAATTAGATCTCAATTTATATTTCCTTTCTCAATTTCATATAAATTATCACTGTAATTGGTGATCAAGCAATTAAACATTAAACATAGATTATGCTAGACATTCATTTCATAACCAACTAGCAATAATAAGGAAGCATATCAATTTTCAGTTAAGCAAAAGATCCATTATAATCCCAAGAATTAAACTTAGTTCATAATAATAATAATAGAATTCATCATACACAATTGGTTCATCATCATAATTACAAAATAGGAAAATTAATCAAAAACAAAAAATATTAAAGCTCCCTGTTTCCGTGCTTCCATTTCTGCAATTTCTGGTGATTTTCTAGGTTGTGTTGATTCTTGATTTCTTGCTCCCAAGCTTCAATTCAGCATCCATATAGCTCCATTCTTCAGTTCCCAAGCTGAATTGAAGCTCAAATGGAGTGTTTTTTATTTTCTATCTAATAATGCAGTAAACTAACTAATTTTCGTGGAAGAGGAACTCCCCAAAATTGAATTCTCAATTGAATATATTACATGCATAATTTGTCTTCTATTGACTTATTCTGATTCCCACTAATAAAGTTTTGCTCCACTAAAACCGCAAAATCTGGTATTACATGATTATATGGAAGTGCTGCTTCACTGGCTGGAACGTGTCTGCATGGCTGGCTGGTTGGCGACAGGCGCAGCTACACCGACGCCCTTTGCAAAAGGGGCGCAGCTGTGCCGAGGGGCATGGCAGGAACAGGAGGGGCGCAGCTGCGCCGGCCACAAGGCCAAGCGGGGCGCAGCTGCGCCGGTTGCCAGTCTGCCGCTGTACTGCTGTAACCTGATTTCTCGATTCTCGTGTCCTGTACAAGCAACAAAAAATTCATTAAGCTCCCAAACAACAATTGCAACAAAACATGTGTCAAATTAACCAACAACCGTGCAAAAGCCATAAAATGTGAATAGTGAATCAATACCAAAAAGAAGGGAAAAATGCATGAAAACAAACTATGAAGCTATTAGTTAAGCAACAAAAGAAACCAAAAAGTAACCAATAAGTAGGTATGAAACCTACTTATTAGTAGACGTCATCGTTTGAAGTTGTGGCATTGCTTATGGTGCAGATTGAGAGGCAGATGGGGTATCGTTCGGTGCGGGCATTTGTGGAGTTTCGTGGCAAGGTTTCTTTTGGGTAGGCTCGATGTTAAGTGGTTCGGTCTCTTTCCTTTTTTGGGCTTCAGATGTGGGCTAAAGAGGTGGATCGGTGTTGGTGTTTTGTATGGGTGGATAACTAGGGATTGTTTGGGAAGATACTTTCTTTTTTTTGAGTTATTTCTTCTTGTAGAGGGTTTTTTTCTTTGTGGAGGTTAGTTCAGTGGAATTCTTTTTGGGAGGTGGGACGGGGATCGGGACCGTTAAGATTGGTTTTACAAGGATGGGGATTTCGGATTTTTCAGGGAATTTTTGGGAATCGATGATGGTGGTTTCAGATAGTTGCTCGGGTTGGTGGAGTATCTCTTCTGAAGGTTTGGGAGCAGATTTAAGGAACTCGTCGACTTGTATAACATCCTCAAAAAGGTTGGCTGCTCGGGATGATTCACTGACGTTAGTGATTGGTTGTTTCTTAAAGAGGGACACTGTGAAAAATAAAGGTGTCAGAATTAATAGAGGATTGATGGTTTACAATGAAAATATGAGGATTAAGACTTACGCTCGTGCTCGTATAACCAATTCTAATCATATAGCAAATCCAATGACCAATTATCTTTTAGCACTTTGGCGTAGATGGCTCGGAGTTCCTCTGCTCGTTCGTAGGAAGCCTTACCGAACACAAAGTTGGCTCTCGAGGAGTTGGCTTAACATGGGAGGAGATATGTGTTAGGCCCCTTAATATAAAACAAGTTGGAGTGCCAACCCTTGTTAATGGAAGGGGTTTTCATCCAAGTGCACTTGTTCGATTGTTTATTTAACTGCCCAGTTCTTTGGATCGACCAAGGGAGAATAGCGAGAAAAGAAAGTCATTGCATGGTGTGAGCCACAATCGTGGCAGAAGGCAATGAAGCATATGAGGTAAATATATGAGTTCGGCACTAACTGTGCAAATACGATCCCTACGAACCTGAGGAAGACAGAGATGAATTCATGGAGAGGGAAACGAACCCCATATTTGAGAGCGTAGAGGGGAAAAACTATCCATCCATCAGGACGCTGATACATTCTCTCGTCCAGATTAGGCACACGAAGGGCGTAGTCATTCGGGATGAGGTACTGTTGGCGTATTTCTTGTAGGGCTTCATTGGTAATAGAAGATTGAGTGTTGATGTGGGAAAAGGCTTTTACGGAAGAATATTCTTTTAACATATTTATTTCGGCTATATCAACTTCGGTTTTAGCGGGGGAAGGGGTGTCTTCTTTTTGGGAGTAGGGAGATGGAGCTTGAGGGGCAGCGATGATGTTAGTGGTTTGGGATATAATGGAGTCGTTGGCGATGGTGGCGGTTATGGTGACTGTGATGGTTTGGGTTTTTGGGGTAATACTGATGTTTACTGGTGTCGTAGTTGATTAAGTGGATGGGTTCATGGCGAGGGATGCAAAATCGGCCATTGTTGAGTGGTAAGTTAGTTGGTATGACCAGAGAAGCGGAGGATCGTTGCAGGAAGGAGGAAGGTGCTGGGATGCTATGATAAATTCAAAATCAAAAGTTGGAAATGTGGCGGTTTATTTGGAAGTGAAGGGTGTTTGATGTGACAAACCGTTCACTTATAGACGTTTCCCAAATTGCGGCTCAGTAATAATGCGTGGGGCCCAGTACTGGCATGTGTCTTGTCTCGTCCGCAGTATTAAACTGCGGACGCTAGCGCTTGATGATTTTTAGCTTTAATAAACTTATAATTATATTTTTGGATCTCATGTCATTTTTACAGTACCAATCCGGGACGCGTATAGTTCAATTTAATGCTATTAGGTTTTCAATTTGTTCTTAGGTATTCTTATCATCATCCCAGATAAGATGAATCTGCAACAACAATACCCAAGAGAAATAGAAGACTAATATGGTAATATCAAACTTTTCTCGTCTAAAGTCCTCATCTGCATTTTAATACTGCAGACTCTGGTTTAATATGAAAACGATGACATTTTCAATAAAAACGTATGTCCGCGGAACTAAATTACGGATCCTGACTAAGAAAACCCTAATTGTAAACGACTATGTTATTCTCTTTCATCATTCAAGGATTCAATCATCTTGATAGGGCATAGCCTACTAGCAAGCAACCATACCTGCACACAAACATCACGATTTCATCGGTAATCTCTAATTTAATTGCTAATACACAATTGATTTGTTTTGCCATGGATTTGTTTGCTAAAGAATCATTTCATTCACTTTCAAGTACTGAGGAAAAATTGCATGATTTGAATGATTTAACAAGTTTAGTTGATGATACCATTCCTTATGCTGGTCAAATATTGATCCATTGGAAGACGCTGAAATTTTTTACAAAAAATATGCGAAACGTGTTGAATTTGAAGTACGAATAAAAATTAGTAGAAAACATGTGAGATCTGAAGATTTTTGTTCTAGATTGTATTAGTGTCGTAAAGCTGGATATATGGTTATTAAGAAAAGTGAGGTTGTCACTGATGATGAAGATAATAATGTGGTTAAGGGAAAGCGGAGGAGGGACTCTATTGATAGAACAGAATGTAAAACAAAATTTTATGTTGTGCATGATAGGAATGCAAATAAATGGTTTGTGTCTACTCTTGAACTGAATCACAATCATGAATTTGTGTCCCCAAGTAAAGTTTTACAAATTCAAACACACAAAAATATTTCAGGAGTTGCTAAGGATTTGATTGAAACCCTTAATAATGCTGGGATTGGTCCAAGTAGGATGATGAATGTTTTTAGCTCATTGGGAGGAGGTATGAGCAATGTTGGGTTCTCTGAAACGGATGTACAAAATATAGTTAGGGATATTAAACGTGATAATATCATTTCCAATGATGCACAGGCTACAATAGATTACTTGAGAAAGTTGCAACTTGAGAGCCCGAACAGATTTTATTTTAGTGTAAAACCAGGCGTGGATAATCGTATCGGATGTATTATGTGAGTAGATTATCGGTCAATAGTTGCTTATCAAAATTTTAGTGATGTTGTAACGTTTGATACCACATACCGAACAAACAAATATTCCATGTCATTTGCTCCTTTAACGGGTGTAAATCATCATTACCATTTTATATTTCTTGGGTGTGCACTCTTGAGCGATGAGACTGAGGATACATTTGTATAGTTGTTTGAGTAGTGGCTTGAAGCAATGAATTTCAAACATTCGATAACCATTGTCACGGATTAAGATAGTGCTATGTCGAATGCGATTGTTAGGGTTTTTCCTAATACACACCATGCATACTTGGCACATTAGAAAAAAATCCTGAAAAACTTGGGATATCTATTCATTGCATCCGACTTTTAAGTCAGATTTTAACTATTGCATGTTTAAGTCTTTGACTATTTAAGAATTTGAGGACAAATGGAATTTGTTGCTTGAAAACTACGGTCTACAGGATCATGAATGGTTAAAATCTCTGTATAAATTAAAAGAAAAATGGATTGGGGTGTATTCAAAAAATTTCTTCACAAGGGGAATAACTACTACTTCTAGGAGCGAAAGTATGAACAGTTTTTTTCATGAATTTGTCAATACTTCGATGGGGATTAGAGATTTTGTTTTAAAGTCCCAAAAAGCCATTGAGAAGCAGTACATCAGAGAGAAATAAGATGATTATCTGACAGTCAATTGTGCAAGAAAATTTTTGTTTGTAGATCTATTAGAGATTCATGCAGCTAAAATATATACCAAAGAATGTTTCGGCGTTTTCAAATTGAACTAACAAAATCACACAAGTTAATTTCTCAAAAGGTGCATGAGTTGTCAACTCTTAATTCAAAAAACTACTTGGTGTTCAAAGTGACGGTTCCTAAATCTCGCCGTAGGTATTTCACAGTTGTGCAATATATAGATACCGGGATGGCGAAATGTAATTGCAAAAAGTTTGAACATTCTGGTACAATATGCCGTCACATTCTCAGGCTACTAAGTTCAAAGAACTTGGTTCAGATTCCTGAAGAATTGATACATAAGCGATGGACTCAAGACACTAATAAAACCAGCGGTGTCGCCCCGTATGTTCTCCCCTCGGTCACAGATTATGCTGAGACACAAACTGGTCGGTTCAATCATTTACACAAACGGTTTATGGGGTTTGTGTTAGATATTTCATCTTTTAAAGAAGCCACAGATTATGTTCATCAACTATTAGATCGTGAGCACAAAATTGTGGCCAAAATCCCTACAAAAGGTGTGAACATAAGATCGGATGACAATGTGCAACCTGTTATCAATATTGGGGCCGCTATGGAATTGGGCGATGATGATGATGATGATGATGATGATGATGATGATGATGATGATGATGATGATGATGATGATGATGATGATGCTTCCAATGATCCTATGTTTGATCCAATATGTTCGCAGACAAAAGGTCGTAAAAAAATAACACGGTTGAAAAGTGTTGTCGAACAATTTGCAGGACAGAAGCCACTTCGAAAGTGTGTAATATGTGAAATCTTTACAAACCATGATAAACGAAACTATTATAAAGCCTTAGTCTTGAAAAGGCCTGAATCTTCATAATTTCATTTTTTTGGAGTGATTTTGACATTTTGATACAAATAAAGTATTATTGTTTGCTTTTGCTCTGGCTTTGTATGTATGTAACTGCATGTTCCTAAAATCCTGTTGCTTTTTGAAATGCTAATTTTGTATATATTTTGGGTGGTTCCCCAGCCTCCCCGTCCACAATATTAAGCAAAGAAGGGGAAACGACGCCGTTCTTAAGTAAGTCCCGTCTGCAGTATTAAACTGCGGACTCTGGGTATAGAAAAAAAGAGAAAACAATGCCATTTTTTTAGTAAGTCTCGTCTGCAGTTTAATTCTGCACTAGGACTCAAAATGTGTTGCCAGGATGGGCCAATTGTTTAGCTCTTCTATGCAAACCCTGGGTTTGCATAGTAGACCTAAACAATTAACCCATCCTAGCAGCACATTTTGAGACATCTCAATTTGAATCTCGTTGAAACAACCTATTCATTCTCTAAAATCTTCTGCTCTAATATAGAGAAATCTTTTACCTTAATAAGAAAACTTAATAGCATTAAATCGAACTATATTGTACTTTAAAAATGAGTTGAGATCCAAAAATATAAATATAAGTTTATTAAAGCTAAAAATCATCTAGTTCCCTTTGATATTCTTGTTAGTTGTTACATATTCAAGTAATCTAGGATGATAAAAAACACACATGGCAAAATAATTTGGAAGGGTGGATAAAAAGAGTGAGTGGGGTGAAGTGTTTTCAGCACACAGATCCTTCCAAATCATTTGTTATGCATGTCTCTTCAAGACAGATCACATGAATCAATAAGAATAAGAATACCCAAGAAGAAATAGAAAATTCTTGAGCCTTAATTCAAACTTTTTTGCTTATCCAGATCAGTTTGCAATACTCGACGATACTATATATAGGAGACCTCGTTACTGCGGACGAGACTACTCAATTTCTCAGAGGGGAAACGACGTCGTTTTCATAGACCGCAGTATTAAACTGCAGACAACACCTTTATCTATATAAAAACGGCGTCGTTTTAAGATTGACTTAACATACTTAGCATCTGTAGTATTAAACTGCGGACGGAGAGTAATAAACGAAGGGATATTTTGGTCATCTGTCTCATTCGCAGTATTAAACTGCAGAATACTGGAAACAAAACTACGGACGGGTGGTCTATTTAACCGTTCGATCTTCGGATGGAGGGTCACGATGTGTTGTAAGGATAACCTTAAGTTGACAACGTTGGCTATAGATCGGTGTGTATATATATATATATATATATATATATATATATATATATATATATTCACATATATAAGTAAAAATGTGGTTGTAATTATCATAACCAATTGATTGCGACAACTAACTCAAAATAACGTAATTTTAATCAGTAAAATGGCAAAAGTACAACAATATTACTACAATTAAAAATATTGTAAATATACAACTATCCCTATTAGTACTTGGGTCATTACTATGTACATGTTCGTTTACACCACAAATTTTGTGTTTGTTGTGATTGAGCTTCAAACGCAATTACAAACTTGTTCGGCATGTCAAATGTGGGCGGCCCAAACGCGGAAGCTTAGCGTTGGCCGCTGCGATTGAAGGTGAAACACAACGAAAGAAAATTCCCTAGTTACGTTTTGTTGTCAAAACACAAATCTCCATTCTATCTCGTGTCCCTCTTTTGCCTCTCAATATCAACACCTTCATTCGCATCTCATCACGCTCTTATCGCAGCAAACTCCCGTATCAGAAAAAATGGGTTCCCTAGAGCTCACATCATCCACGGGAAGATTTCGCCACTCCTTAATTTATATTTTGATTTATTTTTATACATTTATAAAGTTTCCATTTTCTGGCAACCCAATTTATATTTTGCACTTTTTTGATTACTAGCGTTTTTGTGGTTTTATGTTTGATAAATTCATTTAAAGAATTTGGATTTCTTTGAGGTTAAATTGGAAAAACATTACTTCAACGTGAAGCTCTGTAATAATACCAGCTATCATTTTCCCTTTCCTCTAGTTGGTTCCTCTAAAAATAACTAGAAAATTTTCTACTGTCCGGTTCCAATGCCATAACTTCTATCAATCCCATTTTTTTAATTTTTGGGATGGAAATTTATTTTGATTTGATTTCTTATATCTTTCTGTGGGGTTATTGAAATAGATTTTCTTTATTGCACTACTAAATTTGGAATATTAGGATTTGAGTTATATTGCACTACTAATAATTTGTAAGATTTACACCCTGTTTGTGAGTTTTTAAAATTAAGGAAAGGATAGAAAAATTAAGAAAAATTGTAATTTTTCTTAGAAATCTCATGTTTATGAGTTTTTTAAGCTAAGAAAGGTAAGGAAAACAAAGAAAATTTGAACCAAATTTTTCTTAGATATTTTTCTGACCAAAATGGTAGGAACGCTAAGGAAAAGAAAATGACTTTAATGAATTTCTTTTTAATTCTGTAATTGCCCTTACTTATAACACTTAAAACAAATTTTAGACATCCATATCCTGATTTCATTACTAAACTCACAAATAAAACTAAGTTACCTTTCTATCATTTCCTGAGTTAAAAATCCTTAAACATCATAATGTGGAAAACTCATAAATAGAGTGTAAGTAACCCAATACTTGGTTTGGTGGTGTAAATTTTAGAAAAATAAAAGAAATTATTATTATGTCTAAAGTATTTATATTAATAAATTAATTATAATTATTGTTATAATATAATAATAGAATACCAAATGAAAAATGATATTACATGTTATTTTAATTTTCTTTCCACAAATCATTATTTTTGTATGATTATATAACCAATCTATTATCATATATCTATATGATATAACAAATTATGTCTTTTTTGGTCATTTTGTACTATTTTACCCAACCGTCATAATTTTAGCCAAACAAAAATCATAATTTTAACAACATAAGTTGATGGTAAACGAATAAGATCATAGTTTTTCAAACGTTGTCATGTGTGCTACCGTTGCAACCGTTACTGCTAACATGTAAACCAACAAATCCTACATGACCGGTGATTAAGAGCTAGAGATAGAGAGATGGAGGATGTATTTGATCAGGGGCGGAATCAAAAATTCACATCAAGAAGGGGCCAAAATAATTATGAAAAGTTATTATTCATATAATAATAACTATGTTTAAGAAAGTATAAAAAAGATATACGAAATTAATATTCTAGTGAGATTATTTTCTCTACTGAAACGACATTCAAACATTTTTTTCAAATTCATAAAATTAGTTTTTAATACAATGTACTGAAAGTCTGCCGTTATTCTTTTTCTCATGTAGAAAATTAATAAGTCTATCCTAAATAGTTAATAATAAATAAATTATCATGAAAGAAATAAATTCAATAATTATAAAAAAAAATAACTCATTTTTTTTGTATGTGACAAACAGCTAAAAAATTAGTTAAAGTATAAAAAATATCAGTAAAGTATTATATTTGGACATGGATTACCACTGAATCATGTGTGTATATAAATGTTTTCTAGTTGTATAGAAAATGTAGAAGAATTTTTGTGAGGATTTCAAGTTAATATTTTAAAAAGATTAGAGGTTAAAAGTAATTAAAACTTTAGAAATCTGGGTGGGGCCATGGCGTTCCCTACACTGCCACACATTGTAGTTCCGGCTCTGTATTTGATGCTGAGATTGAACCTTGTGTCTCAGCTATTCTGTACAACTAGCCTAATTCCCGTGCAGGGGGGCTATTTTAATATGTATTTTTATTTAAAAAAATTAATTATTAACAAATAATGATACTAACATTAATATCTTATAATAAAATAAATTCGTATTAATCATTTTTTATATAACTCTTTTACTTTAAATTAGTTTGAAATACATAATATTACATAAGAATATAAATAAGTTAACTTTAATATATAAATGTATTCGATACGATTTTTTAATCTATTTTTGATAGAATATTTTATCGATGTCTCAGTTATTATTATTAATAATTAATTAAAATTTTGTGAAATTTATGAAATATTTTTAAAAAATAATATTTTAAGTATTTGTGCACACTTCTTATTACATTATATATGTAGAGGATGGATTTAAAACATACCTCTTAAATAACATACCTCTCTTAAATAGCATACATTTATTAAAACTACGTCATTTTGAAGATTCTTTTAAAAACAAGTGGGGCCGCGGGTGGCATTTTTATAAATAAAATAAAAGCAAGTGGGACCACTCCCATTTAATATTATTTTATTTTTTAAAAAAATCTCCAAAACGACGTAATTTTAATAAAAGTATGCAATTTAAGAGAAGTATGTTATTTAAGAGGTATATTTTAGATCTGTCCTCTATATATGTATATGATTTTATTTTTAATTAAAAAAAACTCTAAAATAAAAAACTTATACATTAAACTTTTAATTTACTATTTTAAGCTATTTATATAAAGTTATAAAGTTTAATCAAAGAGGCGTATGAGTATTGTTTAGAATTTAATAAGAAATTGATAGAGGACAAATATCACTTTCTTATATATATAATATACCTTTTATCTGTAACAATATATATATGTTATAATGAATAAAAATATGCATTTTTGCAATAAATTCAAAACTTAGCAATATTGTTCCTACAAAAGCATAAATTGGAAAAGTAATTACATGTCCTTGAATTCAATAATCCAAAAACAAAATAATAATAATAATTATACTAACTAAGCTCTTATTGTTCGTATAATATATATAAAAAGAGATAAAGAGACACTACAAGAAAATAGCTTATTTTCGACGGAATATTTTGTCAAAAATAAGCTAATTCCGTCGAAGTTATTTTATTTCCGACAAATTTTTTCGTCGGAAATTTGATCGGATATAAACTGGTCAGAGATTAGTTCGTTGAAAATTCAGTCGGAATTACTTATTTTCGATAAAATTATTTTCAATTACCATTCTATCGAACATAATCTATTTTCGATGGACTTATTTCTGACTGAATAATTCCTTCGAATTTAAAGCTTCCACGTGTTGCTCTCCTAATAAATTATGCTAGTTTATTTTCGACGAAATTTCTGTCGAAAATAACATTTTTTTTTGTTTTTGCAATTTTCAAGTTTTTAAACCACATTTTGTACCTGTAAATCTAATTTATCCCAACAACACATACAATAATCTATATCAAGAACGCATACAACGTAACTATACCAACAACAACATATATACACATCCCCAATAATAACAAATATAAACTAATTTACGATAAGTTATACAAAAAATTATTTAAAACTACAATGATTTACAAAACTAAACTAAACTAAATCAAGTTAAACTGCAATGATTGACAAAAATCAAGCTAAACTAAACTAAATAGAGATATATTAAACAACAATGATTTAGAAAACTAAATCAAGCTAGTACTACCACCGGTGTGAGGAGGATCATAGGGCGGGGGTCGACGGTGCTGCTCTAGTGTCTGAAAATCATCGACATCATCCCCCCACTCGGCATCGCCACCCTGTTGATATGATTTTTAATCTATTTTTGATAGAATATTTCATCGATGTGCCAGTTATTGTTGTTAATAATTAATTAAAATTTTGTGAAATTTATGAAATATTTTTAAAAATAAAATTTTAAAGTACTTGTGCACACTTTTTACTACATTATATATTTGTATGATTTTATTTTTAAGAAAAAACATTAAATTTTAAATTTACTATTTTAAGCTATTTATATAAAGTTATAAAGTTTAATCAAAGAGGCGCATGAGCATCGTTTAGAATTTAATAAGAAATTGTTAGAGCACAAATATCACTTTCTTATATATATAATACTCCCTCTGTCCCAAGATAAAAATCCCTCATTGACTTTTATGGTCAAATTGTATATCTTATTATTCTTATATATATATATATATATGTGTGTGTGTGTGTGTGTGTGTAAAAAGCCTATAAACATTATAAACTATATACAATTTAGTACTAATCTCAATGTTTGCTCTTTTGAAAATCTAAATATATATGTTTAATTATTAATTTTATAAATGGCCAATTTAACCGCAAAAGTCAATGGAGGACTTTTTTCTTGGGACGGAGGGAGTATACATTTTATCTGTAACAATATATGTTATAATGAATAAAAATATACATTTTTACAATAAATTCAAAACGTAGCAATACTGTTCCTACAAAATCATAGTTTGCAAAAGTAATTACATGTCCTTGAATTCAATAATCCAAAAATAAAATAATAATAATAATAACTAAGCTCTTATTCTTCGTATAATATATATAAAAAGAGATAAAGAAACACTATAAGAAAAAAGCTTATTTTCGATGGAATATTTCGTCGGAAATCAGCTAATTCCGTTGAAGTTATCTTATTTTCGAAGGATTTTTCGGTCGAAAATTCGATCGGATATAAACTGGTCGAAGATTAATCCGTCGGAAATTCGATCGAAATTACTTATTTCCGACGAAATTATTTTCGTTTACCATTCCGCCGAACATAATCTATTCCGATAGACTTATTTCTGACTGAATAATTCCGTCGAATTTAAAGCTTCCATGTGTCGCTCTCCTAATTAATTATGCTAGTTTATTTTCGACGAAATTTCTGTTGAAAATAATAAATTTTTTAATTTTTTTGTTTTTGCAATTTTTAGGTTTCTAAACCACATTTTTGTACCTGTAAATCTGCTTTATCCTAACAACACATACAATAATCTATATCAAGAACACATACAACGTAACTATACCAACAAGAACATATATACACGTCTCCAATAATAACAAATATAAACTAATTTACCATAAATTATATAAAATATTGTTTAAAACTAAAATGATTTACAAAACTAAACTAAACTAAATCAAGTTAAACTACAATGATTTACAGAAATCAAGCTAAACTAAACTAAATAGAGATAAATTAAACTATAATGATTTAGAAAACTAAATAGAGATAAGTTCAATTGCAAGCTGCATTGTCAAGTTTGGAAGATATTTTCATTGAGGAGCTTAGAAGATACGTTCCGTTGCAAGCTGCATTGTTGAGCTTGGTAGATATTTTGAGGGAATATGCCAAGAATATTCTAAGAATATGTTAGGGTGCAAAGTGTAATAAGTCGAGCCCCTAACGTGTAATTAGCGAAACTATATTTTTCTATAAATAGTAAGCTAAGTTCATTCATTCCTTTTACCATGTTCAAGAGCAATTCGAGAGCAAAACCACTCTAGATTTATATTCTGAGAGATATTGTGAGATAAAAATTACTTTCGAAGCATCGAAGCACTACGCGATTGGAAGTAAAGCTAGCAACTACAAGAGGTATACCCTAGTAGTTATTATTTTCATTCTTCTTTATATATTTAGTAAAAATATACTTTTATAAGCAGTTATCATGTCTAAATTATTTTGTGTATATAGTACAAAAGTCTTATTTATAAGTTAGTACTACCACCGGTGTGAGGAGGATTATCGGGCGAGGGTCGACGGTGCTACTCTGGGGTCTGAAAATCATCGCCATCATCCTCCCACTCGGCATCGCCACCTTGTTGATACAATTAAAAATATAATTTATTAGTCCCTGATTGGGAATTAAAGAGACAACTAAATGATAATTAAATAACATGCAGAATATACAACTTAAATGAATAAAATACCTAAGTAGTTGGGGGCTGACTCAGCATCGACCCAAAAGCCTCCGATAGTAGGGTAACCAGTACCATCCATACCACCTCGTCGCGTATCATGGCGAACTGCTCCGAAGGGATACCCGTACTCTCAACAGTGACCCCTGCTGCAATGTCCTGAGCAAGTTGATGGAGGTGAGCACGACTAGGCAAGTCCTGACAACGAAATATCGGATTCATACCAAACATCTCAGACACTGTTGTCATAACCCTCTGGAATAACTTATCGTCCAAGCTAGCGCCCGTATGAGATGATCCAACAGGTGCCCTCGGACAGTGACGTTAGCTAGAGCCTGCGAAAATAAAAATAACTTTACTAATAATTTATGAAGCAATATAATTTATGAAATAACGAGAAACATACTAAAATGAATACGTCCATGTAGTGTATAGGCTAATACCCTCGGCAGGCCCAACACTGGGGGATCTAAAGACACTACCCAAAGAATCATATCCTCATCATGAGATTAGATAATCTCGAGTAGAGGGATGGTGGAATCTAACGGCTCAGATTCTCCCCTAGCAGCCTGCAACTCAACTACACGTTGGTCCCATAGCTTCTAAAATTGGTCCTGTAATTTATTATGTATATGTGAGTTAATTAAATAATTTTATTAACTACCTAATACTAATAATTATTAATGAAAATAACAACTGTTACCTGTATAACTAATGTTGCGGGAGACATAGTAGAATCCTTCGGTGTGTGGGCTCTATCCCAGAACTCGACCATGGTGGGAGGTTGACCCAAGCTCGCCTGCATGACCTAATAAATACATTAGCATAATATTTATTTAGTATGCTTATGACAATATTAAACTAAACAACTAAACACACATACATACCGACTTCAACTCCTCAAATGACTGCGAGCTAGTGGTATGTACTGCTCAGAGCTGGCTACGATTCTTCTTCATCTGCTCAGGCTTCTTCTTGAAGTCATCAACATCCCAGTACATACACATGGTCTCCCATACTGCATTATAAACTATATGAGGTTGATGATCGCGTATCGTAGTCCTAGACTGGTCTACAACTCTATCTGATCTCGTACAACCAGCTAGCATAGTTCTTCGCGATATGAACAATAATAACAGAGTTGCTGACCGGCTAAGATATGTCCTCCTCATATCTATAATAAATCTATACAAAAATAATAACTTATCAAAAAAAAGAACATTGCGTAACTACTATTTACGTATACAGTTTGATTTATGCAAATTAACTTACGTGAAACTCGCGCAACATAGTGTCCATAAAGGAGGCATCATATTGCGCGTACTGGCTATAACACATGCAACCAATGGAGAGGTGTGTCAGGCATATAGTGTGGATGGTCACCTTAGTCACAGGGTCCAAAATACTACATTAAAATTAAATCAGTACTGTGTTATACATTGTTCCATCAAAATAATTATTTTCATTTAACATTACGTTCTTTGACACATACTGCGTAGAGTCGACATCTACACAGCAAGTGAATAGAACTGCCATCGGATGACCAAATAAATCGAGGTTAGTCTATCGGTGACTAGTATTTGTAAGTATAATTGAAACATTGTGTATATATAACATTTACATAAACTATAAAAAAATAAATAAAACGAAATCAAATTATATTTTTCTGAAAACTTACTAGCTGATGAAGATGGCCCGCTATGACTACCGTCATCGGATCCTATACGACCACCACCGCAACGACCACCGCTATATCTAGCCATTTATATACTACTGAAATAACTAAAATAACGTAATTACTTAGAGTTAATTTAATTAAATAACCATTATTAATAGTGAATTTCGGACAAAACATAAATAAGTTTACACTTACAAATGCTACGTAGCTTACTTTATTTTATGTTATTTTAGTATATTATAACAATGTTATTTAATTATATTTTATTTTATTATATTATATTACTCTAAAATATTTTATTTAATATATTATTTTATTTTCATTTGATTTACCTTATTATATTTATTTTATGTTAAATTATTATTTAATATTATTAAATTATTTTTATTTATTTAATATTATTTTATTTTAAATTATTATATAATATTATATTATTAAATTTTTTAATATTATATTATTTTATGTTAATTTAACATTTTATTTTATTTTGATTTAACTTAGTATTTTATTTTATTTAAATTATTATATTATATTATTAAATTTAAACTGTTTATTTAATATTTTAATATTTTATTTATTTAAATTATTATATAATATTATATTAATTTATTTAATTATAATTTATTAGTATAGTATATTATATTATTTGTTTTCTTTAGAAGTTGGAAGCTAATCAAGTAAAAGCTACTTAATTAGTTGATTTTAGTAGTGAAAAACTAAGTAAATGCTACTTAGTTTATTATACAAGTTATATTATATTATTGTCTTATTTATTATCCATGAAAATTTCGTCGGGAATTCCATTAGAAATACACACCACAACTATTTTTGATATCTGCTAAATTTGAAGTAAAAGCAACTACTTTTATATATAACTTCTGTCTAAAATAGAAACTTCAAAGAACATATATCTGAACAAGATAGTTGCAACTTAGATAAGTTATACTAAAATCAAATTCACAATATGTCATCCAAATAATTAGATTCACAATATATTCCCAAATCAGATTGTGTATTCCAATACCAAAATAAGTAACCAAAATGAAGTTAGAATACTATTTCTTGCACAACACCCAAATCAGTACCCAAAATTAGATTCACAAAATTAGTACCCAAAGCAAAAAATTAGTACCTAAATTTGACATTATGTTTTCCAATACCCAAATCAGTAGCCAAAAAATGAATTTATTGAAGCTAATTTACAAAACAATCAACATTCTCAAATTAAACCATAGTAAAACCTAACCTTAATTAAATTGGAGGAGCTACACATGCCGGTAAAGTTGCCACCACGAACGCTGATTAAGCTGCCACCACTAGAGGAAGAGCTGCTTAGAGGCCCCGGGTAGTAGGGAAGAGGAAGGAGGGGTTCGCCTGCCACTTATGAGGCGTCGTCACCGCTGGGGGTGGGTTTAGATCTAGGGTTTGGATGGCTTTGGATCTAGGGTTTGGATGATTTTGGATCTAGGATTTAGATGAGTTTGAGATTTGTGAGCAATCTAAGATAGAGTGAGATTTGAGAGTAATCTGAAATGGTTTAGAGGAGTGAGATTTGAGAGATGTCTGAGATTTGCGCCGTCCGGTAGCTGCCGAAAAGCGAAATGAGGAAGGAGAAGAACGAAAATGGACAACGATCTGGCTAATTTAATAGGTTCTTTTCAACGGAATTCTGTCAGAATTAGTTATGTCGAAATTAGTATATATCCGACGGAAATTCTGTCGGAATTACATTAATATCCGTCGAATTTATTAGTGGCGCTGGCGGGAACAATTGGCGCCATTGTGAGGGATATTTTCGACGGAATTCCGTCGAAAATAATTTATATTAACGGAATTATGTCCGACGGATAAATCCGTTGAAATTAAACTAGTTTTGGCCGAATCTTTTTCGTTGGACATAATTCTGTCGAAATTATCCTTTTTTTGTAGTGAGAGAGAGATCATAAAAATAGTATAATATTGAGTAAGTTTTATATATGCTATAGATATTTATGGACATTCAATTGAATCCAACCAAATGACTATATTGACTTTAAGTTGAATTGATCTCTACTCATTAATATTAAGTTGAATCACAAAAAATATAGAAAAGATGAATTTGAATTTATTTTGTATATTAGATTAAGATACTTGAAAACATATTAATATACACGTGTTATTATATATTTTAATATTATACATAATATTAAAATAGAGAAAGATAGATGGATTTGAAATTTATTTTTTACATTAAATTAAGATATTTGAAAAGATATTAATATTCTCATGTTATTACGTATTTTAATAGTATGATCTAAACTCGTAATATTACTGGTTATAATATTAATGGCTTTTAGACTCTACATAATCTTGAAAGATAAAGATGGAAAAGAAGAATTTTATTAGATTTATGTATGTTTTATTATTACTATTTGGGTATGTTTTATAATTATACATATATATATATATATATATATATATATATATATTGTATTGGTAGAAGAAGTTTAAAAATATTAAAGTCTATGAGAATGCTTTATTTTATGAGAAGAACTTCTCTCTTACTACCTTTATATATTATATAGATATAGATGAGTTTTATTATATATGACTACAAATTTATGTTGATAATAAGTATCAACGTATATGGATAAATCATGTAAGAGAGAATTAACGACCTTATACTAATTTATTGTATCTTATCAACTAGACTTCACGACATTATGATTTAACTTAATCATAAAATTTATCGATATATAAATTATTTTTCCTTTTCAATAATATTTGCCAACTTTGTATTTATATTTTGATAACTGAAAAAGTGTAATACTTTTCCAATGTCACCAGATAAATCAACGTGTATTAGCCCACAAATCATGTGGACGAAGTCTGTAGTGGTTGGTGTATGAATGACCCAATCGACAGTTTTGTTTCGTGTACTCACAAGACAACTAAATCAAAGTTTAGATAGGTGTTAGTAGTGGTTGGTGTATGCTAATCCAGTTGGACAGTTGGATTTAATCCAGTCTAATTATTTAAACTAATAAAATAAAAATATATATTGTCACAAATATAGAAGCCATACTAAAGTCAACTCAAACTAAAATTTTGAACATTAGTTTCCCTTTTGTATGTTCAAATTAGTTATAGCATAATAAGGATAATGTATTAAATTTGTCTATTTCAAGTATCCTACTTATGCAATTTCAGTGTAATATTGCTCCATTTTATAATAAGAAACATAATTCTCGTTTTTCTCCAACTCTTTTTCTATTCTTTGGCATCCTTCTTCACGAAAGAGTGTTTTCTTTCTTCTTCAATCTCTCTCCCTCTCTCTCTCTCTATATATATATATACATGTATATATCACATGGTATTGGTACATTGCCCTCTTAGTGATGCAACTACAAATATATATATATATATATATATATATATATATATATATATCACATGGTACATTGCCCTCTTAGTGATACAACTACAAATTTTTAAAATAATTTAAACCAACTCCACCAAATTAACTTCTGTTCTTTTCCCATAGGCTATTGCTGTCTTGGAAATAATTTCATGTATATATGGCTGTCTTAGTTTAATAATTTCTTTGTCCAACTGTAATCAAACCAATAAAGATAATAATCTTTTGTCCGAGTTGAAACGAGTATTGAGTTGTTTAAATTTTGTTCATAAAATTTATCAAGTATGAAATAAAGTTTAATTGAGGCTCGTTTAACTACTGAGTTGAGCACGATCTCGAATTGAGCCCGAACAGAACTTTTTGAACGAATATAATCCAAGTATCAATAAAAAATTACAATTCGAGGAGTTTCGAGTAATTTATCGAACATTAAAATTTGTTCATATTTAAATCATTTATATTTAGAGTCGAGCTCGATTCGAACTTTTAGTTGAGTGAGTACGATTCGAACTCGAACTATTTGGTTCATTTTACAGCCTTAGTCCTGAAACACTAAATGAGCCAAAATATATCAACAAAGACAAGAAAATGAGCTTTAAGACTATTGATAATGTCAGAGTAATAATTATAATACTAAAGTAATAAATGTTATTGAAAGTTTAATGTATTGTCAAAACAAGTGTAAAAATATAGTTAAATATATATTTATTTTGACAACATAATTATTACTTTGACATTATCATCTATCTAATTAATCATATATACATATATATATATATATATATTGACTTTTGTCATGTCCAAGGGATATATCCAATATATAGTACACTTTCTTTAATTTTTATTTTTTTGAATTGCGAAACAAGAGGAGAGAGTTATCTTCACTCTATAAATTTGGCGACGAGAAAGAGAAAATCACCCTGCATTCCGGATCCTTTCTTTTTGTTGGGAAATCAACAATACTCAAGAATGGGAATAAAGATATAAACACAATACATCCACAAGACACAATAATTAATGTGAAAACTCTTAAAAGAAAAAAAACGAGCCGAAATCTGAATTTATGCAATATTAAGTGCGTATTTAGTAGAGCGATGTAGTGCATGTGATACTGTGAGATATCACAATGAACTAGAATAATATCACAATGAACTAGAGTCTAGAAAAATATATTTTCCGTTATAAAATATATGATCAATTGTGTCGTAAACAAACATATATGCACATATACACAGAGTCAAAGGCACTTTGTCAATGTAAAATGATGAAACATTCAATATAAATATTTGTGACAATAATACTTACTCAATTTTAAAAATAAAGAATAAAAAAAGAGAGTTTAATTTGACAATTATTTTATTTCAAAAGAATATCCTATTTTTTATATGATAATATAAAATAACACAATATGTTCAAATTTATCACCACAATTCAATTCTATTATCATCGTCACTACTAAACTAAAAATACCCAATGTTTAAAAATTAATAAGAAACAAAAATATTTCGTTGAGCTTTTTAAATATATAAAGAGTAATGTTATAGACATAAATCATACACAAAAAATTGTGCCCAATTTGACATGACATACGACTTGTAAGTAAGATTATAAAATAAGCAAACAGTTCGAACTCGATTCGTACTCGTTCGACTAAAAATTTGATTCGAGATCGACTCGAAATATAAATAATTTAAATATGACAAAATTTTAAAGTTTCAAATTGCAATTTTTTATTGATACTCGGATCATATTCGTACGAAAAGTTAAAACTACTCGGACTCGATTCGAGATCGTGCTCGACTCGGTAGTTAAACGAGCCTTAATCAAACCTTATTTTATACTCGATAAATTTTGTGAACCAAATCTGAGTAAATGCTCGGCTCGACTCGGTTCATTTACACCCTTATGTGTAAATATTTAGTAGATTTATTTATAAGGAGGGTTGGATATTGTGATGAATCCAAATAATTATACATCATATGTTATGTTATTTTGTGTATAATTTTTTGTGTATAATTTGCGTTGATGAAATTATTTTGTTTAGTGCGGGTTACGTTTTGGTGTAGAAACTGAATCTTTGACTGATTCCATTTTCGTACAGTCGAAAAAAAATCAAGACGGTCGCGTACAATGTAGTGTACCCTAGCTTGTAGGTAGCAAAATGTGAGTAATACTGCACATATAAAATATTTTTTAAAAAATAATATATTTTACGATTTTATATATTTATTTTTTTATTGCGATTTATGTGATTAATTATAGTTGATAATATTTTAACGATATAATTGATATAGTGGGTTAACTTTATAATTATACCAAATCTCATGTATTGATATATGTCGCAATTGTAATTCGGCAGAAAATTTTCTCGCAATACATATCCGCAAATAGTAGGTAATAATTCATCATACATGAATATACTTAATTATATAAATAATTATAACGATACATATCATTTAATATCCATTTGTAGTATTTATAATACACATCATTTAATATCCATTTGTAATATTAACTTTTAATTTTAATCATCAAAGCATTATTGATAAAGATATTTACATGCACATAGAGAAAAATAACCGCATATAATTGTTAAAATATTTATCAAATATTATTAGAGGAGAGCCAGAGATACGCCATTCTTTTTTTCGTAAAGATGTGTGGATATGGTTTGAGTACAACTCCTCAAAACATGTCCGGACAGTTCGATCATGAAATATTTGACATTATAGCTCTTTCCTATTTAAAGTTAGAGAAAATAACATCTAGTTAGAGTGACATTATGAATAACGTATCAAGAGAATTAATCAAAATAATATAGTTTAAAGCAATGAACGATCGACATATTTATGTGTAAAATAATATTCTACTCATAAGTCTAAGCTAAATAGTTTAGTGTGATATTCTAAAAAAATTATTCTCTCCGTCCCAAATTAATTGCTCAATTTTGATTTTTTAAAGTTAAATTGACCATTTTTAAAACTAATCTTTTTACTATTTTTGCTAAAATATAGATGAAGAGATTATAACCAAAAGAAAGTATATACAATTTATTACTAACCCCAATTTTTATAATTTTAGATATATATTTATATATGCTTAATTATTAATTCTTAAAATAGTCAATTTGATTTAAAAAAGTCAAAACTGAGCAATTAATTTGGGACAGAGGGAGTATCAATTATGACACTAGATATTATATCTACTTAAATTCATGTGATATATTTGATTTTAGTACATATAATCATAATAACGTAAATTATTTAAAAAAATAATATGATCACAATTATTTTTTAAAAAAAAATTAAATTAAAAAATTAAATTATATAAATTTCGAAATAAAAATGCTTGACCTTTAATATTTTGTTTTTTGTCAACAAAAGGGAGAGTACAAATTATTGTAACGGGCATCACGCATGTGTAGAGCTAGTAAACGAAAATTACATTCCAACGAAGGATCTACTGACCTGGCTTGGTTGCTTGTCAAAATGTTCAAAATATTCTCTCTTTCCACTTGACTATAAAAATGTTGAACCTAAACTCCTTGTCATCATCCCTACAATATGTAGTTATTTACAGATGGAGGGGTTAAGTGGGGCCATCGCTTCTATTATTTTATTTTTAAAATTTTTGGTTTATTCACATTTGGCTCTCCGCTAAATTTATATATTTTCTAAAGTCCATAAGTTTTTACTCATATAACGAAGAATTTGTCCACTTCATATAGTAATTTTTAATATTTTCATAATTTTATATTATTGTGTTTGACATATAATCTTTATGTATTTAATTATCGATATATTATATTAAATTTATATTAACTTTTAATATTATTTATTATATGTATTATAATATTATACCAAAACTCCCGCTAAACATAAATATGTGTCCGTTACTATCTTTATTATAAGGTGCCACTTCAACAGCTCAAGAGGTACCAACTAATCTCCACTATTTTATTTGATGTTAACAATGTGTTTATTTAAACTCGAACCATATAATTAAGGCTCCACTTTTTATATTATAAATGTATGGATTTGAATGGAGAGGTTTTGATAAAATCGGATAGTTCTTATTCAAAACATCAACGAGAAAGTGGAGGAAACTAAAAAATTGGCAGCATATCTTTGTGCAAGTAGAATCCGCATGGAGAACTAGATATTGTATTCAAATGCTTTTATTTATAATAATATTTTGAAAAATTAATTTGTTGAATAGCACATATAAGTTATTAAATGTTTTATTCATTTATAAGTGTTAAAAACAATATTTCACCGGCTCTTAATTAGACTTGACCTAATGAATCCAGTTAAATACATGCTAATTTTTCTTGAATTTGGGCAAGTCCAAGAAATTTTTGGCTTATTATTACCTAAACATTACTCGTCATCCAAGTATAAGCTATTAATTTCCGTAAAGGATTCCGTCTCTATATAGAAATCTCCTTTTCTACATAGACTCAACAAAAAATAATTCTTTAATAAACTCAACTAAGAATCCTTCTCTCTGAATATAGTGTAGATAAATACAAGGTACAAGAGGTGTAAAACACATACAATATTATTATATTGGCTCTAAACCTTAATGCAATTACTGTTAATCGTTTTATTCTTCTAAATTTTGTATTAATTCTCATACCGGAGGGTTCTCTCAAATGGTTACTGTCGTTAGGTTACCAATGTGTTTTTTTTTGTAGGTTTATTCTGCTTTTAGATTCGACGATAAATTTTGGATGAAATTGAGAGCATCTAGCGGTTTAGAGAAATTTTTTTGTCGCCGAAATTATTTAATTTAACTGAAAAATTCATCAAGATCAATCTTTATATTATTCCACTAAATTGCCTAAATAAAGGAGATCTAGATTCAAATTAAAACAGCCATCCGAGATACACCATTAGTGCCGGGACTAACTCCTGCACCGATATGGATTCCGCTTGAAGCGTAAGGAGCGGGTTTAGTTTTTTTGTCGGGAAATCAAAAGTAGAGATCGAGCCATAGCAAAGAAAAGAAGTCTGCACCCTAGTGATAACAATTCGAAGGAGTCAAGTCAATCTTTGCATTTGCACTTGCACGTGGAGCCAGAGGAGCTAAGGAAGTATGAGATGTCACACATTAGGTGTTACTTGCTCATTATCATGATACCAGGCAGGCTTCATCCATTCCGTCAAATAAATTGGGCCCACAAAAAGTTATCTTTATGCTATTTGCTTAGACAAGAACTATCACGAAAAAGGGTGAAAAAGATTTCTCATACCAGACGGCAATGGAGTACAAAAAGAAAAAGACAAAAGTGCAGTTAGCACCATGACATCAGGCGCACACTACAGGTTTCTCTCTGGAGTCTACTTAATTGCCTATCAGCCGTTACAAACTCTAGAAAGTCTTTAATTGGGCCCTGGCGCCCTGCACTTCAAAAAAATTATAATTCACCCCCTCAATTGGTTCAGGGACTTTGAATTAGCCCCCTCAAATAGATCTTCCATTAATTTTAAAATCCTTTATAACTTTATATATATATATATATATATAAGCTTTAAAGGATTATTCTCTTCGGATTGTCTAAACTCTCCTAATAGTCTTTATCCTTTTCAGATTCGTGATTGACCCGACTCAAGCTCAAATCGTAGGATCGCTATTTTGAGCAGTTGTAGTCTAAGAGACGTCCTCATTGCTTGGGACAAAAGCCCAAAGAACTTTGACGAGGAGCCTGATCATTTCAGATTTTAATGTTTCTACTTCTTAGTCTTATGAATAAAATAAGAAGTGCAGGAGCAATGTTAAGGCCATATTTCGCCAATTACTAATTGCTCTTGACCCAATGAACCCAACTAAATACATGCTAGTTTTCCTTGAACTTGGGCAGACCCAAGATATTTTTGTCTTATTATCACTTTAATATTACTTGTCATTCAAGTATCAGCTAGTAATTTTTATAAAGAATCCCATCTTTACATGGAAATCTTCTTTCATACGGACAATTCCTTAGTTGACTCAACTAAGTATCTTTCCCTCCTAATACGGTGTAGAAACTTTATAAATAAAGGGTATAAGATGTGCAAGACACACACACACACACACAATGTTATTATATTGGCTCTGAACCCTAATGCCTCAACTATTAATCGCTTTATTCTCCCAAAGCTTGTATTGATTCTCACACCAAATGGTTCTCGATTCCCGACGGCTACCGTCGTCAGGCCACCGGTATATTTCTTTTTGCAGGTTTATTTTACTTTTGGATTTGGCGACAAGTCATGGACGAAATTGAGAATTTCAATATAGTTGTTGGAGTTTAGTAGTACCGTAGTTTGAATTGCATTGGGTATAAAAGAAACAAGATAAGAGAACGAATTCGCAAAGGATTGTCGACCTTTGGATCTGTCTCCAATACTTGTGTTAATATTCCAGATAACAATATATAAAGGTGTGTGTATAAAAATGGGAACGAATCTTACTAGTAGTGTGGACCTCCTTATGTATCTACGTACCTGCAAAATTGGTGTTAGGACGCTACGCACCAAAATATGTTCATTTTGTCTAAACGTGTCATTTATCTTAAGATTGGCGCCTTGAGTTCATCCTCTTGCCCGGTGTGGAATACAAAGCTAAGAACATGGTTAAATGTTTGTGGTGACCTTATGGCCTTCGAGATATATGGCGATTGTACCAATGATCGAACCCCTCAATTAGGTCATTTGTCAAGTAACATATTGCTAATTGAGTCACTGTCGTCAAATACGAATGATCATACTCGAACCATAACATCTCCATCCTGATAATATATTCATTAACAAGTATGAAATAATACATTTTATAATTAATAATACTTAATTTTTAGATATATCTCACATTTTTAAAATAAAAAAATAATAATAATCTTATATTTTTACAGAATACATTAAATCATTCAACTAGTAGATATTGTTTGAAAAGCACAATGCAACAAATTAAATTAGTCAGAGCAACAACAAATATCGGAGAGTTGACTATGATTTTTAGTATCTCACCTTTCTTCTCTAAACAATACAATTAGGTGGGTTTTATCAAATTTGGTGTATATGATTGGGAGGTGACTTCACTAGTCCAATATGTACTTTTTAAGTTTTAACAATTAAAGCTAATGAGTTTACTACCATCCACTCTGTGTTGTTTAATATCTGGGTCCAAAACATGTTTTTATCCATATTATATTCATCATTTTATGTTATATATTTTGCTTCTGCAATGTTGTGGAACTTTCTTCTTTCTAATTATTTAAAGTTCGGGGTTTCAACTAACCACCAGTTGGTGCGTTCTTAGTGCATAATGTTTTTTACATATATGTCCTTCTAAATTGTCAATTAATTCTAAAACAGTCCCTCAATTGATAAAATGAACACTTTCGTCCTTGTAGTTAACACTAATGCTTAAATCGTTTTCTGAACTGATTCTTTTCAATTTCAGTTATGTGCTGATCACATGAATTAATTAAATTAAACATTGAGAAAACAAAAGGAGAGATCTAGAGAGAGCTGAGATTAATAATTACATGACTATTTTTATATTATGTAGACAAATTAATGAGAAACCACAATGAGACGGTCAAGGTGCTCTGGCTTCATAATATTGATACAGAAGATTCATTTTTGGATTGGGTTTTTACTTCTTTCAAAAGTGTAAACCCAAACAATATATACAAATACTAGGTAATTATTTTTTGATAATGTTTCATCCGAACACACGAAGGTCTAGAAGTCGCATACAAATAATAACCATTATTTATAATTTTCAATCCATATTCATATACTCAACCCAGAAACCTAACTTTGTAGTTTGTGAAGAATCAAATGTGCTCCAAACTGGGGTTGAAGAGTTATTATAGTATACGGAGCATGAGCGTAAGATGGTGAAAGCTCAAATGAGAAACGTTGCAAAATCATTGACAAGGCCATTTTCACCTCTAACAATGCAAAGTTTTGTCCAATGCAAATTCGAGGACCCCAACCAAATGGAAAATAAGCGAATTGGTTTTTTGTTGCTTTAGATACTCCTTCCGAAAACCTTTCTGGCTTGAACTCTTTAGCATCTTCTCCCCAAATCTCGGGATCATGGTGAACTAAAATGGTTAGTATCATGAGTTGCACGCCAGCTGGTATGGTCAATTCCCCAAGTTTCGTTTCTTTTCTGACAATCCGAGTTAGTTCAATTATTGGTGGATATAATCTCAAAACCTCATTCAAGATCATATTTACCTGAAAAGGGTAAATTAATATTAATTAGACAAAAAATTTAACACCTAAACCTAAGACCCCCATGTTGGGGTAGAGCCCGTATATGTTTATTATGATTTTAGATTCAAAGCCGTTCAACATTTCAATAGAAATGAGTTACATTTGTATAACAGACGTATTGCAATTGTATAATACTTATACATATAACAAATAACAAAGTGTAACTATTTATTATACAAATGAAACTCATTTTTCTATAGACTGTTCTGATAGACCACACTCATTTTGGACGATTTGAAATCAGGATTTGTTTTATTATATAGTTAAAAAAGGTAATATGAAAATAGAATAAAAGAATACTTACAACTTTCAGACGACTAATTCCATCATAATTTAGTTTGTCATTTCCAAAAACTTTCAAGACCTCTTCTCTAGCTTCTGCTTGCCAAATAGGATGCTTAGACAATAAAATCATAGTCCACAAGAGTAGACTTGAAGAAGTCTCTTGTCCAACAAAGTAGAATAACTTGCACTCTGTAATAATATCGTGCATACTCATCCCACCGTTTTTTCCATGTTGCGCTTGTTCGAAGTTGGATTTCAATAATATACTCAACATATCATCTGGAATTGCTTCTTCCTTCATTGCCTTAATTCTTTCATTGATCATATGCATAATTAAATCTCGCACTTCTCGTTCAATTTGCTTCATTCGAGTGTTCCTCTTCGTTGGAAAGAACCTACACGACAGATAGTTTACAACATACGATAGAAGAATTTATGTTACGATATGATACTTATCTTAGAGATCATATCTTAGACGAAAGAATATAATGTACGATACTTTTTTAAACATAGTAATAGACTTGTTTTCATTTTTTTTTTTCATGTAGATCAGAAAAGGTAAAAGCAATATTTTTAAGTCTTCTACCATTTTAAATGAAGAGGAAGTTTAGCATTAACATATTCTATATTACTTGATGAGCCTTCAAACGTTTTTTAGAATTTCATATATTCTTCTACAAAATGTCATCTTTTTTTTTTCTCATGCCACTTTCCACAAGCATAGACATAAATCTCAACTTTTTAATTTGAATTGTTCTCTTTTGTTTTATAGTTCAAAAACAAATCTGAATTTTTGTTTTCTCTTGTTACTCTGTAAACATTACTACAATAATATCTAATAATTCAATTCAGAATATTTTGGCTACGATTATATATTCAATCTAATATGTTTGATTGACCAATAAATTGTGTGTTTTATTTGCTTAAATATATATTATCACATTTTTCATTTCGTATCTGTATTATGATTAGGAAATGCGATTAGATAATTCATATTTATTTATCATATAAAAATGATAGAATTTAAGTTAGAAAGTCAATTTAGTTACCTCGATCCTGGAATGTAAACAGAGCGCATAGCCTCCATAGAAAGCTTAGCTTGTTCTCTTTGCAGCTTGAATATCTTCCTTCCTTGTAAGTAGCTATGACCAAATGCTGTTCGTGATATAGCATCAGCAGATAAGGTTTCAAGATGAGGCCAAATATCTATCTCACCTGAACCCTCTGTTGAGACCATTTTCTCCCATTTGCTCACCATGTCACTAGCACTAGTATGAAATGCTGGTAGCATATGCTACAACATTACAAAAAGAGGAGTAAAAGATGGAGTTTTTCAAAACAAATTAAATTTGGCATCCCAAATAATAGTAACTTTTAAATAAGAGACTGAGTGTAGATAGATTACTTGGTATGATCCATAATAAATACGGAAATTTGAATTCAGATGATGGTTAATTAATAACTGCTGTACAAATTTGGTGGAAGCAGAAATGCATCTTGCTTAAAGACGGATTTGGATTCCAAATAGTTGACATTGGGCTGTTCATTTGAACAATCTAATATAAACAAGTTGCAATTGTATATATGAGAGTTAAAATTGTAATAATATATATTTGTATAACAAATGTTATCTGAAATTTACATACTTGTTATATCAATGCAACTCGTTTCTATAGATTGTTGTTCAAATAGGCTATCCATTTCAAACTGACTGTAACAACAAAATGTTACAATTTTTATAGACCTTATTAAAATGGGATGTGTTGCAATATTTATGCGATAGAGGGAGTAAGATTTAAGACATGTATTTCATACACGGTCTTTAAGACTTTATTAGTCCCATATATACAAACAAGTATGGAACATATATATTTTAATGGACATAGATCTAATAGGTTAACTTTTTGGGTTAAAATGTGATTATTAATGAGTATACATGAACATGTTATATTCCCAACATCAAGATTGTTACAAGTACAAATCAGCTAATAGTACAATCAACCTATTTGGATTATATAAAAGACAAACGATATTTTCATCAACCAAATTTGCCAATTGGCCACATTGTGGAGCACCGGATCCGAAATTGTGATAATGAGACTAACCTTGAGCTTCTCTAACTGGAAAGCAGGGTTCAAGATTCCTCTGTGCTTGCTCCATTTCTCACCCTCATGGGTTACGAGTCCTTCAGTTATGAACTTAATCAGTGGATTAGTTGTTTTAAAATATTTTTGAAACTTATCAAATTTGATCATGACTTCATGTGCCAACTGAGGGTCAGTGATGTATACGCTTGGCATCTGCCCAACCCAGGAAAAAGAATTTTTGCCTGCAATTCAAAATATTAAAAATAAGTCAAAGTAAAGTCAGAATTCAAATTCAATATAAAATCTATTTTCTCTCTTTCAGAAAAATTTCCACTTATACTCAAACTAAGATGCTCTAACACCTCTTCCCAAGGTCAACCTGGTAAACATTCAACTAACCGTTGATCTAGTGGTAAGTAACTCGTTTACTTCGCTCAAATAAATTTGGGCTCGATTTTCTCTGATCACAGTGGATGGTTGGTTGGCAACTCTACATCCTAAATACACACTATTCGCAGAGATTTCTGAGTTTCAACCTCAACATAAGTGTGCGCGGTGAAAATTCCTTCAGATTTGTGTGGTTGTTATAGACGCTATGTGCCATGTCGAAAGTTAGGAATACCTTACCTATTTTCCATTTTTTACACAATTTTTTAAACAAAAATAAATGGTAATTAGACAACCATATCTACTCAATTTCACCCGGTACATGATTAGGTGTTTAACAAGTGAAAGAATAAATTTTAATGACCAAGATCATCTTAAATTAAATAAGTTGTCATCGCAACTCATGGTTAACTATAAAATTACAATGTACTTCCTCCGTCCCAAATTAATTGTTTTTCTAGAACTTTTTAAAGTCAAATTGACTATTTTTAAAATTAATAATTGACCATATATAAATATATTTCTAAAATTATAAAAATTGAAATTAGTAATAAATTGTATATACTTTCTTTTGGTTATAATATCTTCACCTATATGTTAGCAAAAATAATAAAAAGATTAGTTTTAAAACTAGTCAATTTGACTTTAAAAATCTTAGAAATGCAATTAATTTGGGACGGAGGGAATAATTTATTTATTGTTTTGAGATAGTTTGTCATTAAAATCTACTTTTGCCACTTGTTAATCATCAGTCGGGTATTTGGTAAATCTAAGTATAAAGTGTATTGCAGGGAAGTTAAACCAATTAAAATTTGTCAAGTTTGTATGCCTAGATTTTTTTAGTGCGGTGTACAAACTGTATTTGACACTTTACGACCACAATAATACTCCCTCCGTTCCAGAGCTTTCAAAATATATATGTCACACGTGTTGGATCTTCTTGTCCAATACATTTTTATCCCATGAAATTACTCGAAATTCTAGTTCAGCAACTTTTTAACGGTGTTTTATAGTCTTACTGTGTATTGCACAGCTGTGCACCAACATTTTTTTCATATATATATAAAATATATATATAATATGTATATATATATAAAATATATATATAATATGTATGAATAAAACATAAATTACATGTTATTCTTGAATAGGGGTTTCTCACGCCATTGTATGTTACTCCCTTTCAATACATTTTTCAATCATTTTTTTAAAAAAAAATTATTAGATGATTAACAAGTGAAAAAAATTAACTACTTTGTGTACTAAGAAATGAAAGAGTACCAATAGTATTAGGGTGGTTAAAGAATTGTTACAAAAAAAAAGATACAAAATAATGTGTATAATTTTGGTTGGTTATAATCATTAGACCCATTCATGTATGGTCAATCACTCACTAATTAAACTTTGACATAATATTTTGTAAACTAATTTTTGTAATAATTCTTTCTAAGTGCAACACCACATGAGTTTAATTTTTTTTGCCTCATCTCATATCCCGTGTTATATATTGTTGATATGTATATATATATTTTTTATTTCAGTTATATTTGCTAATGAAGAACAATTATCTGACACCAATACGTGATATAGGAAAGGAACGAAACACATAATAAGATAACAAATCTGAATTCCATAGTAGAGGAAAGAAGAAATAGCAACTCAGGCAGCTAAATGTTGATGCCAGGCTGGATTGAGGTAGTAACATCAACGGTTGAGATCAGTCAACGGGTTTAAGTAAAGATTAAGGGCTGGGATTAATTAATGTATTGTTTAGTTAGAGTTGAACGATTGTGATCTAAGCTGACATTTTAATGATGATTCTATGTATCACTTAACAAATCTGGTACGTGTAACACCCCTTTCCCAAAAATAGGAAGAGAGGCTTAGTAATGTAGGCGATGTGGGACAAAAGGCTTGGGTATTACATAACGACTTTGTGAACTAAGCAACGAACTGAAACTCTCTTGTTACTCTCTCTCTAACTTTATTCATGCAGTGCAAGCACTCAAAATATTGGATTAAGATTCTTTCAATTATATATATCATCAAATTTCTTAATACACATTTTGCGACAAAAATATTATTTATAGCGATCAAAAAAAATTGTGCAAATAATCGTGATGTTGGTATTATCGTTAAATGTGTACTAAAAAACTTAGATAAAAAGTATAATGGTGGCGATTCTAATCCTAATGCCGGAATCCTAATATTTTTTTGTGCAAAGACCAAATTTTTTATTTCTGATAAAAACTGCCATCCAAAAGGCTTGGAAATGAGCAAGGGTGGATCTAGCTTGGAGCCAGCTATGGCAATTGCCATAGCAGGACTTCTGGGCATAAAATATTACATCCTACATTGCTTATGACTTATGATAACTTGTTATGGTGTTTTTGAGTAGAGAACATACATAGAGTGTTTAGTATGACTTTTTCCTCCCCATTTTTCTCTGTTATATATATATATATACACACACACACACACACATACGGTTCGGCTCTCTAGCAAACTAAAGGGGGTGAACCAAAAATGAACCGGCTATAGCTACAGTTTTGTCCATCGCTATAGCATAGAAAACCAACGTTGTATGCTATAACAACGGACAAAACCGTCGCTAGGTTCGTCGGTTTTCTATGCTATAGCGACGGACAAAACCGTCGCTATAGCCAGTTCATTTTTTGTTCACTCTCCTTAGTTCGCTGGAGAGCCGGACTCTCTCTATATATATACATACATATATATATATATATACACACACACACACACTCCTCTCTCTCTCTCTCTCTCTCAGATTTTTACTCTTTTTGCTCTTGTTTCTGTTTGTATATATATTGTATATTGTTTCCATTTCTTTTTTTAGTAGAGAGATGGTGAGGATATCTCTTTCTTTATCTTCCTTTTAGTTCATTTATAAAAATATTATTTTCTCATTATTCACCACCCATGTGGAGAAATAGTAGAGAATTCAATTCACCTCCTTTAACTTTTGTTTTTAATTGCAGCAGTTAATTTACGATTTTATTATTTTTACTTTAAATATTTTTATAATACTCCATTTGTTTCAAAATTAGAGATACATTTGTAAAACGATAACTTTTAAAGAAAATTTTATATTATCAAATATAACATTATATTAGTTATGATTTGATAAGTGTATAATATTTTATGAGTTTGATTCCTTTATGTTTAGTTTTATTACATGTTTTATGTGTATATGAGTTTATTAAGTTATTTATTGATTTTAGAAAGAATTGGAGCCGAAAAGAAGAAAAAGTGAAAAAATGTTGCTGACTTGATAGCTGGCACGACAGTGCCATGAATGAACTATATAGTGGCGTGGCACCACCGTGCTGTAGAAGGGAAAAACAACTCTCTGGATCATTGGCGTGGCAGCGCCATGTCTAGTTCAATGCTTGGTGCGGCAGTGCCAAGTCGGGAAGGGAAGCAGTAAATTTTCAAGGCTTTGTAATTTTTTAATAATTATATTGGGATTTGGATTGTTATTTCTTAGAGTTTTAGGACTTTGATCAGGAGTATAAATACATTGTATTAGTCAAGTTTAAAGATATAGATTGCAAACCTTAGATTTGGAGGCAAGATTGAAGAAAGCATGTCAAGCTAAGTACTTTATTTTCAGTTCTAAAGGATGTTGAACCTTATTTTCAATTGATGGTTTAATTAAGTTAGCATTATTTATTCCTTCTTATATGAAACTTATTCTTGATAATCTGTTTTAATTGTTTGAATGATATTTATTTTGATTGATGTAATAATGGCCAGTTAAGTTGATCAAGCTATTATCATCTACTAGATTAAGGTATAGTATTAAACAAACGATATTGTATCTGATCATAAGTAGCAGTTAGTGATACCTGATTGTAATCAAACTTTTGAGTATTGTTATGATTATCGGAAGATAAATTAAATAATCTGCGATTGTGCGATTGTTGGTTGGAATAATTTAATTCTCTAATTCTCAATACTGTTGTTATATTAAATCTAGACTGATAGTTCTAGGTTGTATAATAGTTAGGGTCTAGTGGGGCGATTGTTACACTAGATTTAAAACCTAAGGAGAATTTTGGGTAATTAACGATTGTTGTTATCTAGGGTTATTAGTTTCATTGAAGAAAGGAATAATGTTATACTTAATTACCCTATTATTGTGAAAAGGTAATACTAAATTGAAGAACTTAAGCTTTTAATTCATTTGTTAATCTCAATAATTTACTCCTATTTATTTTAGTTAGTTATAATCAACATTCAAAATCCCTTTACTTTTACTTATTGTTAATTAAATTTTGAAAACATTAGAATAAATTAAAGTAATATCACTCTCTGTGCGTTCGACCCTTACTTGTCACTACTGAATTTATTTTTGTAGAGTAAATAGTAAGGATTATTTTTGGAGTGTTAACGACATGCTACCAAAATTTTGGCACTGTTATTGGGGAGTAATTTATTTATTTATTCCTTGTTTCTTTTTAGTTTATGACTCGATCCCCTCACTCTCTTAAATTGAAATTTGATCCAGAGATAGAGAAAACTACACGCAGGTTAAAGCAAGAGACAAGTAAAGGTCGACGCATCACTGCAGATTTAGAAGAAGCTTTTGTACTATCACTTGGCCTCAACATAGCACTTGAATTACATTCTAATGATTCATCCAGTGATTTAGAAGAAGATATGGTTGCTCCCAATAATAACAGGACCTTGAAGGAGTTGATTACTCTTAATCTTAACCAACAACCATTGTGTATTGAATATCCTATTTTAGATATTGCATTTGAATTGAAGTTAGGACTAATTCATCTTTTGCCTACTTTTTGTGGTCTCACAAGTGAAGATCCATACAAGTATTTAAAGGAGTTCCATGTGGTATGTTCCACCATAAAACCACAAGGAGTAACAAAAGAACAAATAAAGCTTAGAGCTTTTCCGTTTTCATTAGCAGATTTAGCAAAGTACTAGTTGTACTATCTTCTTTCAGGATCAATACAATCATGGAATGTTATGAAAAAGGTTGTTCTTGGAGAAGTACTTTCCTGCTTCTAGAGTTACTAACATAATTAAGGAGATATGTGGTATCAGGCAGTTCAATAGAGAAACTCTATATGAGTATTAGGAGAGATTCAAGAAGTTGTATTCTAGTTATCTACCACACTAAATTGATGATCAACACCTGATTCAATACTTCTATGAGGGATTATTATCAATGGATAGGAGTATGATCGTTGCTTCAAGTAGAGGATCACCAGCTGATAAGACTCTAGAGACTGCAAGGAACTTAATTGCTAACATAACAGTCAACTCACAATATTATAGAACTAGGATGGACCATACACCAAAAAGAGCAAATGAGGTAAGCACATGTAATATTGAAGCTAATTTATCGTTAGATGACTGCAGAAAATTTGCCAATTGCAAAGACTTGTGGAATTTGTTTGTTATCAGGCCATCATACAGATGCTTGTCCTACACTACAAGAAGATGAAACTGTGCAATAAGCCAATGCAGTGGGGAATTTTTCATGATAACCTCAACAAAGATATGATCCCCACTTTAATACTTACAATTCAAGACGGAGGGATCATCTTAATTTGAACTATGGAGGAAACAAGCCACCAATACAAAATGTTTTTCCAATTAGGCAGCAAAGTTTTCAACTAGCCCAACAACAGTACCAACCTAGACAAGGAGCAACTGCTAATTCTAGGACATCTCTTAAGGATATGTTTAAAGCTTTCATGACCCAAACACAACAGTTTCAATAAGTGACAAGGACTTCCATTCATAATTTAAAAAACTAGATGAGTCAGCTGGCTACAACCATTGGTCGATTGGACTTTCAAGGCTCAGGGAAGTTACCTTCTCTAACTGTTGTCAATTTGAGAGAGAATGCAAGTGTCATAATATTGAGGAGTGGAAAACAGTTAGATGCACCAAAAGCCACTGCTAAATTTTATGAGGATAAGGCTAAAGAGGAGGCATAAATATCAAAGGTAATACCTAACCCTCCTGTTCAGCTTAAGATTAATTCTTTACCATTTCCCCCCAGGAATCCTAGAACTTCAAAGAAGGATGAGCAAGCGAAGGAGATTCTGGAAACTTTTAGGAAGGTAGAGGTAAACATTCCTTTATTATATGCAATCAAGCAAGTGCCAATATATGCAAAATTTTTAAAAAAATTATGCACTAATACGAGGAAACTAAGGGATGATGAAAAAGTGACTGTTGGAGAGAATGTATCAGTAGTTCTCCAAAAAAAATGCCCCATAAATGTAAAGATCCAGGCATATTTATCATTCCTTGTAAGATAAGTAATACCCGATTTGAAAAAGCCATGCTAGATTTAGGAGTTTCAATTAATGTCATGTTATTATCTATTTATGCTTCTTTAAATCTAGGTCCTTTAAAGAATACTGGTGTTATTATTCAATTGGTTGATCGTACTAACACTTACCCTGAAGGGGTAATCGAAGATGTGTTGGTGCAGGTGAATGAGTTTATATTTCCTGCAAATTTTTACATAGTGGATATGGATGATGATACATCTCCAAATTCTATTCATATTCTATTAGGGAGGTCATTCTTGAAAACAGCTAGAATAATGATTGATGAGCACAATGGGATCTTAACCATGGAGTTTGATGGAGAAAAGATTCAATTCAATATATATGAAGTCATGAGGTACCCTAGTGATATTAATCCTGTTTTTGCTATTGATGTAATTAACTCCTTAGTACAGAAATCTTTTGAGAAAATACATAAGGAAAGCTTGGAGATTGCAATTACCAACAGTATGAATTTGGATAAAGAAGAAGAAATTAAGCAGAGTCTAGATCTGAAGGAGGCTATAACTGCATTATATTCTTTACTAAAAATTTTAAATAAGTATGCAGTATATTCCAGTCAATTACTTGTTCCTTACAAGAAATTATTACATTCGGTTGTGCAGGCTCCTACTCTGAATTTGAGACCATTACCAATTCATTTAAAGTATGAATATTCAATTACGTAGATTGAACTGATTGGTGTCGGGCAAATAACATTAAATAAATGCGTTGTTTGGGAGGCAACCCATGGAATCAAATTTGATTTTCTTTTCCTTTCTACTTTTTAGTTGTATTTTATTTAGTTACCTCGTCTTTGCATGATTGTCTTACATTAGGGACAATGTAAGGTTTGAGTATAGGGGAGGGGTTTAGGTTAAGCTCTATTTTGTTAAGTCTGTTTGTAGAAAAATTGAAAAATGTTTTTTGCCTCTAAAATTTGTAAAATTTTAGTTCTACGATTTTATTTGGCTAAGTTTTTAAAGGTTACGATTGTAGAGTGAAAATTGATGCTAATTTACAGAATTTGTTTGATACTTAATTAATTAACGAATGATGATAATTAAGTCAGGATCCACAGTTGACTGATTCTAATTAATTTGTATTATATGAGTGCTTGAATATGAGATACATGCTTACTTGGCTAAGTTATATGTGAGATATAACTACGTGTACTGATTTCATGATTTAGGACTTGTTTAGCTGCTTATTTTGTTTACAGAACCATGCTGGAAAAAAAAATAAAAAGTTAGAAAGAAAAAAAAGAAAAAACGAAAAGGAAAAAAACAAAAGTGCAAAATCATGTGGTGGGTTAAGATGGAGCGTAAATGTACTCACCCATAAACACATGCAATAAGTGAGAGGAATCATAAAAACGCACTCACTTGATAAAGAAAAAATGTGTATAGTGTGAGATGGAGCATAAAATCCACTCACCTATAAAAATTTAAAGTTGAAGGTTCTATTGGGTGAAAAATAATAGCAGAAAAATTAGGTTCTGAGTTTTGAGTCAGTTGTGCATAATCGAATTTTATATGAACTTAGTTGAGTATTTATGTTGATCATAGAGAAGATACTTATGTGGATGCATGTTAATTTGAAGATGTTCAGTGGTGAATGTCAAGGTTGCTATTGTGAATTGATTGATGAGTGTTGATCAAATTTCTGTTGATTAGTATTGATAGTCATGGATGAGAATTGAATGGAGACCTTTGAAAGTTTGGTTGAATAAAATTTAGATGAGTTTAATATGACCTTCGTTATGATTTATACAAGGACATGTAAAGACTAAGTATGGAAGAATTTGATAAGTGTATAATATTCTATGAGTTTGATTCCCTTATGTTTAGTTTTATTATATGTTTTATGTGTATGTGAGCTTATTAAGGTATTTATTGATTTGATGAAGAATTGGAGCTGAAAAGAAGAAAAAGTGAAAAAATATTGCTGGCTGGATACCTGGCGCGGCAGCACTAAGAATGAACTATAGAGTGACGTGGCAGCGCCGTGCTGCAGAAGGAAAAAACAACTTTCTGGATCATTGGCGCGGCAGCGCCATGTCTAGTTCAATGCTTGGTGCGGCAGCGCCAGATCGGGAAGTAGGAAATTTTCAAGGCTTTGTAATTTTTGAAGAATTCTACTGGGATTTGGATTGTTATTTCTTAGAGTTTTAGGACTTTGATCAGAAGTATAAATACATTGTATTAGTCAAGTTTAAAGATATAGATTGCAAACCCTATATTTGGAGGCAAGATTGAAGAAAACATGTCAAGCTAAGTACTTTATTTTTAGGTCTAAAGGATGTTGAACCTTATTTTTAATTGATAGTTTACTTAAGTTAGCATTATTTATTTCTTCTTATATGAAACTTATTTTTGATAATCTATTTTAATTGTTTGAATGATATTTGTTTTGGTTGATTTAATAATGGCCAGTTAAGTTGATCAAATTATTATCATTTACTAGATTAAGTTATAGTATAAAACCAACGATATTGTATTTGATCATAAGTACCAGTTAATGATACTTGATTGTGGTCAAATTTTTGAGTATTACTATGATTTTCGAAAGGCAAGTTAAATAATCTGGGATAGTGTGATTGTTACTTAAAATAATCTAATTCTATAATTCTTAATGTTGCTATTATATTAAATCTAGACTGATAGTTTTATGTTGTATAATAGTTAGTGTAACAACTCGGGTCAAATCCCGAGTTCGGAACAAATCTTGGGTCAAATCCCAAGTCCGAATCGAATCGAATCGAATCAAATCCATCCAAACAAGGCCTTAAATTAATGGCCCAATAGTATCTTCTTGGGTCATCTTAGTCCACCACAGGCTCACCCAAAAGGTCATGACTTGAAGGTACTATTGATAGTAACTCAATTCTTTATATACAGACAAACTTTTCTGTTATCTTTCGATGTGGGACAGGGGTGTTACAATCTCCCCCACTTAAATTTCTGACGTCCCTGTCAGAACCGATCACACACACGGTCTACAGATCTTTGCCTCTCTAGCCATTGTGGGATAATACTAGCTGGTTTCGTGTCCCCACCTCCGGACCTCCCTCTCTCCATTGTGGGATAATACCACCAGCCTTCGTGTTCCCACCACCGGTAACCTGATCGGATGACCCGATCCGAGATTTTGAGAGTCGACTCTGATACCATATGTAACAACCCGGTTTAAATCCCGAGTCTGAAACAAATCTTGGGTCAAATCCCAAGTCCGAATCGAATCGAATCGAATCAAATTCATCCAAACAAGGCCTTAAATTACTGGCACAATAGTATCTTCTTGGGTCATTTTAGCCCACCACAGGTTCACCCAAAATGTCATGACTTGAAGGTACTATTGATAGTAACTCAATTCCTTATATACAGACAAACTTTTTTCTTATCTTTCGATGTGGGACATGGGTGTTACAGTTAGGGTCTAGTGGGGCGATTGTTACACTAGATTTAAAACCTAAGAGAAATTTCTAATAATTAACAATTGTTGTTATCTAGAGTTATTAGTTTTATTTAAGGAAGGAATAGTGTTATTCTTAATTACCATATTATTGTGAAAATGTGATACTGAACTGAAGAACTGAAACTTTTAATTCATTTGTTAATCTCAATAATTTACTCCTACTTATTTTAGTTAGTTATAACCAACATTCAAAACCCCCCCTACTTTTATTTATTGTTAATTAAATTTTGGAAATATTAGAATAAATTAAAGTAATATCACTCTATGTGAGTTCGACCCTCTTGTCACTATACTGAATTTATTTTCGTAGTGTAAATAGTAAGGATTATTTTTAGAGTGCTAACGACACGCTACCGGGATTCAATTGTGGTGGTTTGATATTGAAAATAATAGTAAAAAATGGTGACAAATTAAAAACATCATATCACTTTATACTTCTAAAATAAAAATATATCTCTAATTTTAAAACAAAATAAAAAAATGTATCTCTAATTTTGGAATATAGAGAGTATCTATTTATCTATCATGTCACTAATGGGTATAATATCTCATTCTAAATTGTAGGTTCTTTTTATCTAACAAAATAGTCTTATTTTGATTTTAAGAATTCATTGGTAGAACTTTAAAATTTAAATTGATGCAAGTTATTCAAGTTTCGAGAGCAACAAAAGTATTAATTAGTTGTATCTTTGGTACTTTTCAATAACAAAATAAATAAAATAAAATGAATTCTATCAATTGAAAATTGAAAAATATTACCAATTGATTTTGAAAATTTGAATGGGATTATGTTATTTTAATATTGCCCTAACTAACAGAATCAAATTCAATCCGCCCCTGAAAATAAACATAACTATACAAAATCTTTGCAATAAATTTAAATCATAAACTAAAATCACATAGCAAAATTGAGAACAACTCAAAAACACCATTTTAATGAACTGCTAAACTTTTTCAATATGCACTTCACTTCAAAAGAAACATCCAATCAAAATTTGAAAATATCAGATTTAATGATGAAAATATAAAAGAAACAAGAATAAAAAGATGAATGGGCTTGTACATACCATACTTTGAGATGGTGTTGTAGGGCAATGGTAGAACACGAGGCACAATATCATCCGTCAGATTAATGGGCTTGGAATGGGCTTCTTTGATAAGCGTCGATCCGTCCTTCAGGTCTCCCACCAGTAGGCTATAAGAGTTGCCTTTGAGGCCCTGCTGGTTCAGGAGTTTCTCAAGCTTCTTTGGTTTAAACCAAATCCAGTCCAAAACTCTCCATACAGATATTATCACAAGAAGAAGAATGAAACAAGAGGCTGCAATTAAGTTGTTCATCATCTCATAAGGAGAGCCGGAGTAGATCAAAATAATGGATATAATTTTGGATTGTTGAATATTCAATTATATACTAGTGGAATTGGAAATGGCACACTAATTTGTTTGTGCCTAGGATCTCATCCATTAAGCAAGAAGTCAACTAAGGTGGCTTACACGGTTGCACCATTTAAATAGATGTATGTACGTGGTACAATTTCAAACACAGGATTACAAGGAGCTTTCTGAATATCGATATCAGATGTTATCATTATAAATTAGGAAACTAATATTTACACAATAAAAAATAATATTTTCATAAAAAAAATGTCGCTACAGATCTTATAGCGACGATTTTTTTTCATCGCTATACATCTATAGCGACACTTTTCATGTAAAAATATCAAAAAGTGTTATGAAAATATCAGTTTTCTATAAATTATGGTACACGAATTTAGTATATCGTGTATGTGGGTACATTTTATTCGATTTGTTATATATACATATATACATATATATATATATTGACTTTTGATGTCAGTTAGGAATATTTTAACTTGAAATTGATATCAAATATTTAGTTTTAGATAATATGATTTTAAAATTTTAAATTATCTAAATAATAATCACAAAATTTTTGTTTTCAAAAGTTACCTGAATCACTTCGAAGAAAAGCCATAAATCTCGTTTAATTGTTCTCCTCTATTATTGTGTACGTATAAAGTTCGAAGAAAAGTCATAAATCACGTTCAATTGCTCTCCTCTATTATTGTGTGTATAAAGTTTGAAAAAAAAGAAGGTGAAGGACTAAACGCTCAGGTTCCTAAGAAATGACAAAATTAATGTTGCTTTAGATATAGAACCAATTAAGTTGGACAAAAATCCCCCTGCATTACACTTTTATCTAAACAATATAAATATTACCACCTCTATTCCATAATAATAGATTTTTTTAGAAGAAAAAAATTTGTTTTAATTTATTTGTCATTTACAACTTTCTAAGAGAATAAATTATTTACTTTCCTATATCACTCCTAACTTCTCTCATTGTTTCAAAAAATTATCTCACTTATATTAGTAGTTTTTAACTTTTCATAAAAAATAATGATAAAATTTCACACAAATATTAGTTATTAAATGATAGTATTAAATGACTTTCTTAATCCATGTGTATGAAGCCAAAACGATTATTATTATGGAATGAAGGTAGTATTTTTAGTATTAGAATCAACAATACATTTATCTGCGATGAATTTCATTGTGTCTCTACATCTAATATTTTGTGACGCTAACTATAATATTTGTTATGCTAAATATATATTGAAAGAAATTAGGTGAAAAGTGTAATGGAAGAGATCCTAATTTCAATTAATAAGTTGATGCTCAGCCCTCACCCTCCAACTCAGTCGGACTCGGTTTTTCCCCTTCAACTCCAACTCATAGTACTCCGTCTTTCACCTCTAGCAACTTCTAAAAGTGTTGTGTGATTGTACATATGGAAAACATGAAATAAAAAAAAATGCTCGGATTTTTAAAAAAAATAGCAAAGATCTACCATAAAAGCATAGCCCAATATTTACTTTCACTATAAAAATATTCATGACACTTTTAAACAAAATTTATTCTCCCTCTCACAACAAACCACAGAGCTAAGTAGAAAATACTCCATCCGTCCCAAATTAATTGTTTTTCTAGAATTTTTTTAAGTCAAATTGACTATTTTTAAAATTAATAATTAAGCATATATAAATATATTTCTAAAATTATAAAAATTGAAATTAGTAATAAATTGTATATACTTTCTTTTGGTTATAATATCTTCACCTATATGTTAGCAAAAATAGTAAAAAGATTAATTTTAAAAATAGTCAATTTGACTTTAAAAAGTCTTAAAAATGCAATTAATTTGGGACGGAGGGAATAGATTGAAATCCACAATAGAACATTATACACTAGTGTTGGCATGTGATTCTACCCCCATGTGATTTTGTTGCCTGACACAAAGCCGCCCAATTGCAAAACATTGCCAATTAAAAAGTCAAAATTATTGTGCCCAACCCTCTCAAATTTCTTTGTTTGTGCGCAGGAGTTCCACTATAAAAGGAACACAATTGTTCCGAATTCTACCATCTCTCAATATTCTGAAATAATTATATTCTCTCCCTCTCCATCTCTCAGCTTTTATAGTGTATATAGCTTATAGCATATAACAGAAAGTTAGCAATATTTGGTAAAGATAATACCAAAAGTGAGGATATATGGAGAAAATAAATAAATAATTTATTTTTCAGTCGAGAGTTTGTAATTTCCATATTATTATAGTGAATTTCTGAGATTTCTTCCCATGATTTTTTCTCAATTGGGTTTCCACGTAAAATTCTTGTGTTATTAAATTCTCATTTAATGGGATCTCATTGTGTGTATTTATTTAAGAGTATTTTATAAACCCGATACTACAATACCCTTCATCAAAATATCAATTATTCTAGCAATATTTTTGGTTCTCCATTGATAACGCTTTTTGCTCGGTTACCCGTTGTTTCGGTGATTTCAACAGGCGTACAAAATTTGGCGTTAACATTGGCGCTAGAAGGAGGGCCGCTTTAGTGCTACAATAATTTTTCAATCACCCAGAATTTTAATCGGAGTTTTAATCAGAGATATGGCGACGAGCAAGGCAAACACGATTAATGGACGGGAGAAATCAACGGTTGATCCATCTTCCCAACCCCGGGGCTCGGTCAAGGACAGGTTGGGGCCTTCCAACCATGTCTCAGACAGACTCGGGCCCCACAGTCACTCTGTGGGCCCATCGAAGGCTAAGACGGCACCAACCAGGCGACAATTGTTTTCAGCTACACAAAAGACAATAGTCCCCCACAGTCGTGCTGAAGATCGGAACTCAAAACGAGATCGCCGGGATAAAAGGGAAATGATTTTAGCTAAAACGATGCAGGAGAACAAAGACGCTATGGAAGCCCTACGCCTTCAGCAGAATGAGTTAGATGCTCATATGGCACTACTGTTGGGTGGGGAAGAGGTTTCCTCTAGCCATCATCATCGTCGGGAAGCATCGCCAATGAATCGCTCCAGGACACATCGTTCGGACGGCTCTCGGCGTGAAAAGAACAAGCGTAGGAACCGCTCTCGAGAGGGTAGCAGCGATGGAAGAAGACAAAGGCAGCGGGTGGCTCATTCAGAGAACAATCGGGATAAGCGTAAGTCATCCCCCAGGAAGGAAGAGTCTGAAGCTCTTGCCCGAAGGGTGGCAGAACTAGAAAAGAAATTGGCAACGGTCAATCAGGAGAAGGAGGCTCCTATTGATCCAACGTCGCCCTTTTCTCCAGAGATCGATCGAGTAAGAGCCGACCCCAATAAGAAGGTCCCAGACTTGGAGAGTTTTGATGGCACTGGTGATCCCTATGACCACACCCAAGCATACAATCGACTCATGAAATATTATGATTATTCGGATGCTGTCAAGTGTCAGATATTCATCACAACCCTAAAGAAAGAAGCTCGTCAATGGATGACATCGCTTGCCCCGAATTCTATCTCATCATGGAAGGAACTTTGCGATAAATTTCATAGTCGATTCGGGAGCAATAAAAAGAGAGGTAAACCAACTGGTTCCCTGGTGCAAATAAGGCAGTACCCCAACGAGACCTTGAACCAGTATGTGAAGAGATTTCGTGAGGCGGTCGGAAAAGTAACAGATTTGAATGGACCTCAGGCTCTCGGATACTTTCAAACAGGATTGGACATGGTAAGGTCAAAGAAACTGGTGAAGGATATGATGTTCGATCCTCCGAAGGACTTGTCCGAAGCTTATGATCGGGCGGAAAACTTCATTGCCATTGAAAAAGCTATGGGAAGCCTAAGGTCGCATTCACAATCTTTAGAGAAGCCTAGAGATCGGGATAGAAATAACTATCCCAGGGCAGATAATAATCAAAACAGATCGGACAACCAGATAAAAAAGAGTTTCCATAACAGGGGTTCGGGGGAAGGCCGACCACCCTTTCTGAACCGTAACGTCAATAGGGTCTTCACCCCCCCTCAATAAAAATCGGGCAAATATACTGGAGGAAATAAGGGACAAACCTTATTTTGAACCGTGTCCGACAAATACTCGTTCATATAAAGGAAATCAAAGCAGATACTGTAACTATCATCAGACTGCTGGACACTCTACCGAATATTGTTGACATTTGAAGGATTTGATCGAGAAGAATGTTCAGAATGGGGAACTAGTCCAGTATGTTGCTGTGCAAAAGGATTCGTAAAGAAAATCAAGTAACACAAACTAAGAGCAAAATCTGAACACACCACCACAACCACAACCACAGGCCGAGCAAGGACATGTAGTTTGACACATAGTGAATGTAATAACAGACAGCTCGATCGGAAAGGTGACTGGAAAAAAGCGACGGGGAGTTTTAGATTATGTGCTAACAGTGTTGGAACAGCCTTCCAAGAAATATCGACAGTACCCTGGCACGGTCATTTCTTTCACTGATGATGATTACCCATCGGAACCTATCGAACCACACGAAGGAGCTTTGGCTATCACTGCACAAGTCGGGTCAGTGGATTTGAGGAGAATTATGATTGACAACGGTTCTTCTGTTGACATACTATATGCCCATGCTTACCAAAGGATGGACCTAGAAGGGAAAAAGATGGAGGTCGGGCAAGAGCCACCCTTGTATGGATTCAGCAATGACCCAGTTCGGGTAGTGGGAACTATCGAATTACCGGTTGTCTTCGGAACGGCTCCCTAGCAGGTTGAGGTGAATGTCAGGTTCTTTGTAGTACATGTAGATTCGGCATACAATGCCATTTTGGGACGACCGACGCTGACAGCTTTGCAGGCAGTAACTTCTATCCCCCACTTCAAAATAAAGTTTCCTACACCAAACGGGGTTGGCGAAGTCAAGGGAGATTTGGATATTGCCCGAAGATGCTATCGCAATACTATAATCTAATCAAGGGTTGGGGTCAGCAAGCAGAAACAGACAATGATGATTGAGATGGAACCATTTACAGAAGGAGCTACTGAACCCCTTGCCCTTCCAGCCGAGGAGACTGAAGACGTAGAGCTTATTCCGGGAAATTCAGAGAAGATGATAAGGATCGGGTCGGGGTTGCAAGGACCCCTTCGAACAAGTTTGGTAGAATTGTTGCGAGTGTATGCTGATATTTTTGCTTAGGTGCCCAACGACATGCCAGGGATTGATGAATCAGTGGCTGTTCATAAGCTATATGTATATCCTGCTCGGAAACCTGTTCGACAGAAAAGAAGGATCTTTGCCCCGGAGCGACAGAAGATCATTGACGATGAAGTGGCAAAGTTATTGGCAACCGACTTTATTTTTGAGATCGACTATCTAGAGTGGTTGGCTAATGTGGTCCTAGTCAGGAAGCAGAATGGGAAGTGGAGGATGTGCATAGATTATACTGATCTGAATAAGGCATGTCCGAAGGATTTTTATCCCCTTCCACATATTGATCAGCTGATAGATGCTACTTCGGGGTTCGCTCTGCTCAGTTTTTTGGATGCTTTTTCGGGATACAATCAGATTTCAATGTGCAATGAGGATATCCCGAAGATGGCTTTCATCACCCATCGGGCCATCTATGCATATAAAAAGATGACATTTAGATTGCTCAACGCCGGGGCTACTTATCAGAGGATGATGAACAATGTTTTCAGAAGGCAGTTAGGTCGAAGCATGGAGGTTTATGTTGATGATATGATTGTTAAAAGCATGTCTGTTTGGGACCATCTGGATGATTTGGAGGATTGCTCTCAAACTGTCCGACAACACAACATTCGCCTAAACCCAACTAAGTGCACTTTCGGTCTTGGTTCGGGAAAATTCCTTGGATATTTGGTAAGCAAGCGGGGAATTGAGGCCAATCCGGAGAAGATCAAGGTTATACTGGATATGAGGTCTCCTCAAACTTTCAAAGATGTACAACGTTTGACTGGTCGGATTGCAGCACTTCGAAGGTTTATGTCCAAGTCAGCAGAACGATGCATTCCATTCTTTGACACTCTGAAGGGACCAAAAAATAAAAAGACTTTCCAGTGGACTTCAGAGTGTGAGGATGCGTTCCAAGGGATCAAAAGATATATATCTTCGGCACCTATGTTGATGAAGCCTATCCCTTCAGAACCACTGTATCTTTATTTGGCGGCTAGTTCGTTGGCAGTCGGAGCAGTTTTGGTACGAGAGGCGGGAGGAAAATAATTCCCCGTCTATTATATCAGTCATGCACTTCGGGATGCGGAGACTAGGTATCCGAACCTGGAAAAGTTCGCATATGCTTTAATAATAGCTAGCAGGAAACTTCGCCATTATTTTCAAGGTCGGATGATAGTCATTTACACAGATCAGCCCTTGAAAAAGATATTGAACAAACCGGACATATCGGGACGATTTGCTGCATGGGCTATGGAATTGACTCAATTCGTCTTGGAGTATCACCCTAGGACAGCGATAAAAGATCAGGCTTTGGCCGACTTCATGGTGGAATGTTCATTCTCTGAACCAGACTCTTCAGAGGCAGTAGTAAGTTCGGTCTCAGATGTTCAGTCGGTTCAAACTTCGTGGACTCTTTATGTGGATGGGTCTTCGACCTCGGATGTCAGTGGAGCTGGGGTTATTTTGACAAGTCCAGAAGGATTTAAGGTTCAACAAGCCATTCGCTTTCGGTTTAAGGCGACCAATAATGAAGCGGAGTATGAAGCAATTCTAGTCGGATTACGTTTGGCCCAAAGTTTAGAAGTTCAACATCAGGTCATCTTTAGTGACTCCCAACTGGTAGTTAAGCAGATAATGGGCGAATACGAGGCTCGGGGGGCAAGGATGACTAAATATTTATCTGAGGTCAAGGATCGGCTCCAATACTTTAACACGTACAACTTTCAAGGGGTGGACCGATCAAACAATACTGTGGCCGATGCCTTGTCAAAGTTGGCCACAACTGAAGTTACTTCATTTGGTGGATCAGTGTATCTGGAGATTCTTAATGCTCCAAGCATTCAGAAGACCGAGGACTTGGTAATTGAGAGGTCAGATTGCTGGCTTACGCCTTATTTAGATTATCTTAGCGATGGGAAGCTGCCCTCGGATCGGGTATTGGCAAAGAAGATAAAACACAAGAGCTCTTACTTCTGCCTAATCGATGGGGATCTCTACCGGCGTGCTTATTCTTCCCCCTGTTGAAATGTTTGATACCATCCGAAGCAGCTTATGTCCTTCGGAAGGTTCACGAGGGAATTTGTGGAGACCATATATGGGCCAAGACATTGACGCACAAGGTAATCAGACAGGGATATTATTGGCCGACTATATTCCAAAAAGTAAAAAATTATGTGAAGAAGTGTGTCAAATGTCAGCTCAACAGTCTCATTCCACATCAGCCTTCGGAGGAGTTGTCTTCGGTTCTGTCTCCAATCCCATTTGCTATTTGGGGAGTTAATATTTTGGGTCCGTTACCTAAAGCTAAGGGGCAGGTGAGCTTCGTTATTGTGGCAATTGATTACATGACAAAATGGGTAGAGGCTAAACCTCTTCAGACTATCACGGAGCAAGAATGTTTAAAGTTCTTTAAAGAGTTTGTGGTATTTCGATTCTGCATCCCTGTGGTGTTGGTGTCAGACAATGGTCGATAGTTTGTGGGTGCTAAATTTGAGGAGTTTCTGACTGATTTGAATATTCAACATCGGAGGACTTCGGTTGCACATCCTCAATCGAATGGCCTAGTAGAAGTAACAAACCGGACCCTACTCAATGGAATCAAAAGAAGATTGTATGAAGCCAAGGGTCGGTGGCCCGAAGAATTACTCAGTGTCATATGGGCTTATCGAACTACACCTCGGACGACGACAGGTGATTCTCCTTTTCGATTAGCATATAGTACCGATGCCCTTATTCCAGTAGAGATTGGGTCCCCTTCTCTTCGAGTCAGCCAATATAAAGAATTATATAAGGATGAGGGCCTTAAGCTTAATTTGGATTTGCTAGATGAGGTACGGGATTCCGTGATAATAAGATTGGATATCTATCAACGTCGAACGGCTCGACATTATAATCGAGGTGTTAAGCAAAGAAGGTTTGAGGTTGGTGATTTGGTTCTTCGGGAAGCCCAGGCTTCTACTTCTCTCTGAACACAGGGAAGCTTATGCCTAATTGGGAAGGACCTTATGAAGTTATTGGAGTGCCAAAGCCAGGTACTTACCGGCTTCGAGCAATGGATGGATCAGGGATAAAAAATACTTGGCATGCTGGAAGGCTCCGGAAGTATTACCAATAAGGCCGGTGGTTGGGAATGTCGGAAGAATCGACTACACACCCGAAGAAATACAACACCTCTTGTTTTGCTCGCATAGTTTCCTCTGTTATATGAACTGTTTTGTTAAGTTCTATCTCATTTTCTTGGAATGATGGATCTCCTTAGCTCCTACATCCGGCGATGATGAGAATTGAATAAAGAAGTGGGAGGTAATATTAGGAGTGGTGATCAAAAGGTCTTCAATGGACAAAAATATGGGAAGATCCATACCATAATCATGATAAGTTATTAAACTATCTTCCTCTCTCCATCTATTTTGTTTTGCTCCTATGATTCTTATGAGTTTATTAATATGAAAGTATTAATATTATATTAAGTTATTTAAAAAAAAGGAGAACATAGTTACAAATCTTTCTTTAAAATTATCTTTTCCAAAATCTATAATGAGTTTGTTGTTAGCTCTCATAATTTCAAAGTATTTTCAATATTATATACTCTTCTCATCTGTTTTCGCCTCAATGCCTGCTACACTTTCTTTTACTTTCTATTTACTCCTACATTTATATTTGATAGAACCTTAGCACTGCTGAAACTCTATATACAGAATCACGATCCGAGTTGATTACAATGTAACTATTATGTTTGACTTCTCGGGTACGCCAATCTTTCAAAACAAGATATATATTTGAGATTCCAATGCTTCGAATGCTCCACATGAGTATATGTCTTCAACACAAGTGATTGACACATGGACAGATCTGATTGCACAATAAAGATGCCTCGATCTATAAGGGAGGATTATTTATCATAACTGGACAGTGCACGCCAGAATCTTTTATTTGTGTACTGTCTTATTTTACGTTTCTTACAATAAGAGAGTGGGGGGTAATGTTGGCATGTGATTCTACTGCCCATGTGATTTTGTTGCCTGACACAAAGCCGCCCAATTGCAAAACATTGTCAATTAAAAAGTCAAAATTATTGTGCCCAACCCTCCCAAATTTTTTTGTTTGTGCGCGGGAGTTCCACTATAAAAGGAACACAATTGTTCCGAATTCTACCGTCTCTCAGTATTCTGAAATAATTATATTCTCTCCCTCTCCATCTCTCAGCTTTTATAGTATATATAGCTTATAGCATATAACAGAAAGTTAGCAATATTTGGTAAAGATAATACCAAAAGTGAGGATATATGGAGAAAATAAATAAATAATTTATTTCTCAGTCGAGAGTTTATAATTTCCATATTATTATAGTGAATTTCTGAGATTTCTCCCCGTAGTTTTTTTCCAATTGGGTTTTCACGTAAAATTCTTGTGTTATTAAATTCTCATTTAATGGGATCTCATTGTGTGTATTTATTTAAGAATATTTTATAAACCCGATACTACAATACCCTTCATCAAAATATCAATTATTCCAGCAATATTTTTGGTTCTCCATTGATAATGCTTTTTGCTCGGATTTTTAAAAAAAATAGCAAAGATCTACCATAAAAGCATAGCCCAATATTTACTTTCACTATAAAAATATTCATGACACTTTTAAACAAAATTTATTCTCCCTCTCACAACAAACCACAGAGCTAAGTAGAAAATAGATTGAAATCCACAATAGAACATTATACACTAGTATAGTAGTAGTAGGGCACCCACAGACCTGATTAATCTTTTAGTTTGCGAAGAATCAAGTGTGCCCCAAACTGAGGTTGAATTGTTATTATAACAAAAGGAGCATGAGCATAGGAGGGTGAGAGCTCAAATGAGAAGCGTTGGAGAATCATTGACAAGGCTACTTTCACTTCTAATAAAGCAAAGTTTTGTCCAATGCAAATTCGAGGACCCCCGCCAAATGGGAAAAGTGCGAATTGGTTCTTTGTCGCTTTAGCCACTCTTTCTGAAAATCTTTCTGGATTGAGCATCGTCCTCCCATATCTCGCGATCATGATGAAGTAGAATTGTTAGTACCATGAGCTGCACTCCGGCTGGTATTGTCAATTCTCCTAATTTTGTCTCTTGAAATAATACGAGTGAGTTCAACTATTGTTGGATATAGCCTTAAAACCTCGTTCAAAATCATTGTTACCTATAATGATAAAAATACTAAAAACGCATAAAAGTGTGTACCTAAATCATAAATCACAGGCAAATACTCAATTTTAGCCATAGAATTGAAATCGAGCATCAAATTTTAGCTAAATTTTAATATTATAGAATTCAAAATATTCTTTCAGTTTCAATTCAAAAACTTGGAGTTAAGTTGCCAAACATAACGCAAGTGAAATGAATCATACACTTGTTTGTGACGAATTTTTTTTTGCAGCTAGTTCTTTGCGATAAAATTTATTGTGTCACTAAAATGTAATATTTATGACGCTAAATATGTATTTGGAAACATTGAAGAAAATGTGAAACGGAGGAGATCCTAGTTCCAAAAAAACTCAAATAGTATGACTTATAAATCCAAAAGAAAAAACACAAAAAATTGATAATCGTGGTATTATTCTAAACTAGTCTTATAAAATTCTCACCGTCCAAAAATAAATACCCAATTTTGATTAATATTTGTTTGGGTCAAATAACTGTTTTTAGAATTAAAGCATATAAAGGTAAAACAAGGAGTTTAAATTGATTTCATCGAATGTTGTTATTTACCATGACAAAAACTGTTTAATTAAACATACTGATCTATCTAAACAATTCAAGCTATTTGATTTTTTCCAAAATTATCTACGCATATTGCTAAGAAAAACTATGAGGGTTAGACTGACCTTTAACTTGTCTAGCTGGAAAGCAGGGTTCAAGATTCCTCTGTGCTTGATCCATTTCTCACCCTCAAAAGTTGCAAGACCGGATAAAAAAACTAATTGATTAGTGGATTATTTGTCTTGAAATTTTTCTGAAAGTTATTGTACTTCAACACCACCTAATTCCTTGGCTAGCTGGGGGTCTGTGATGTGTACTCTTGGTATCTGTCCAACCCATGTAAAGGATTTTTTACCTGCAAGTCAATAGAGATTAATATATTCTAGCCCATATGACACAATATAAGTTGATGACTACACACAGGGTCGTTTCTGAGCACGAGCGGGAGGGTTGACCGTCCTGAGCTCCTGATTAGGAGGGCCTCAATTTTTATATATATGTGTATATATATAGTATATTGTAGGGAGCATTTGAAGAGTAGAACTCTTAAAGAGCATAACTAGCAGAACTACCTTTACCTTGATCCGCCCTGTATATATGTGTATATATATGTGTATGAACATTTGATTGAAAATTTTACCTCTATGAATACTAGAAGAAGAATATTTTAATGAATGTATTCTCATATATTTTGTTGAAGTCGAAATTCTTATATATTTTGTTGTAGTTGAACTATTATGTTTTAAGCTCCGGAAAGACACATTTTTGGATACAGCTTGTACTTTTTATATATTTATTTTTACTTTTTTTTGATAAAGACAATGTTTCGAAAAGGGTCTCATTTTCATTTTTCGCCCTGGACCACCAAAATCTCAGGAACAACCCTAACTACACATTCTATGTTAAATTGCACCTTTTTCTTATCTGAGTTTTGATCAATTTTGGGATTAATTTAGACCCATCAATTGATTGAATTTAAATTAAATTAAAAGTGCATTTGATAGTCTACTACAATGAGATTAAGAGAGAACAATATATGGTTCAAGTAGGAATTATATATTGAATTTTATTATATCCAAAGTGGGGTATATGAAAAGGTGCATTACTATTTGCAAAACTACTTTCATTTAAGTCCCACATTGGGAAGGAGTAAAACTATTTAATGCTTTATAAGCATAAGGAGAATAGTTTAATTTACTTGTGGTACTAAAGGAATTGCTTGGATCTGGTCACAATGACGTGGTGTCCGCCCGCGCCCGTGTCCTGCGACCCGAGGCCGGGTGCAGGGTTCGCGTCGCAAAGTCGCATTGGCGCTTTAGGCGCACGTACGCATCGTCGCTAGCAGCCTCGCCTGAGCCATAAGTCTATCTTTTTAGATAAAGCTCGAACCAAATTAAATTGCAAACAAAGTTAGTTCATCAGTTACAATAATTATTATACACATGAACTGTTTTTTTGTATTGATTGAATTTATGATTACAGAATTATTTCTGTAACTGTTACTTTGATTAGCAGAATTCAGTTTTGTTTTGTAAGAAAGCCAACCATTTTTTCTCTCTACATCTTCTTATACTCTGTTATATATATCAACCTTTACAAAGTAGCAAAATAGAGTTTTTTCATAAGTGAATTGCTATCACAGTGAAAATTAAGGCTTGACATATATCGTGGAGGTATATTTCCAGCAGCCTTTAGCAAACGTTAGTGGTAAGGGGCAATAAACACCTTAAGGATAGGGACTACCCATGTTAATCCCTCCTGTTTCAACTGTGTTGTGTCTTATTCTTTTTTCAATCTTAAGGTGTTTATTGATATGGATACAGAATCGTTCAAAATCATGAACCAGGATTTTGTCAAGCTTGATCGCTTTGACGAAAATAATTTCAGTCGTTAGCAAGATAAACTGAAATTCCTTCTGACAGTTCTTAAAATTGCATACGTACTGAACCCCAACCTTCAGCCTGTTCCAGAAGATCCCAAACCAACAGAAGGTCAGCAGCCAGATACTGATGCGATTGAAGCACTAAAGGAGCAGAGAAGGAAGAGGACTGAAGATGAGGAGCTTGCTCGTGGACATATCCTCAACACGCTGTCGGATCGTCTCGACAATTTTTACAACAATATTCAGTCACCTAGGGAGTTATGGGAAGCTTTGGAATTTAAATACAAGGCTGAGGAAGAAGGTACAAATAAATATTTAGTTTCAAAATATTTTGATTTTAAAATGGTTGACAATAAACCTATTTTGGAGCAAGTGCATGAGCTCCAGGTTATTGTTAACAAATTAAGGGTTCTTAAAATTATCTTGCCTGAAACCTTTCAAGTTGGAGCCATAATTGCAAAATTACCTCCATCTTGGAAGGCTTTTGCCAAAAAATTGATGCATAAATATGAGGACTTTTCCTTAGATCAAATTCAGAAGCATCTACTTATTGAGGAAGAGGACCAAAAATGTGATGCTAAGAATTTGACTCAAGGACAATCTAGTGTCAATTATTTGGAGGCTGGATCATTCAAAGGGAAAGGACCTAGTGTTAATGAAAATAATAATAAATTCAAGAAACCTGGACAGAAAGTACAAAACCTAATCCTAATAAAAGAAAGTGTATGTGTCATGTTTGTGGAGAAACTGGACACTATGCCAGAGAATGTAAATAACGCAAGAGTGGATGATTGAGGAGAACCTTGTTTCCATGGTCTCTGATCTTAGTCTTGACGTGACTATAATTTCTGAGGTTAACATGGCGAGTGAGCCTGATGGTTGGTGGTTGGACTCCGAAGCTACTGTCCATATTTGTAATAATCGAGAGATGTTGTTGGACAAGAAGTTCAGATGGGAAATAGTTCAAGAGCTAAAATTGATGGCGAAAGAACTATGGAAATTATCTTCACCTCTGGAAAGAACCTGACCCTGCTCAATGTGTTGTTTGTGTCTGAAATTAGAAAAAATTTAATTTCTGTTGATCTTTTAGATAAGAAAGGCTTTAAAATTTCTATCAAGTCCGGCAAAGTCATTCTTTCAAAGAATGGTATTTTTGTTGGAAAGGGTTATGCTTGTAATAAAATGTACAAATTATCAGTTAATAAAATTAATTATGTTTCTGCTTATATTACTTGTACAATTCTTTGTGGCATAGTCGTTTAGGTCATATAAATTCAAAAAACTTAAAAAATATGCATGCAATGAAATTAATTGATATTGGCGATAGTGAACTTGAGAAATGTGAAATTTGTGCTAAATCAAAAATTGTGAGAAAATCATTTCCAAGTGTGCAAAAAGAATCACAATTATTAGATTTAATATATACTGATATCTGTGAGTTAAATGGAATATTGACAAGGGGTGGAAAACGATATTTCATTACTTTTGTAGATAAAGCTAGCAGATATTGTTATGTGTATTTGTTGAGAACAAAAGATGAGGCATTTAACTCGTTTAAAAAATATAAATCAGAAGTAGAAAATCAACTTGAGAAGAAGATTAAAATTTTACATTCTGATAGAGGCATGGAATATTGTTTGATTGCTTTTGATGCATTTTATGAAGAAAATTGCATTATACATCAAACAACTGTTGCACATACACCACAACAAAATGGTTTAGCAGAAAGAAAAAATCGTACATTTCATGATATGATAAATTGTATGTTAAATCATGCTTGTTTGCCAAATAATTTATGGAGTGAGGCACTCCTAACTACTTGTCATATTTTAAATAGGATTCGTAGTACTGTAGTAAAAACTAATCCTTATGAAATATGGAAAGGTAGGAGACCTAACATAAATTATTTTAAAGTGTGGGGGTGTATAGCTTATTTTCGTGTTCCTGATCTTAAAAGGACTAAGTTAGGAGCTAGGGCTATTAGAAGTATATTTGTTGGATATGCTGAAAATAGTAAAGCTTATAGACTTCTTAATTTAGAGTCTAATGTAATAACTGAGTCAAGGGATGTAGAATTTTATGAAAATAAATTCTCAAAAGATGTTGAGAATGTTGATATGCCTAAACTTGATGAGCCTAGAGGTCCTATAAGGTCTAATGTTGATGTTGGTGAACCTAATGTTCAAAATCAACCAAGTGAACCTAGAAGGAGTACTAGAGCTAGAAAAAAATAAAGATTTGAATGATGATTTCATTTCTTCTCAATCCTTATTATTTTTGGTAGAAGGGGACCAAAATAATGAGGTGGTAAATGAAATACCCTATATATATAGTCTTGAGACTGATCCTAAATCATGTAAAGAAACTATGGCTTCTAGGGATGTTGCCTTTTGGAAGGAAGCTGTAAATGATAAAATAGATTCAATCTTGGGAAATAATACTTGGGTATTGACATATTTACCTAGAGGTTCTAAACCCATAGGGTACAAATGGGTTTTTAGAACAAAATATAATAGTAATGGTACTATTTCTGCTTTTAAAGCAAGATTAGTAGCAAAAGGTTTCAGACAAGTAGAGGGTATTGACTATTTTGATACTTACGCACCGGTAGCACGAGTTACTTCCATTCGAATTCTTTTTGCCTTAGCTTCATTGTTTGATCTTTACATTCATTAAATGGATGTTAAGACAACATTTTTGAATGGCAATTTAAATAAGGAAGTATATAAGGAATAACCCGAAGGGTTTGTTGCTCCCGAAAATGAGGCTAAAGTATGTAAATTAGTTAAGTCCCTTTATGGTCTAAAACAGGCACCAAAACAGTGGCACGAGAGATTTGACACTACTATTTTAAATTTTGGGTTTAAATATAATAGTGCAGATAGGTGCATATACTCTAAAACCACTTCTGGCTATATGGTGATAGTCTGTTTGTACGTGGATGATATGTTGATCATCAGTACGAATATGGTTGGAGTAAATGAGACTAAAAAGTATCTATCCTCTGTCTTTAAGATGAAAGACTTAGGTGAAATAGATACTATTTTAGGCATCAAAGTTAAAAAACATAGTGGGGGGTTTTGTATTAAATCAATCTCACTATATTGAAAAGATATTAACTAAGTTTAGTTACCTCGAGTTTAAGGAGGTGAATACTCCTTTTGAGAATGGAGTGAAACTCAAAGAAAATAATGGCAGTTTCTAAACTTAGTAGATATGCGAGCAGTCCTAATGTTGATCATTGGAAAGCTATTGAAAGGATATTTGGATATCTTAAAAGAACCAGTAATTTAGGATTGTTCTATAATAAATTTCCTAGTATTTTGGAGGGATACTCTGATGCAAACTGGATTAATAGTGTGGGAGATAATAAATCTACAAGTGGATGGATTTTCACTCTTGCCAGTGGTGTTGTTTCTTGGGCAAGCAAGAAACAGACTTGTATTTCTCACTCTACTATGGAGTCAGAGTTTATAGCTTTGGCTCAAGCAGAAAAAGAGGCTGATTGGATTAGAAATATGTTGTTAGACATAAATCTATGGCCAAATCCAATGCCTCCAATTTCACTATATTGTGATAGTGAAGCTACGCTTACAAAAGCATATAGTGGTACCTATAATGGTAAGTCTAGACATATTGGTCTGAGACATGAATTTGTGAGACAATTGATACATGATTATATCATAACTATTGTCTATGTGAAGTCAAGTAAGAACTTGGTTAATCCACTTACTAAGCCTCTGAAGAGAGACTTAATAAGTTTGAGTACACGAGATATGGGACTTAAACCATTCGTAGCCAGGGGTGATGGGAACCCGACCTATATCTAGGTTACCCCAAGTTTATAGGTTTAATGAGAAAAACAAGTCACAGTTGTTGGCTGTGTTACTATCAACTTGGTCTCATATGTAATTTATGATAGTAACGTCTGTTGCACGACTGAGGATGAGCTAAGCTCTTAACAAAATGATGCACTTTCAGTAACAGAAGTGCTAGAGAAACACTTTGCCTATATAATTAGAAGTGAAGCCGCTTCTTATAGAGAGTTATGGTTTACTCTCTTAGAGATTCAAGAAATAGGATACTGCATGGCTTTAATAGCGTAAAGCGATGAAAAAGCTCACCGTAAAGGGAGGTTTGTATGTGTAAGACAGCTCCGGTCATATCATTTGGAATAAAGGTTTAATCTACGGACACCATCTATTTCGATATGGCTTTGAGTTGTTTATACTAAGAGAAGGTTCAATGTTCGTCACACCTTCTATTATGCATACAAGCCTTAGAGTTGGTAGATAGAGAATTGTTTGAACAAAAGTAGTTTTTCAAACAAGTGGGGGATTAATAAATTGCACCTTTTTCTTATATGAGTTTTGATCAATTTTGGGATTAATTTAGACCCATCAATTGATTGAATTTAAATTAAATTAAAAGTGCATTTGATAGTCTACTACAATGACATTAAGAGAGAACAATATATGGTTCAAGTAGGAATTATATATTGAATTTTATTATATATGAAAAGGTGCATTGCTGTTTGAAAAACTACTTTCCTTTAAGTCCCACATTGGAAAGATGTAAAACTATTTAATGCTTTATAAGCATAAGGAGAATAGTTTAATTTACTTGTGGTACTAAAGGAAATGTTTAGATCTGATCACAATGACGTGGTGCAAAGCACCACCCGCCCGCGTCCCGCGACCCTGGACCGGGGGGCCGGGTGCGGGGTTCGCGTCGCAAAGTCGCATTGGCGCTTTAGGCGCACGTACGCATCGTCGCTAGGAACCTCGCTTGAGCTATGAGTCTATCTTTTTAGATAAAGCTCAAACCAGATTAAATTGCAAACAAAGTTAGTTCATCAGTTACAATAATTAATATGCACATGAACTATTTTTTTGTATTGATTGAAGTTATGATTACATAATTATTTCTGTAACTGTTACTTTGATTAGCAGAATTCAGTTTTGTTTTGTAAGAAAGCCAATCATTTTTTCACTCTACCTCTTCTCATACTCTATTATATATATCAACCTTTACAAAGTAGTAAAATAGAGTTTTTTTCATAAGTGAATTGCTATCATAGTGAAAATTGAGGCTTGACATATATCCTAAAGGTATATTGCCAGTAGCCTTTAGCAAACCTTAGTGGTAAGAGGCAATAAATATCTTAAAGACAGGGACTACCCGTGTCAATCCCTCCTATTTCAATTGTTTTGTGTCTTATTCCTCTTTCATTCTACAACCATATTTACCTGCAAGTCAACCAGGATTAATATATTCTAGCCCATATGACACAAAGATAAGACTACGCATTCGACAACCATTTTTTGCTTGGATCAGGATGCCCAATATATATAGGAATCAATTTATATCAAATGATGGCTGTGAGGGGCATCAGGGTTTAAAAAAAAGGGTTAATTGTAAATTATACCCCGAAGTATACACCCTTTTACCATTCGTACCTCGATATTTAAACGCTCTCATCCCGCTACCCAAAGTACCATTAAGTAAGCACGATGGACCCTATTTAGATTTTCGGTCAATTTTTTTGCTGGAAAATGGCCACGCGTCATAATTTAATATTTTATTTAAATATTTTTGATCGTATAAATACCGTATTTGACTTAATTAATTTGTAAAAATACAAGTGAAATACTAGATTACCAAAATAAAGGGTAAAAAATTCAAACAATTTAGGGATTTCATCAATCTAATTCCATCTCATTCAACAAACCAAAACAGACAACAAATTAGAGCAACAAACCAAAGGGCCTGCTAATTCCATCTCATTTCGTTCATCAAACCAAAAAAAAAGTGAAAATCTCCATCTTCATCTCTTTCATTTTCATTTCATCTTCGTCTTCATTATAAACCCTAGTGTCCTTGAATTATGGCGAATTTTTGTAAAAGACCTAGAATATTCAAACTCAGATCTACGATTGATGCGACTAGTTTTGGTCCAGATCACCATGGATGCTTAATAAAGGGCTTTATTTGGGTTTGATCTTACTCTTGATGCTAGATTTGTTATGGGTTTGTTTCTTTGATTTTTTTGGGTTTGGTGTATGAGATAATAGATGGGTTTGATCTTACGCTTGGTTTCTTTGATTGTGGTTTGGAATTTATGGGTGTTGAGATTTCTGAAATTCTGGGTTTGAGTTTTTGGTTCTTCCTCTGCTCATGAGATTTCTGAAATTCTGGGTTTGGATTTAGGTTTTTGGTTCTTCCTCTTAGAGAGAGAAAATGAAATGGGTTTGAGATTTGGCAAATTTTTGAAGATGTTGAACGAATTGGTGTTTTTAGTTTGAGATTTTCAAGCTTCATGAATGGTTACAAGGGAAGAAGATGAATGATTTAGGTATTTTGGATTTTGAAATTTTTGGTGAGTATGGTAATGGAAGATTATGAAGATGGGGGAAGAAGAGGAAAAATAAAATAAAATTAGGTTTGTAAATTTGTAATTTATTGTATTAGTAAATAAAAATGTATTACTTAATCTAATTAATCATGTTTTCAAAGGTTTTATGCAGTCAAGTGTATAAAAATATGGTCAAATCGTACTTATACATACACCACCGGAACACGTGGCAGTTCCGGCCACTTTTTTGGCCGAAGGGTCAGTTATGGTAACTTAACGGTACTTTGGGTAGCGGGATGAGAGCGTTTAAACATCGGGGTACGAATGGTAAAAGAGTATATACTTCGGGGTTTAATTTGCAATTAACCCTAAAAAAAATACACAAGATCCTCTGCAACACTACGTAGTAAAACAACTTAACTATGCATTTCTGTAATTCATCAACTAAAGCTTCATTAAGGACAAATTAGTAATTTTTCTACTGCAACTGTTTGTTACATTGTCAAGGTAATATGCAACACAGTGTTGCAGAAGGCCTTGTATTTTTTTTTAAAAATAAAATAATTCTTTATCGCATCTAATGGTCATTTAAAGGTTCATATGTCGTATTTACTATGTATATTGTATTGAGCTGTGCCATGAATTTCATTTGTCAGAATAAAAATGATGTTGTCAGAACAAATATATATTTAACGACACTTTTATATTATTCTAATAACATTTAAAACTTTAAGCGATACGTATTACTCTGACAACAATATTTTTACTCAGACAATATCAATCACCTTTACTATACATAGATTGACCCTATATACTATATATATAGCCACCATTTGAACACATACCATATTTGGTGCAGGTGTTATATCCCAATGGGAGAGCACGAGGCAGAATATCATCAGTCACTTTGATGGGCTTTGAATAAGCTTTTTTGATGAGCGTTGAGCCCTCTTTTAGGTCTCCGACCAGCAGGCTATAGGAGTTACCTTTGAAACCTTGCTGTGTCAATATCCTTTCTAGCTTCTTTGGTCTAAACCAAATCCAGTCCAAAACTCTGCATGCAAATATTACAAACACAATGAAAAGAGAGGCTGAAATTAAGTTGTAAATCATTGTCATTTTCACTGATACAAGTTTCTTAGTACCACATTTGGATGAAAAACACAGAGAGGAGTTAATAAAAGGATATGTAAGTGTAACTATTGGGCTAAATGCAATTTAGTCCGCTCAAGTTTATTTGATATTTACTTAGTACTGCCCCCCTATATATTGAGAATAATGTTCCCCAATTAGGTTTAGTGAAACATTTCCTATCATTTTTCAAACTTCAATATATTTGTTTGCCCGAAACAATCATGTGACAACTTTTTTGAAAAAAAATAAAAATAATAAAAATTAAAATTAAAAATTAAAAAAGGTCGAAAATGTTTTATCTATCTACCTATCTATTATAAGAAGGGAGAGGGATTACGAGCCGTTACAATTGGTTAAGTTGAGTAAGAGTAATGAAGAAAATTTTCGTTTAATTATTATGTTATTATGCTAACTCGTTTACCTCCCTATTTTTTCTCTATTTATAGACTAAAAGACAAATTGCACCCCAAACTTTACTTATATGTTGACTTTTGACCCCAAACTGAAAAACGTATCTAAGTGCATCCTAAACTTCATATATGCGTAACAAAATGCACCCTTCATACATTTAGCCGGTCAAAAGTGACTGGCGAAGGCACTGGGGTCAAAAGTCAACAAGTTTGGGGTGCAATTTGTCTTTTAGTCTAATAATAATAATAATAATAATAATAACAGTAATAATAATAACAATAATAATAATAACAATAATAATAATAATACCGATAATAATAATAACGTTAATAATAATAACGTTAATAATAATAATAATTATTATAATACCGATAATAATAATAATAATAATAATAATAATAATAATAATAATAATACCGATAATAATAATAATACAGATAATAATTATATTTATAATTTTTATATTTGATAATTTCCTTAATTATATTTGCTAATAAGAATATCAAAACTCATTTTATATTAATTATAAAAATCAATTATTGGATACAAATAATGATACAATGCATTTTTTGTTATAATAATAATAATAATACCGATAATAATAATAATAATAATAATAATAATAATAACAATAATAATAATAATAATACTAATAGTAATACAGATAATAATAATAATACACATAATAATAATATTTATAATTTTTATATTTTATAATTTCCTTAATTATATTTGCTAATAATAACATCAAAACTCATTTGATAATAATTATAAAAATCAATTATTGGATACAAATAACAAATAATGATACAATGCACAGTGACTTGGAGGTTGGGGTAAAAATCAATTGATACAAATAATGCATTGTATCATTATTTGTATCCAATAATTGATTTTTATAATTAATATCAAATGAGTTTTGATATAATTATTAGCAAATATAATTAAGGAAATTATAAAATATAAAAATTATAAATATTATTATTATCTGTATTATTATTATTATCGGTATTATTAGTATTATTATTATTATTATCGGTATTATAATAATTATTATTATTAACGTTATTATTATTATCGGTATTATTATTATTATCGATATTATTATTTTATTGTTATTATTATTACTGTTATTATTATTATTATTATTATTATTATTATTATTATTATTATTATTAGACTAAAAGACAAATTGCACCCCAAACTTGTTGACTTTTGACCCCAGTGCCTTAGCCGGTCACTTTTAACCGGCTAAATGTATGGAGGGTGCATTTTGTTACGCATGTATGAAGTTTAGGGTGCACTTAGATACGTTTTTCAGTTTGGGGTCAAAAGTCAACATATGGGTAAAGTTTGGGGTGCAATTTGTCTTTTAGTCCTATTTATATTCTTGTTTTCTTTTCTCTTATTTGAAACTTCCCTTCAAATGTCACCAAACACCCCACATCTCATCCTTTTGTGTTGTTTCTTAATAAAAATAAAAAGCAAGGCACCACGGTCGCATGTCCGGGTGACTAGTTAAACATAATTGGGGAGCGTTATTGCTAACTTTGATAAATGGGGGTACGAAATGATAAAACTTGAGACACTAAAGTGCATTTTGCAATCATAATTGATCTGTTATTATGTAAAAATAAAAAAGATAACCAAATTTATGGAAATCTTATAAATGATCATTGTTTTCTCGTGTGCAAACAAAAAAATTAAATAAAAATATATCAAATGGTTAATTTTTGTAACAACTATCAATTTTCTACAGTAATTTGGACAAAAAATTATTAAGAAAAATTAGCAATTACCATGTGCTAGCCTGCTGGCCACTTTCTTTTGCTTTCAGGCTCTTTTATGACGTGTGTTGAATGTTAATAGACATGCACAACAAATCGAGTTAGTCTAACTTGGTATGAGTCTTTTAGACTTTAGGCTTTGACCAGATCAGGTCAGACCGTTGACTTAAAACTTATCAAGTCAGGTCAGGCCAGGCCTTGGCAACTGGGTTGTGGTCTGGTTAGGCCTGCAAGTCATGTCAGGTCTAGGCCGGTTTGGTCCCTCCTTTTTTTCTTTTAATGTTAAATATTAAAAATATAAATTATAAAAAGTAAATTAATAAAATTTTGTAAAAATAATACAAGATTTTTGAGATTTATTTTATTTTAACATTCTACTGCACACCAATAAAAGTTGGACGATTAGAACAAAAATAAATATATTCCTCTTAAATTAAAGAAAAATGTAATTTAGATATAACTGTAATTTAAAGCAAATTGATTTCCTAAATGTATATCCACTATGCACAGTTTGTCTTCATAGAAAATATAATTTAATTTGAATACAATCTACTGCGATATATATGACTATAGATGCAAAATAAAATTAACTTACTATGGATTATATTTTTATATTTTTGAATATAAAGTTAGTTTATATTTTTTATTTTTTTTAATACTAGGATCAGTTGGACATATATTTTGTAAAGTTTAAATACACATATATCGTTCTTTTATGGTCATTAAATACTTATATAGTTATATCTCAAGTATTATTTTCAATTAATTTTCTAATTGCTTCATGGAATTATTCTTTAAATTGATACAATAGAATACCTAAAAAATAACCAAAATCATAAATCCCCCTAAGAATTTAGCATATCCAAATTAATGAAGAACTTGAGTATTTACAACAAACTAACTTATTATTAATATTTAATATTAATAGTTAGTTTATTGATGTATTAATTAATGTTAATATTTAACATTAAATGTAGCAAAGGATATTAATAAAATTTTAATATTAATTAAATATTAATAATTTAGTATTTACAATAAACTAACTTATTATTAATATTAAATATACTAATTAACTAGTTCCATTTATTGAAGATGTATATTAATTAAATGTATTTATAAGTGTAGGTAAGAAAATTACACTTTGCTAGGGTTAGGGTTTCGTGTTGGCTGGAGAGGAGAGAAATCCACGAAGAGTACGGAACTGATTGATTGATTGAAGAGGGGAGAAGACAGGTAGGCAATTACTCCAATGACACGTGGCAGAACTCTCAGAATCCGGAAACGGGGTTAGGGTAGCAGGGATTCCAAGAGCCTTCTTGAGTCTTCGAGTTGAGAGAGAGAGTTTCAAGTGTTTAGAGCTTCCAAGAGTCTAAGTGTAATGTCTTGAGAGCGATCCCCTTTTCTTAGAATAGAGGGGCTATTTATAGAGTTTTCCTGGGAAATAGTCACATGCCAGACACATGTTTTAAGGGAAATTCCCGAAATACCCTTTAATTATGTTTTAAAGGAAAAAATCCAGAAATGCCCTTTAATCATCAAAGTAATGCCCAAATTGCCCTGTTCTTCTAGCCACCAATCCAATCCCTCAATCAATTCCCAAAATGGGTCGCATCCATGGGTCTTCTGCCTTGGAACACGTGGAGACTTCCCTGGGTCTAGTACATTTAATTAGGTCACATGAACCCTAATTTGTACATTTAATTAGGTTTTTTGTAAACCCTAATTTGTACATTTAATCTAATTAGGTCATGTGAATCCTAATATGCACTTGGGCCCACATTTGCCCCCTGCGCGAGAGTCAAGATTCCTGAGAGACGCTCGTGCAAAATACTCTAAGCTTGTGAATGATTTTGTGTGACTCCACTTGTCCAAGTACTGCTTGGTAGATCATCTGAAAGCTTCCTCATTTTGCTCAATATTTATTTCCTTATTTTCTGAGAATTAAAACAAGGAAGATCATCAGCTCCAATAATCAAATCGTATTTTATATTTTAGAAACAAAATCTTCCTTTATTAGAATTTTATAAAGCAAGATCTTTTTCCTTAAGAAAATCAAGCAGTCAATATATATATATATATATATATATAATTTCGAAATTGTCATACTATTATCAAATATATATATTTTTGAAATTTTATTAAAATACCAAATTTAAACAATTTTCGAAAATTTATATATTTATTTAGAAATAAGCTCAAATAAACTTATCTTTAAATTGTGAAATCTTCCTTAAGAGGAACATAGAGATTGCTTCCTTTACTATTGCAAGCTTGCAATTTGAATATATACATCTCCCAAGTCACTTAGGCTTTTCTTTTCATCGTGTACTTTTTTTTCTTGGCATTTTCTCTCCTCATTCAAGTTTGAAGATCACCAAGAAGTCGTCAAGCCAACAGTCTTCATCTTTGGGAAATAGGTAAAAAAAATAATTCCACCCCTATAGGGTCATCCTTCTTCTTTTTTTCTTTCAATTTTTCAGTTTATTTGAGTATTTTTTTTTTGCCGAACTTCTTCTTAACTTGCTTCTCCTACGTTTCTTCTCAGGTTATTGTAGCTTTTATTTTGTCTTCCGAGCCCCGTTACTTGGATTATATCTCGGTAGGGTTCCCTCGGATAATAAAGAAAACACAATGTTTATTGACAAAGAAGCAGCATCCATTCCGAAAAATTAATCGGTGGGGCATCAGAATTTTCAAGGTACACAATATAGTTTTTTTTTTCTCCCCTAGGGGGGCCGAACCCTAGGTGGTCGAACCCTAGGGGGCTGAACCCTAGGGAGTGAATCTTAGGAGAAGATGTACCAAAATTTAAATATTGGGAATCGTGATCGCTGTTTTGACCATAACTTTTGTTCCGTTTGGAGTCTCGGGGCCCATAATATATCAAAACGACCGTATCGACGAGCTCTTCAAAAGTCATCGCCAACGGCCATGACATATATCAAAATAATCCAAAAAATGGCTCCGAAGGATGCATTTTGGCTGTCCGAAGTTTTTTGGAAAAATTTCAAATCTTGTTTTTCTTTCATAATTGTGATTTTGATCCTTCCTTGACTTCATTTCTTCTTATTTTCAGGTATTCTCAAGTGAAAGGCTCAAATTCTCCCTTTGCCATGGTAAGCCTACTCAAGTTCATACGCCTTACTTGACATCCTTAGTATCCTCATGTGGAGTCTTTCTTACTTGCAGGCCTCGTTTACCGGATGTTCTGAAGACTTGAAGACTTCCAGGGTAATTCCCTTCGTCAATGATTGGGGAAAGGCTCCCTTTTTTGGGTCTTTTGACACTCTTTGGGAGCATATCCGGACTTATGATCACACAACTTTTCCTTCACCAGAGAAAGAAGGCCTGTTTCTTTATGTCGCGGCTTGCGGAGGTTGGGACGACTTCCCCCATTCCGGTCGCATTCCCCGCATGTGCATAGAGAAACAAGAATACCCTTTCAGTCCCCTTCGCTTCCTGTCTGACTCATCTAGCCGTCTTCAAGGATGGCAACATTGGACTGACGAGATCCTCGGGAATGTTGAGTATAAGGCTATATTAAAGAGCGCAGGCATATATCGCTGCATTCAGCTATGTAGGGATCTACGTATTCAGCAGGATCATGACGCTCTTACTGTGTTGATTTCCCGCTGGTGCTCCTCTTTATGCACATTTGTTACTGCTTGGGGGGAATTCACCCCTACACTAGAGGATGTCTATGCTATCTACCAGTAAGCCTTTCTTTTGTAACTTTCATTCGTTCTTATTTTCTCCTCTCTTTTTCAAATTATATGCTTATGTTGGGTTATATCTTGTAGCCTCCATGCTGTCGCTTCGGCTTCTTGTGACCCATCTAGTATGTCTGCTAGAGATGTTGAGTGCGTTACCTATTTGATGGAGGCCTTCAAGCAGTCTTCCTATTATGTCTCACGATTCAAAGGGGACACACTCCTTCCAGATTTCGAGACCACTAGCCGACAAAAAACTTCATGGTTATCTTGGGTGCGCTACTTCTTTCGGGATTACAAAACTAACCAGTGGGATAGTTCGACTTATGACCAATCCGTCCTTGCTTTTCGTAACGAGCCTTGTCCTTTTCCTTTGGCAGCCTATCTGGCTATGTGGTTGTCTCGCTTTCTCTTTCCCGGGTCTCCTGTTGACGGTCCCTCAGTTCGTATGTTTAGTTTAGCAGCTCTGCTATTTTTTGGGGTTTGGAGATTCCTCTTGCTTCCCTCTTTCTGGGAACCCTATATCGCCGTTTAGATGAGGTGGCCTTCGCTTTGAGAGAATCTATTGGAAGGTATTCGTTTTCATGCTTTCATTAACTGTCTTTCACACTGCACTTTTCTCTTCTTTTCTTGAATTATCAACCTTCCCTTTTCATTTACTCAGGTACGACGTGAATTGCTTCATTCCAGGCTCCTTCCTTCAGCTTTTTCTCTTCGAGCGTTTCAAAGGTTATTCTTCTTTTGAACATCTTTCTAAGAGGAAGAAGAAGTCTTCAGACCCTTTTTTATTACCCCACATCGACCCCCGGACAGCCCGTTGGATTGATTACCGCTTTAGCTCAGACTTGCGGCTTTTCATTGATGATTTTTCATGCTTCACCGCTCGTCCTTACACTATTGTTTCGGAAAACAATGGTCACCTTCCTCACTTCTATAGGCGTGAGTCTCGCTCTTATCTAAATACCAACGGGCTGAGCGGTTCTTCATTGTCCTGGTTCGTCTTCCTTCGGGCTGCGGAGCTTCCATATTTTATTGAGGATAATGATTTCTGTACCGTACTTTATAATCCTTATAGGGTGATGAGGCAGTTTGGATTTGACCAGCAGCGTCCCTTTGGCCGTACTTGCAAGGAGACTTATGAGACTGCTCTCCTCAATTTCGTGTCCACCTCTCCTTCTTTTGCATGGGCCTTTCCAGAACCCCCAGGTGCTCCTCACAAATCCTTTCCCGTGGCTTTTATCATACCACCTGCTACTCGAAGTGGACGGTATACTACTGGTGAACGCAACTACTGGCAAATCAATCTTAAGAGATAGGAGGACGACACACTGATGTGCTCTAGACCAGCTTCTCCTCCCAAGCGTCTTCAATGGGTTAAGATGTTATGTTCTCCTAAGCCCAATGTCCGTTCAGAACGATGGCGAGCCAGTAGCCGCCTTGTTGAGCGTGAGGCCTTAAGGCCTAAGTCTTCTCCTCCTAGATCAGCAGGTGTTCATTCTCCAGTTATCCTTCCTGTTCAGGACCTTACTACCACCAGGAACCTTCCATCATGGGCCTTGTCTCAGTTACCTGTGTCTCGGATGTCTCCTCCAGTTCTTCCTTCAGTTCCTCCCCAGGGATCCTCTGATGCCGGGAAAATGAGAATTACTCGTTCCAGAACAAGAACATCTACCCCTACGAATTCGGAGGTGGCTCCTCCTATGGCTTCTACCGTGTCCCCGGTTAGCCGTCCTGACATCAGGCTTCGCTTAAGGCCATTAGCAAAACGCCCTCCTGAGGATGCTAGTCCTACTGTGCCGGTAGCCGAGGATCCAGTCAAGAAACTCCGTAGAAATTTGGTATGTGTTTATACTTTTTGTAGTATCATCATTTATGTCTATTACTATCCATATAGTTACCATCATGATTCCTTTTATCATTATGTCCACCATTTTTAGATTGGCGATGCTGATGAAGAGGATGAGGATGTTCTTCTTGAGTTTATGCCTATTACTGTAAATGGGGCAACCATAGTGGCTTCTACGAGTTGCGACCTTCCCCGACCTATCAGTGTTGAGTCATCTCCATCCCACGAAGCTTGTGTCAGTCTTGATGCTCAAGACACTTTATCTGATGTGAGTTCGAGCCTTGCTTTGGATGATGCAATAATTTCCTCAAACCCTCCTCCAGCTTCTCCACATGATAGGCCTAAGGAGACTGATGAGACTCTTGCTTCCGCGAGGGAGAATCCTGCTGAAACTATTGCTGATGTGTGTCCTCCTCAGAAGGATTCTACCGAGTTGTTGAGTTCTCAGGAGGGCATGGTAGACAGCATCTTGGGTGGGTTGAGCGACATTCCGCCTTCGGTAGCATCTCCCAACTACTTTTCCATTGACTATCTTGTGAGTATCTTTCTTTGGTAAATATATCATTTTTTATTTATTTATTTATTTTCAAATATATTATATTTTTTCTCATCTTGTTTTCCAGAGTGAGAAGATGCAAGAGTTGCCTTTGCCTGTTGATGCGCTTGCCTCATTCGATGCTCTCAATCCGGATGTTGACACCTCGCTAGATAATGACCTCGGGTATCCTCCAGGCTGTCTTCCGGATGACCAAGGCGTTATGGATTCATCAGCATCCCAGCAGCCCCGTGCTCCTCCATCCTTTATCTCGACAAATTCTATGATGGCCTCCAAAGTTGCTCCTGTCAGAGCTTCCTTCAATCCAAACGGAGACCTTGTTTCTTGGAGGAGCTTACAGATATCATCATCTAGTCAGGAAAGTCTTGAGCGCCTCCTTGCTCGGTTTCCACATATACTCGACCAGCTGATTATTAAGGCGTCTTCTGCCCATACCTTCTTCCTAGATCAGCTCGCAGGCCTTGTGCTTGGGTTGCACACTCTTTCCTTATACTCTTTGCGAGTTGAGGACTTGAAAAAATTTAGTGATGATGTAGACGGCCTTGCAGCTGTGGGTGTTGACATGGCCCCTTTTCGGGCTAGGCTGGATCTCCTCAAGTCGAATTTTAACCTTGTTGAGCTACGTTCGGAAATTGCTATACGTAAGTGTGAAGATGACTCCTTTTCAGCACAGATCTCAGAGTTTGACGAAGCCGTAAACAAATTGAAGATCCATGCACAAGGTTTAAAGTCTCAGCTTCAGGAGGTAGAGCGACAGCTTCAGGACTTAGAGTCAGCTACTCGAGATGTCAAGTTATCAAAAGCTGAAAATCTCAAGATTCGGGATGCTGCCATTAGTGATTTGGAGGCCTTAGCTATGCCTTCGTTGCAGTTTGATATGTCGTGGCCTTTAGATCATGACTTGTTGTAGTCTCTTTTTCCCTTTTCCTGTTTCAGAAACTCATTTACACATATTTTATTTATCAAATTAGAGTTTCTTTAACCTTGTTGATTGCCTTTAATTTGAATGATTCCTCAAAACTCAATATTTATCATTGAATTTCAAGTTACTCAAATTAATACTCCAAGGCAACAATAGGTCTTATGAATAGATAAACATGAATGTTATCAATAACATGTATATATATATATATATATATATATATATATATCTTTTCGAAAAATAAGTGAATGAAAGTTTGATAATTTATTGATGATCAAGTTGCTTTTAACGAAAAGCATAACGTTTCAAAATTTTCATGAAAAAAACAATAAATCTTGCTTTTGTCGAATAAAGCATAACGTTCGTCACTTTTAGAGATAAAGTGTAACTTGTTTTTTCAGGTTGAGGACTTATAGTCAGGTGCCTCGATTACTTTTAAAGTTTGAAAGTATAACTGTGAGGGCTTATAGTCAGGTGCCTCAACTACTTTTGAAGTTAAAAGTATAACTCTCGTGATGACTATCTCATGTGTAATATTTCTTTACCCATTTCAGGTTCAATGGGCCTGAGATAGCATTTGATCCCACGCGAGATATTTTACAATACCCGCTTTCGGAGATCTCTCGTACCCTATACGGGCCTTCCCATTTGGGGTAAAATTTGGTGGTTGGTGTTCCCCTCATGACTTGATTTGCTGTCTTGAGCACCAAGTCCCCCACCAGAATTTGTCGCGGTACCACTGCGGTATTGTATTGTCGTCGCAGTCTTTCGTGATACCGTTCCAATTTTTCTTTGGCTCGGTCTCGGAAGTCAACTAAGGCCTCTAGGGCTGCTGGTCGATTCTCTTCCTCGACTAAGCTTCAAAGTCTCATCCTAGCCGAAGGGATTTCTATTTCGGCGGGCAAGATAGCTTCTTCTCCATAAACTAAAGCATATGGGGTTTCATCCGTAGGTTTTCTTTTTGAAGTTTGATATGCCCATAATGCTATTGGTAATTGCTCTGCCCATATCTTCGGATGATCATCTAGGGTTTTTGACAAGATCCTGATCAAGGTTTTGTTTGTGGCCTCTGCTTGCCCATTGCCTTTCGGGTAGTATGGCGATGACTTGTAGTGCTTCACCCTATATCTTTCCATCAGACTTTTGATGTCTCTATTAATGAAAGGAGTTCTATTATCTGACAGAATAATCTTCGGGATCCCGAAACGACAAATGATATGTTCCTTAATGAAGTTCGCCACTGCTGGACCCGTAGCCTTTTTCAAAGGGATTGCCTCTACCCACTTTGTATACATCTCAGTGGTCGTCAAGATCCATATGTTGCCTTTAGAATTAGGATGAATGGGACCTATAAGATCCATTCCCCATGTATGAAAGGGCCATGGTGTTGATATGGTCCGTAGGTCTACAACGGGAGCATGAATCAGATTCCCGTGAATTTGGCAGATGTGGCACTTTTTGACAAAATCCAAGCAATCTCCTTCCATCTTTGGCCAGTAATAACCATGATCAATAAGTTGTTTGTATAACTTGGCTCCCCCTTGGTGCTCGTCTTTATGCATTTGGTAGACCAAATCTTTGGCCTCTCCTACTTCCAAACACCGTAAGGGCTTGCCATTGAACCCTCTTCTAAATAATTCTCCATTTTGCAAGAAGAATCATTGTGACTTTCTCTTTATCAAGATTGCGTCCTTCTTTTCGGCAGGCAGATTGCCGCTTTGTAAAAATTCTACATAAGGGATTCGCCAATCCGTTATGTCATCGATGAAGGCGCATTCCTCCTCCCCAGGGTATTCTTGGCATGAAACACATTGTCGTTGAAGTGCATTTGCTTCCTTCTTCATTTCAGGCCAATAATACCCTTGGCGCTGCAACCTTCGATACAATCCAATATCTGCCAACCCACAATTTTCTGCATGTACCTAATGCAAAACGCACTGTGCTTCGAGCCTCCCTAAGCATCGTGTCAATACCCCATCTGTTTCTTTATGGTACAAGACTCCCTTGATGATGGCGTATTTCTGAAGTTCCACCGGTGATATGGTCCCCTCCTTCGTTTGCAATTGATGGAAAATGTTTTGTCTCCAATCATCTGTCAGGTCTTTGGGGAACAAGTCTAACACCGTGGTTGGGAGGGTTCTCTTCATTACCTTCACATCTAGGTCTTCTCCTTGGACATATACTCTAGATGCTACCGTGGCTAATGCATCAGGTTGTTTATTTTGTCCTCTTGGCACGTACTCAATAACCACCTTCCTGAAGTCCTCCATCACTTTTTGTGCCACAGTTCGATACGGTGCCAATATAGGCTCCTTCACTGCGAATTGCCCTCTTATTTGTTGCACAATCAAGTTTGAATCTCCCCTTACTTTAAGGCGTTTGGCTCCCAACTCTCGAGCCGCTAATAATCCCAATATAAACGCCTCATATTCTGCTTCATTGTTCGTGCAGGGGAAGTCTAACTTGTATGACAAAGCTACTTCCTTTCCTTCTTTGGTGGTCAATACCACACCTGCTCCACCTTTCCCTTCAGCAGATGACCCATCAAAGGCTAAATACCACCATTCTGAGTCGTCATCTACTATGTCAACTTCTTCTACTTCTCCCCCTGGAAGATCCTCAGAGGGAGGTTCGTATTCTCCATTTGGAAATTGAGCTAGTAGATCTGCCAAAGCCTGACATTTGATTGCCTTTGGTGTTACACACTGGATGTCATATTCTGAAAGTATCATCATCCATCTTGCAGGTCTTCTTACTAATGCCGGCTTAGTCAGTAGGTATCTGATCGGGTCAGTTCTTGTTGCAAGCTTCACTTCGTGTGCCAAAAAATAATGTCGCATTTTCTACGCTACAAACACCAATGCAAGGCAATGTCTTTCCACCTGCGAATACCGGGTTTCCGGTCCTCTAATTATCCGACTGATGTAGTACACAGGCTTTTCCTCTCCATCCACTTCTTGTGTGATTAATCCCCCTACAGACTTTGTGGTAGAGGTGATGTATAACTGCAATGGTATTCCTCTTTGTGGTACTACCATCGTTTGTGCTGAAGCCAAAATTCCTTTTACCTTCTCGAAGGCTTGTTGTTGGTCTTGCCCCCAATCCCATTCTTCCTTTTCTTTTAGCAATTTGCCAAAAGGTTCTGTAACTTCTGCTAATGCTGGCATAAATCTTCTCATATAAGAAACTTTCCCTAGAAAGCTCTTCAGCTGTTTTTGCGTTTTTGGTGAAGGCATCTCCATAACTGCTTTCGCCTTGCTTGGGTCTACCTCCAAGCCTCTGTTATGCACCAAGAAGCCCAAAAATTTTCCAGCCGTCATTCCAAAAGCGCACTTCTTTGGATTCATCTTCAACTGGTATTTTCGACATCGTTCAAACACTTTCTTCAGGTCCTCCACATGAGTTGTCGCCTTCTTGGATTTCACTACTATGTCATCTACATAGTCTTCTACTATATCATGAATCATGTCATGAAATATAGCATCCATTGCCCTTTGATAAGTTGCCCCCGCATTCTTCAACCCGAAGGGCATTACTACATAGTAGAAATTCCCAAACGGAGTACGAAACGCCGTCAATTCTGCATATTCTACCGACATTTTTATCTGATTGTAACCCACAAACCCATCCATGAATGACATCATCTCGTGATTAACTGTTACATCTACCAAAATGTCTATATTGGGTAATGGGTACATGTCTTTCGGGCATGCTTTATTCAAGTCTCTGAAATCCACACATATCCGTAACTGACCATTTGACTTCTTTACTAGTACAATGCTGGATAACCATATCGGATGTTGAATTGGCTTGATGAACCCTACTTCCAGCAACTTCTTGATTTCCTCCTTGATTTGGGTTTCAACTTCGGGTGCATAGTTGCGAGGAGCTTGCTTTACTGGTTTTATTCCCGGGCTTACATTCAGATTGTGCTCTACCAACTCTTTGTCAATCCCGGGCATCTCGTCATAGTTCCAAGCGAAGACATCCCTATACTCTCGCAGCAGTTTCACGAGCGCCTCTTTCTGATCAGCATTCAGCTCTTTGTTGACGTAAGTCAGTCTTGGCGTTCCTCCATCTGTTGCCAAGTCCACTTCTTCTACTTCATTTTGTTGAGGTTTCGGCCTATCCTCAAAGCATTCTGGAGCTGGTTCTACTTTCTGCTGCACAATTTCTTCTTCTTTATTACTGCTGGAGTGGGGGACACCTCCTGAGCCGTTGGGTTTGCACTCTCCCTTGGACTCTTCCCCCTCGCACCGTCATAAACGAAACACTACTTTTCCGTCGGGTTTAACAACCCTCTCCCACTTCGTTCTTTGGCCCTCATCTGATTGCACTGTCCGTTTAGCATTAATTATGTTTCTGGCATCTTCAGGATCTGCTGGCCTTTTCTTTTCTCCTTTTCCTCCCTTCTCCAGGTCTATTACCACCGGCTTCTTGTTGTTGGAACATTCTCCTTGTCCCGAGGTCTTCTTCTTTTCTTTTTCCTCAGACACAAACTTGTTTGCCTGTACTTCCTCCCAACTGACTAGTTTTAGAGAATCAGGTCTTGCAATTTGGTTCTCTCCCTCTTCAGCGACATCATCAAAGAAAGTTGCTTCGGCGATGTGTGCCTCCTCTGGTCCAAAGGGATTTCTTGTTGTCGGTACCTTCACTTCTTTTCCCTTCCAGATAGCTTTCAGGCATTGATGAAAAACGGAGGGTACCACCCCATAGTCGTTTTGCCAAGCCCTTCCTAGCAAGACATGATACGCTGCATCTACCTCGGTAACATGAAACATTACAGGTCCTCGAATCTTTCCAACCTGCATAACCACCTTGATGTGTCCCAGGGTTCTGGCACTTTGGTTGGCAAACCCTGTGATGTTTGTTGGTTCTTTCAAAATTCTCTTCTCCGGTAGGCCTAACTACTTAAACACAGTGTAGGGCATAATATTTATAGACGCTCCATTATCGATGAACGCCCTCCGCACCTCTATTCCATTTATGATTGCCGTCACATACAACGGTCGGTTATGCGGGTATCTTATCTCTCTGTCAGCTTTAGAGAAAGATATCTTGCTTTCTTCCTCTTCTACTGCCTTCACAAATCCTTTGCTTACCGCCATGCAGGTCTCTTGGGTTTCGGCTGCTTTGATGATTGCCCTGGTGGCCTCTATCCTTCCTTCCCTGGCCAACCCTATCTGGTCGAAAAATTTTCTGAATTTAACTCCATTCATCAATGTCGTCACCTGCAGGCCTGGATCATCATCCATCATTTCTTCCATCCTTTCTGCATTCTCCATCATCCCCACTTCTGGTGCCTCACTATGAGTATAGTGTTGCACGTTTCTTTTCCCTTGTGATTAGGCAGTGGCTTGTCATGCACGCTGCTTCCTTTTCCCAGCTCAATTTCTCCTGCTGCCAGCTTTTCATGATATATTTTTCGCAGACTATAACAATCGATAGTGGAGTGTCCTGCGTACTGGTGGTATACACAAAAGTCTGGTTTTCTTTTTATTTCTTCGGTCACAACAAATCTGGGCTTCGGAGGCCTCACCACTCCATGTTCTACCCATTGCTCATACAGGTCTCTAAAGGCATTCTCACTACATGTGATAGCCTCTGGAACTGGCATTCTAGTATACTTGTCTCCATGTTTCCCTTTACTTCGCTCGTTCTTCTCCATCTTGCCCCCTTGTGGTTTTGACTGAGAGTCAGCCAAAGCCACAGTTGTTGTTCTCTTACCCTTCCATGTAACCGTCGCATGGCTGGTGGGTACTGTCATTATTCCTCCCAAATCTTGTGCAAATGATGAGAGAGTCGCAAATGAATCACATGCCTTTGTAATGAGATGGGGCTTGAAGGAGTCTAGAGCACCATTATTGCATATGCTAACCAAGTTCTTCTCCTCAATTGGCTCTGCACACTTCTGTGCTTGGGCCCTGAATCTGTCCACATAATCTGACAGCTCCTCATTCGGCTTCTGCTTGAACCGCATCAGCTCTACAATAGTTACTTGTTTCTGCACATAGAAAAATTTCTTAAAAAACTGTAATTTCAGATCATCCCAATCATGGACTGATCCCTTCTCCAAATTGTAGTACCAACTGAAGGCACTATCCGTCAAAGTCTTGTTGAATTCCCTCATCAACAGATTGTGGTTATTCACCTCATCATAACCCAACCATGGAGACATCGATTCCACGAACCTGGCAATATGCTCCCTGGCATTCCCTTTCTCCCCGTTATACTTTGGAAACTGCGGGGGGTGTTCAATGTACCCTACCGGGTAAGGTTGTCTCCGTACATGTGCCGGGTAGGGCGGAGTAAAGTCCAACTCTGAAGGTCGGGATGTCTGCTTGCGAAGTTGATTGATCACATCGATCATATCATCCTTCGTCACATACTGGCTCGTGGTATGGACTCTCTGAGGGGCTGTGATATATTGATGCATAGGTGGTGGGTATAGTAAGGAAGTTGGCTAGTGTACACTTCCATCTTGCACAATTTGAATCAGTGGTGCTTGTTGGCTTGCTCGTTGGATGTGGCTCGGGATGGTCGGTATCTGCACTTGTGGAAATGCTGGGAGAGTAGTCGGGATGATGTTAGGCTGAGGCTGACTTGCTTCCAATCTAAGTTGTGGCACATCGCCGCTGTTTTGGGGCTCCAAGTTGATGATTGAAATCGGCTGACTCTCCGTTGTTGGAAGCACAGTCGGATTCTTCTTGTTGTTGCTATTGTCCTCCACTTCTGCTCGTTCCCCCTACGAACTTCCTGAGAACATAGCCCTGAAAGTGGGGATTTGCATCAACTGCTGGCGGAAATTCCCCATCTCTTCCTGCTTCCTTTGCATTTCCAGCATCATGGTCATCATCATTCCTTGGCCTTCCCGTGCCTCCTGTAATGCTTTGAGCATCTCCATCTGCATAGCATTCGCAGTTGTCTGCGCTCCAGTTTCTTCCTCGCCTTGCCTTCCTGCGTTTGGTTGTCTAGCACTGGTTTGTTGTTGATCAGCCATTTGAGGTGATGTTGAATTTCCTTCCGAAACGTCTTCTAAGATGGGTTGATCAAAATCCAGATTCGCGCTTTGGAGCACTGGATTCACTTGCCTTGAAATCGGATCCGGTGAAGTGATGCTTGTTGTCGGTGAAACTCTTCCTGTAATTCTCCCACTTCGAGTTGTGGGCATACCCTTCACGAATTCTACACCTCCCCAGCAGAGTTGCCAAATAAATGTAGGTAAGAAAATTACACCTTGCTAGGGTTAGGGTTTCGTGTTGGCTGGAGAGGAGAGAAATCCACGAAGAGTACGGAACTGATTGATTGATTGAAGAGGGGAGAAGAACAAGTAGGCAATTACTCCAATAACACGTGGCAGAACTCTCAGAATCCGGAAACCGGGTTAGGGTAGCAGGGATTCCAAGAGCCTTCTTGAGTCTTCGAGTTGAGAGAGAGAGTTTCAAGTGTTTAGAGCTTCCAAGAGTCTAAGTGTAATGTCTTGAGAGCGATCCCCTTTTCTTAAAATAGAGGGGCTATTTATAGAGTTTTCCTGGGAAATAGTCACATGCCAGACACATGTTTTAAGGAAAATTCCCGAAATACCCTTTAATTATGTTTTAAAGGAGAAATTCCAGAAATGCCCTTTAATCATCAAAGTAATGCCCAAATTGCCCTGTTCTTCTAGCCACCAATCCAATCCCTCAATCAATTCCCAAAATGGGTCGCATCCACGGGTCTTCTGCCTTGGAACACGTGGAGACTTTCCTGGGTCTAGTACATTTAATTAGGTCACATGAACCCTAATTTGTACATTTAATTAGGTTTTTTGTAAACCATAATTTGTACATTTAATCTAATTAGGTCATGTGAATCCTAATATGCACTTGGGCCCACAATAAGAAATCAAGAATGAATAATTAACACTTTAAACTTTATTGATGTATTAATTAAAACTAATGTATTACAATTTATAAATTACAATAATGAATAAGTAAAACTTTATACTTCACTGATGAATAATTGTAACTTTAAAGTTCAAAATTATTAATAACTAGATAAAGAATCATGTCAAGTCGAACAAGTCCAATCTAGGCCCAAGCATACCAAGCTGTTTTGCAGGTCAGGCCAGATTTTTGTCTTAAAAAGCAGTTTTTCAAGCCTTTCAAGTCGGGCCTAACCGGTCCAAGAAAACACTCAATAACGCACCCATGTTTGTTCACATAACATAAAACAATGGTCATTTGTTCTTTAATTGATGAATCACGAACCTCCTCAATTAATAAAGAGAAAAAAGTATCCCCGATCTCTGCAACTATGACTTTTGTGGTCAAAAATGCAACAACATTACAAATGTCTTTTTGGATTGAAGGTGTTGTCAATTTGTGATTCCCTGGAGCATTTTTCAACACAATTTTATTCACTTCATCATTGTTCTCAGATAAAAACTTTAGAATAGAAAGAAACAAACCTCGCCTTTTTGAAGCATCTGATTCATCATGGCCACGAAAAGGCAACCCCTCACTTAAAAGTAACCGAACACACTTAATAGATGAGAGCTAACGAAGCTTGTAATTTGTTTTTTAGTCAAATATATTGGCAAGTTTGTTATTTATGTGTTGCTTTCGGTTCCTCACATCTTGACAAGCTAGCATGTATTGTCTATGAATACTATTAGGTGACTTTCCAACATGTTCATATAAGTATTTTATCTTCCTCTAATTATTAAATCCCTTGCTAATAAATGTATTCCAACCCCCTTTGACCACCAATATCAGCTTTGAATAGATAACAATATAAGCAAAATACTGCATCTTCATTTTCACTATATTCCAACCAACTGGCATACTTTTTGTACCATTCGGAATTAAATCTACGTTTCTCTCCGTAAATAACAATTTGAGGGAATTTAAGAAGCATTGGTTGATGAGGACCCTTAAGCAAATATCCTCGGTGAATACTCTCTCTTGTTAGCATCATATTCCATTATAGATGGTCTTAATTAGTCCCGGATCTGCAACAAGTTCCTCTTCTAAATTGAATTCAACTTGGGATTGAGAATTAATATTTTTAGTCGGTTCTTAGATAGGGGTTTCATTTGAGAGATTTTGAGTGATTTCATCGACTCAGATGGATTGTGATGTTGATGATTCATTTTTGGAACGTTTGAATTTTGACCACATGTCATGAATGCTTAAATCAATCAAAATACAAGTATACAACAACCCCAAACAAACAATTATTTTATGAAACATAAATAGAATTCTTTAATATATAACAAATAAATATTCATAATCCAAACTAAAAAAGAAATTTAAAAAAAAAATATTTTGATACCATTTAGAAACTTACTTCGGTTACTTGACATAGTTCAATTTGAATGATTCCCCAAATGCTCAAAGCCTCAAACTAAATTTGCTTTCTATATTCAAACAAAATCATGAATTAATTTCAAAGCATAAACCAGTTTTGGTATCTTTTTATAAGTTTCAAATAACCTTTACTTGAAATATGAGAAACAAACCATCCAAAATTTATACTCAGAACACCAAAATTATGCAAGGTCCATTACTTAGATGCAGGGAAGTAAAGTGATTATAACAACTAGAAATGAGGTGTTGCTAAAGGCTCATAGTTATGGAGTTTACAAGTTAAAAAAGATCGATGTACTTGACAATGATCAGTACTAATAATTAAAGAGTTTAGTCTAAGGTTATCTTCATGTAGTCAAGGTGTTGCCTTAATATAGATGTTAAACTAAAACTGAGAATAGTTCAGTACACTACCAATGGTATGTGTTCCCTCCTTCATATTACAACTTAATTAAATTAGGACTATTCATGATAAGGATACCACTTATAGTAGCTATGCACTAATTAAGAAACTTATATCAACATAGTGGATATATGTCCTTTTAACTCTTTTCCAACTTGTACCTGTCATCTCCCAATATTCTTTGCCAAAAACGTTAATCTTGTTTTTCTTCTTAAATTCAGGGATTTCTATGAATGAGCTGAACATAAATCTAAGCTCCTTTTCCATATAATATAAAAGTTTTAGTACCATAAATACTTGTATACATTATATGTTGTAGTTTAGAAAAATTAAGCACTATGTAGTATATAATGAAAAAAGGCATTAATTTACTTATTTCTTGATTGTTTAAACCTCTCATCACTTGCCATTACTAACTGATACAACAGTGGGAAAAATAAAAATCAGAAATTATAGATATTGGGGTCATAAATATTCCCAGTTCAAAATAACCACGGCTCAAAAAAGCAAAAATAATTTCAACTATTTATTTTTTAAAAAAAAAAATTATGTTGATAAGTAACTCCAAGTCTCCAACTGTAATAAACAGACAAACACAAATGCATATTTTAAAACTATTCGATCCAATTCAAACATAAATTAAACCAGTACTATTCAAAAAAAAATCAATACCAGAACAGATCAAACAATCTAGTCATTATAAATACAATTTTGGCCTTGCAAAGTGCAACTTAAACTTTAAACTATCAAATAAAAAAAGTCCTAATTAGTAACCTCTTAAGTCCAAAATATAACAAATACATCAAATAAATTGAATTAGGTTTAACCCCAAGTCCGCAACCAACAACAAATTTAAACAAACTACAAATTTTAAATTATAAAATAAAAAAAAGCCCTAATTTAGTTACCTTTTAAGTCTGATTACTCTGATATGCACAAGAGGTAGTACCGTAGTAGAGATGTAGAAGAAGTAGTGGGCCTAGTGGTGGGCCGCAGAGATGTAGAAGAAGTAGTGGCAGAGAATGGAGATGTAGAAGTAGTGGCGGAGCCGCGGAGGCGGAGATGTAGAAGACAGAAGCAATTAGCAAGCAGAAGCAGAATGAAAAGCTACAAAGTCTGTACTTTTATTTAGAATGTGAATAAATTTTTTTTTTGCCCCTCCAAGTTTAACTTTTCTATTAATCTGCTACCTTAAGTTTTTTAACTTAAATATTTGTCTCTGTCCCTATACCTATAAAAAAATAATAATAAAATTTTTTAGCATAGGCATCTATGCTATCCATGAACAAATCCGCCCCTGGGTTCAGCCTCTTGCCTGGTGTAAAATACAAAGCTAAGAACATGATTAAATATTTGGGGTGACCTTATGGCCTTCGAGATATATGTCGATTGTACCGATAATCGAACCCCTCAATTAGGTCATTTGTCAAGCAACATTACTAATCAAGTCACTATCTTCGAATACGAATGATCATACTCAACCCATAACATCCTTATCCTGACAATATATTCATATCTTGACAATATATTCATTAACATGTATGAAATAATAAATTTTATAATTAATAATACTTAATTTTTAGATATATCTCGTATTTTTTTATTAAAAAATCGATGACAATCTTATATTTTTACAGAATACATTAAATCATTCAACTAATACATATTGTTTGAAAAGCACAATGCAAGAAATTAAATTAGTCAGAGAAACAAAAAATATCGGAGAGTTGACTATGATTTTTAGTATCTCACCTTTTCTTCTCTAAACAATACAAGTAGGTGGGTTTTATCAAATTTGGTATATATGATTGGGAGGTGACTTCATCAGTCCAATATGTACTTTTTAAGTTTTAACAATTAAAACTAATGAGTTTACTAACATCCACTCTGTGTTATTATAATTACTATATTCCAAATAAAAATTAGAATTATACATGACTCATATATTGGTCAACCTATAAACTAATTCTTAAACATATGTAACATATTTTATATAATATATAATATGAATGTATACATACATATGTATATTATGTATATAATATAATATATTATATTATATTATATATAAATATATAGATATACATGTATACATACATATGTATATTATATATATATATATATAATATAATATATAATTATATATATATATATGCCACTTTCCTAAAAATTTAGAATCTATAAAATTAGCCCTTTCCTACACCTATACCTACTTACCCCTCTCTTTCCCTCTCCAAATCTATCACAAAATTCAAATCTCACTACATTCTTACTACCTCCCTCTTCTCTCCGAGAAGACTGTTACTCTTGTCAAACCTGTGTTCTCAAACAGAAATTTATGTTAAAAAAATAAGAATAAAAAAGAAAATATATCGGTAAGTAGTATCTCATGTTCTTATATAAGTAATAACTTCTTGATTGAGCAAACTTGCTAAGAATCAATATAACTTGCAAAACATTTTGAAAATCTCGTTTGAACTTAAATTGCATTAGTACAATATCATTTAAACATAGCAAACAACAATTTTTAATTTCAATAAATCCTTTGCTGCCGAAATTTCTTCGTGCTTGCAAATACCAATATTGATCCAAGTTCAAGAAACTGAATCTTCCATCTTTAACCCATCTTCAGTTTACATATTTGTGAGTTGAACGTTACAAAAATTCACTAAACCTTTTCTAGTCACACTATGCCTTACATTTATAGTAAGTTTCCACTTGGCACAATCATAGAGACATGATACAAAAAGATATCAGTACATATTTAAAAGGGTGCCCCATGTGTAAAATCATCTCTCAACAAAATTATAAAACGAACTAGAATATTAAACTCATTCAAAATCCATATCACAATAAGCCTAAGACATGATTCTTAGTAGTCCAATTAAACATGTTTTTATCCATATTATATTCATCATTTTATGTGATATATTTTGCTTCTGCAATGTTGTGGAACTTTCTTCTTTCTAATTATTTAAAGGTCGGGGTTTCAACCAACCACCAGTTAGTGTGTTCTAGTGCATAATTTATTTATTTGTACATATATGTCCTTCTAAATTGTCAATTAATTCTAAAACAGTCCCTCAATTGATAAAATGAACACTTTCGTCCTCATAGTTAACACTAATGCTTAAATCGTTTTCTGAACTGATTCTTTTCAATTTCGAGTCATGTGCTGATCACATGAATTAATTAAATTAAACATGAGAAAACATAGAGAGAAAGAGAGAGCTGAGATTAATAATTACATAACTATTTTTATATTATGTAGACAAATTAATGAGAAACCACAATGAGACGGTCAAGGTGCTCGGGCTTCATAAAATTGATATAGAAGATTCATTTTTGGATTGGGTTTTTACTTCTTTCAGAAGTGTGAACCAAAACAATATATACAAATACTAGGTAATTATTTTTTGATAATGTTCCATCCGAACACACGAAGGTCTAGAAGTCACATACAAATAATAACCATTATTTATAATTTTCAATCCATATTCGTGTACTCAACCCAGAAACCTAACTTTGTAGTTTGTGAAGAATCAAGTGTGCTCCAAACTGGGGTTGAAGAGTTATTAAAGTATACGGAGCATGAGCGTAAGATGGTGAAAGCTCAAATGAGAAGCGTTGCAAAATCATTGACAAGGCCATTTTCACCTCTAACAATGCAAAGTTTTGTCCAATGCAAATTCGAGGACCCCAACCAAATGGAAAATAAGCGAATTGGTTTTTTGTTGCTTTAGATACTCCTTCCGAAAACCTTTCTGGTTTGAACTCTTTAGCATCTTCTCCCCAAATCTCGGGATCATGGTGAACTAAAATGGTTAGTATCATGAGTTGCACGCCGGCTGGTATGGTCAATTCCCCAAGTTTCATTTCTTTTCTGACAATCCGAGTTAGTTCAATTACAGGTGGATATAATCTCAGAACCTCGTTCAAGATCATATTTACCTGAAAAGGGTAAATTAATGTTAATTAGACGAAAAATTTAACACCTAAACCAAAGACCCCCAAGTTCGGGTAGAGCCCGTATATGTTTATTATGATTTTAGATTCACAGCCTTTCAAATCAAACAATTCAATAGAAATAAGTTACATTTGTATAACAGACGGATTGTCATTGTATAATACTTGTACGTATTACAAATAACACTCAAGTGTGTAACTATTTATTATACAAATGAAACTCATTTTTTTATAGATTGTTATAATGGACCACTCATTTTGGACTATTTGAAATCAGGATTTGTTTTATTATAGAGTTAAAAAAGGTAATATGAAAATAGAATAAAAGAATACTTACAACTTTCAGACGACTAATTCCATCATAATTCGGTTTTTCATTTCCAAAGACTTTCGAGACCTCTTCTCTAGCTTCTGCTTGCCAAATAGGATGCTTAGACAATAAAATCATAGTCCACAAGAGTAGGCTTGAAGAAGTCTCTTGTCCAACAAAGTAGAATAACTTGCACTCTGCAATAATATCTTGCATACTCATTCCACTGTTTTTACCATGTTGCGCTTGTTCGAAGTTGGATTTCAATAATATACTCAACAAATCATCTGGAATTGCTTCTTCCTTCATTGCCTTAATTCTTTCATTGATCATATGCATAATTAAATCTCGCACTTCTCGTTCAATTTGCTTCATTCGAGTGTTCCTCTTCGTTGGTAAGAACCTACATGACGGGCAGTTTACGACATAAGATAGAAGAACTTATGTTATGATATGATACATATCTTAGAGATCATATCTTAGACGAAAGGATATAATGTACGATACTTTTTAAAACATAGTAATAGACTTTATTTTTTTTTATGTAGATCTGAAAAGGTAAAAACAATACTTTTAAGTCTTCTACCATTTCAAATGAAAAGATAATTTAGCATGAACATATTCCATATTGCTTAATGAGCCTTCGAACGCTTTTTAGAATTTCATAGATTCTTCTACAAAATTTCGTCTTTTTTTTTCTCATGCCACTTTCCACAAGCATAGACATAAATCTCAACTTTTTAATTTGAATTATTCTCTTTTGTTTTATAGTTCAAAGATGAATCTGAATTTTTGTTTTCTCTTGTTACTCTATAAGCATTATTACCATAATATCTAATAATTCAATTCAGAGTATTTTGGCTACTATTATATATTAAATCTAATATGTTTGATTGGCCAATAAATTGTGTGTTTTATATGCTTAAATATATATTATCAACTGTTTCAAAAAATATATATTATCAATTTTTCATTTCGTATCTGTATTATGATTAGGAAATGCGATTAGATAATTCATATTTATTTATCATATAAAAATGATAGAATTTAAGTTAGAAAGTCAATTTAGTTACCTCGTTCCTGGAATGTAAACAGAGCGCATAGCCTCCATACAAAGCTTAGCTTGTTCTCTTTGCAGCTTGAATATCTTCCTTCCTTGTAAGTAGCTATGACCAAATGATGTTCGTGATATAGCATCAGCAGATAAGGTTTCAAGATGAGGCCAAATATCTATCTCACCTGAACCCTCTGTGGAGACCATTTTCTCCCATTTGCTCACCATGTCACTAGCACTAGTATGAAATGCTGGTAGCATATGCTAACATTACAAAAAGAGGAGTAAAAGATGGAGTTTTCAGAACAAATTAAATTTGGCACCCCAAATAATAAATAGATTACTTGGTATGATCCATAATAAATGCGGAAATTTGAATTCAGATAATGATTAGTTAATAACCGGTGTACAATTTGGTAGAAGCAGAATGCATCTGGCTTAAAGACGGATTTGGATTCCAGATAGTTGGCATTGGGCTGTTTATTTGAACAATCTAATATAAACAAGTTGTAATTGTATATATGAGAGTTACAATTGTAATAATATATACTTGTATAACAGAAGTTATTTGAAATTCAACTATTTGTTATATCAATGCTACTTATTTTTATAGATTGTTGTTCAAATAGACTATCCATTTCAAACTAACTGGAATCATGATCCCTTAAAAACAACAAAATGCTGCAATTTTGTAGACCTTCTTAAAATGGGATGTGTTGTTGTAATTTTTGTAGACCTTCTTAAGATGGGATGTGTTGCAATATTTATGCGATAGAGGGAATAAGATTTAAGACATGTATTTCATACACGGTCTTTAAGACTTATACAAACAAGTGTAGAACATATATGTTTTAATGGACGTAGATCTAATAAGTTAACTTTTGGGGTTAAAATATGATTATCGATGAGCATATATGAGCTTGTTATATTCCCAAAAACAAGATTGTTACAAGTACAAATCGGCTAATAGTACAATCAACATATTTAGATTATATAAAAGATGAGTAAAATGTAAATGTAACCCTTGAACTTTAGGTGTTTTTGAGTGTTTGTGTGCGTTGACTTGCCTACGTGGCAAAGTTAATGTGTACTTAAACTCAATTTTTAGGTGTTTTAATATGTACTTAAACTCAATTTTGGCCAAAAAAAAATTTTGTTTCAAGTTTTTGGGTGTTTATATGCGTTGACTTGCCTACGTGAAAGTTGTTGTTCCAATTCTTAGGTGTTTTTGAGTGTTTTAATGTGTACTTAAAAACTCAATCTAAATTTTGGCCCAAAAAATTATTGTTTCAAGGAATTGATCCCAAAACTTAACATTTGAAATGTTAGTCAGGAGACCCTTCAAGCACCACAACCTAACTATGTAGATCACCCGACAAATAACTTATATACTAAATCAATTGATTCCCCCAATAGAATATTGAAAAACAAAGACACCTTTCTCTTAATATTATAGACTAATTTATTACATTTACTTGCTTAATTTTACATCTTCTTTCATTTATGCCTATGGTAAAGGTTTCCCATTTTGGCAAACTTAGAATCTGAAATCTCTCAATAGTTTTGAAATCTGAATTGAATTTATTAGTTTTAAAAGAGAAAATAAGATGGGTAATTTTGAAATGATAAAATAGGTAATTCGAGAAGGTATAAATAAATTAATCAACGTAATTTGAACTTTAATACTTATTTACCTCTTTCTCAATCAAATAAAAATATATAAATTAAATATTTAAACAAAATATATAGAAGGGGAAAAAAATATAAAAAAGACTACTATTTTCAGTTATAATTCTCAACCAAAATTACATAATAAAGAAAAATAAAAGTTACACTTGCAATTTGCAAATACTTATCCCGCGAGGGTACTCAAGGTAGTGTAGGACAGTAGGGTATTCAACATTTCAACCCTCTCCTTGGGCAAAGTCGAAAAAATCCCCAAATGGCTTAGCTTTACCGTTAATTCTTCTACCGAATTCACCTGTCGAAGATCCGGTGACTTGAGCCTAATGTATCCCGGTAAGACTTGTGCTTATATTTTTCCCAAATCGCTTCAATTCACTCGTTGCAGTTCATTACTATGTGTTTCTTGTACTTCATACACACTATATACACGATTGAACATGCAGTTTGAACTATTAAGTTAATAATTGATTTGATTATCATGATTTGTTATGAACATCTCTCCTGGGGAATCTACGTATCTTTGTCTTTTAATATTTTGGTGTCTTTAATGGAGGAGGTAATGATGAAAGAGAAATGTATCTTTGTCTTTTAATATTTTGGTGGGAAAATCAATTAATTTAGTATATAATTTATTTGTTGGGTAATTTAAACAACTAGGTCATGGTGCGTGGTATTCTCATGGCCAACACCTTAAGTGTTAGGTTGCTTTTGGGCCAAAATTGAGTTGAAGTACAAAGGGGTGTGATGAAGTACACGCAAATAAAAACGCACATGTGGCACCTAAGGGTTTAATATCCAAATTTTGAAATAGAAGGGGGCTTGAGTTGAAGTATACACAAGTCAATGTACATGTGACACTTAATTCGTGTTGACTAATAGAAAGAGTTCAATATCTAAAAATACCTAAAGTTCAAAAGTCACATTTGTATTTTACTCTATTAATGACGAACGATATTTTCATCAGCCAAATTTGCCAATTGGCCACATTGTGGAGCACCGGATCCGAAATTGTGACAGTGGCACTAACCTTGAGCTTCTCTAACTGGAAAGCAGGGTTCAAGATTCCTCTGTGCTTGCTCCATTTCTCACCCTCGAGGGTTAAAAGTCCTTCGGATATGCGCTTAATCAGTGGATTAGTTGTTTTAAAATATTTTTGAAACTTATCAAATTTGATCATGACTTCAAGTGCCAGCTGAGGGTCAGTGATGTATACGCTTGGTATCTGTCCAAACCAGGAAAAAGAATTTTTACCTGCAATTCAAAATATTAAAAATAAGTCAGAGTTCAAATTCAATATAAAATCTATTTTCTCTCTTTTCGAAAAATTTCCAGTCATACTCAAACTAAGATGCTCTAACACCTCTTCCCAAGATCAACTTGGTGGATATACTATTAACTATTGATCTAGTGGTAAGTAGGTCGTTTACCTCGTTCAAAATTTGAGCTCAATTTTCACTGATCACAGCGGATGGTTATTGACAACTATACGTCTTAAGTACACGCTACTCGCGGATGATTCTTGAGTTTGAGAATTCCTTCATATATGTGTGGTTGTTGTAGGTGTTATATGTCCTATCGAGAATTAGGAATACTTTACCTATCTCCTATTTTTTACACCAAAAAAAAATTGGTAACTAGACACCACATCTACTCAATTTCACCCTGTACATGATTAGGTGTTTAACAAGTAGAAGATTAAATTTTAATGACCAGGATCATCTTAAATTAAATAAGTTGCCATCGTAACTCATGGTAGTACAATCTAATTTATTTATTGTTTTGAGATAGTTTGTCATTAAAATCTACTTTTGCCACTTGTTAATCATCAGTCTGGTATTTGGTAAATCTAAGTATAAAGTGTATTGCAGGGAAGTTAAGCAATTAACATTTGTCAAGTTTGTATGCCTAGTTTATTTTTTAGCGCGGTGTACGTATTTGACACTTTACAACCACAATAATACTCCCTCCGTTCCAGAGCTTTCAAAATATATGTCACACATGTTGGATCTCCTTGTCCAATACAATTTTATCCCATGAAATTACTCGAAATTCTAGTTCAGCAACTTTTTAACAGTGTTTTAAGCCTTTTCATGAAAACACCAAATTCTTCATTTAGGAAGGTCAAAAGCTTAGAATCACCTTTAATTTGTTTCAAAACTAGATTCGAAGATTTTAAAGTTAGTTAAGTTTAAATATAAATTACTATATTGAACTATTGACTTTTTTTTATTTTAGTGATTAATTTTTTAATTTTTACAATTAGATTATTAAATTATTACTCCCTCCGTCCTAGGATAAAAGTCCTTATTACTATTTTAAGCAGTTTCAAGTTAAATGTCTACTTACCTTAAATAATCTATTTTTTACAATAATTTGTTCATAATACCTTTAGCATTAATTGTCATATTTCTATTCCATATGCATATTTATGAAGCATCACTAGTCATGTGCAAAAAACTATATAATTAAATGAGAATTTAAACATGGACAATTTTGTCATTTTATCATCTTTTTTAATATGCGCAAAAAGTCAACCAGGACTTTTATCCTGGGACGGAGGGAGTACTTTTTAATTAAATGTCATGTCATAAATTGATGATGTAATAGTATGACATGAGAAATCAAGATATATATGTAAATAATTAGTGCTTATGCATGAATAAAACATAAATTACATGTTCTTCTTGAATAGGGTTTTCTCATGTCATTGTATCTTACTCCCTTCCGATACATTTTTCAATCATTTAAAAAAAATGATTAGATGATTAACAAGTGAAAAAAATTAACTACTTTTGTGAATTAAGAAATGTAAGAGTATCAATAGTACTCTGGTGATTAAAGAATTATTACAATCACTCGACCTATTCATGTATGGTCAATCACTCATTAATTAAACTTTAATACATCATTTTGTAAGTGCAGCAAGACTCGAAAGAGTACTATAGCATGAGTTCAAATTTTAATTTATTTTTGCCTCATCTCATATCCCATGTTATGTATTGTTGATATGTATATATGTTTTTTTATTTACAGTTATATTTCCTAATGAAGAACAATTATCTGACACCAATACATGATATGGGAAAGGAGGAGACACGAAATAAGATAACAAATCTGAATTCCATAGTAGAGGAAAGAAGAAACAATCCTTCTACACCGATAGGGAATGGGCGATCGGTCTAGCGACCGGTCCAATTTTTTTTTTTTTTGACTTCCAAATAATTTATAATATTTATTGAAACTCAAATTTTTACATAATCCGGTGATTTAGATGTAATTTGGATACATATCAAAAACAGGGTTGAAGCTTAAGGCATCTTACTCATGTGATCTCTCTACCAATTTCTTTTAGGGACATTTATTGGAGAGATGTACTCCCTGGCTCATCATCATGAGTACTCTCTTGGAGTTGGGCATGCTAAACTTCTTTAGGATCGAATTAATGTACGTTTCTTGGGTCAAGCCTAGCATTCTTTGAATCTATCTCTATAGATCTTTTATCCCCAAAATATAGGATGTTTCACCCAAATCTACCTTGGAGGAATGTTTAGATAACATTATCTTTACTAATTGTAGCATTGATATGTCATTCCCTTTTAGTAATATATCAACGTATAGTACTAGAAATGTCATTGCGCTCCCACTAACCTTCTGTACACACTTGGTTTATCCTCGTTTTTAATAAAATCAAACTACTTTGATTGTAACATCAAAACGGATGTTCCATCATCAAGAAGCTTGCTTCAATTCATAAATGGATCGTCGTAGCTTACATACACGATTTGCTTCAACCTTTGAAACAAATTTCTCTGGCTGTATCATACATACATTCTCCTCAAGTCTTCATTGAGGAAAGACGTCTCCACATCCATTTACCAGATTTCATAATAATAAGCTGCAATCACAAACAAAATCTGAATAGACTTGAGCATTGCTACCGGTGAGAAGATTTCATAATGGACAACTCTTTACCATTATTTGAAATCTTTTGTCACCATTCGAGTCTTATAGGTCTCCACCTTGACATCTGCTACAGTCTTTCTCTTAAAGACTCATTTACACTCTATAGGTACTATGCCTTTCGGTGGAGTAACCAGAGTCTATACTTGGTTCTCATACATGGAGTTCATTTCGGGGTTCATAGGGATCTGTCATTTCTCTCAGTGTTTACTACTCATAGTCTCATCGTATATAACTGGATCATCATCTTTTATGATGCATACCTCATCATCATCCTCTATGATGAATTCATACCTCTTAGGTATCTTCGGTACTCTATTCTAAGTGTTTAGTACCCATGTATGATCAATCACCTACTAATTAAACTTTAATACATTATTTTGTAAGTGCAGCAAGACTCGAAAGAGTACTATAGCATGAGTTCAAATTTTATTTTATTTTTTGCCTCATCTCATATCCCATGTTATCTATTAATGATATGTATATATATTTTTTTATTTACAGTTATATTTGCTAATGAAGAACAATTATCTGACACCAATACATGATATAGGAAAGGGATGAGACACGGAAAAAGATAACAAATCTGAATTCTATAGTAGAGGAAAGAAGAAATAGCAACTCAGGCAGCTAAATGTTGATGCCAGGCTGGATTGAGGTAGTAACATCAACGGTTGAGATCAGTCAACGGGTTTAAGTAAAGATTAAGGGCTGGGATTAATTAATGTATTGTTTAGTTAGAGTTGAACGATTGTGATCTAATCTGACATTTTAATGATGATTCTATGTATCACTTAACAAATCTGGTAACAACTTTGTGAACTAAGCAACGAACTGAAACTCTCTCTCTCCTAAGCAACGAACCGAAACTCTCTCTCTCTCTGATAACTTTATTCACGCAGTGCAAATACTCAAAATATTGGAATAGGATTCTTTCTATTATATATATCATCAAATTTTTAAATACACAGTTTGCGAAAGAAATATTATTTATAGCAATCAAAAAAAATTTATCGTAAATAATCGTGACACTGGTATTATCGTTAAATGTATATTGAAAAACTTAGATAAAAAGTATAATGGTGGGTATTCATCAAAAACACCATTTTGATGAACTGCTGCACTTTTTCAATATGCACTTCACTTCAAAAACATGTCTTGTTAAACATGAGCTCAAAGTCATCAGATAATGGTAGACATCTCAAATTTTTAAATTTCAACTTCTCATATAATTATATAGTGAACCTGATAACTTGGAGAAATTTAAAAGAAACATCCAATCAAAATTTGAGAATATCAGATTTAATGATGAAAATATAAAAGACACAAGAAGAAAAAGATGAATGACTTAGCAAAAAAAAAAAGAAAAGATGAATGATCACTCATTTTTTGTACATACCATACTTTGAGATGGTGTTGTAGGGCAACGGTAGGACACGAGGCACAATATCATCCGTCAGATTAATGGGCTTGGAATGGGCTTCTTTGATAAGCGTCAATCCGTCCCTCAGGTCTCCCACCAGTAGGCTATAAGAGTTGCCTTTGAGGCCCTGCTGGTTCAGGAGTTTCTCAAGCTTCTTTGGTCTAAACCAAATCCAGTCCAAAACTCTCCATACAGATATTATCACAAGAAGAAGAATGAAACCAAAGGCTGCAATTAAGTTGTTCATCATCTCATTGGGAGATATTAAGTTGATCGTTATCTTATAGTTTGGTAGGTAGATCAAAATAATGGATATAATTCTGGATTGTTGAATATTCAATCATATACTGGTGGAATTGGAAATGGTACAATAATTTGTTTGTTGACAATTTCACCTAGGATCTTATCCATTAAGCAAGAAGACAACTTTTGCACCTCTTAAATTGATATTTTAAAAAGATGTATGTACGTGGCACAATTTCAACCTCAGGATTACAAGGAACTTTTTGAATATCTATATCAGATGCTATCATTATAAATTATGGTACAAGAATTTATAATATTGTGTATGCGGGCACATTTTATTCGATTTTATATATATATATATATATATATATAAGGGTGCAATACACAGTAAAATCGGTTTTTGTGAATTGTTGTTACAGTCTGTACTAGCAGTTCACAAAAACCGGTTGCTCCCAGTAATCGGACAACAATCGGTTTCTGTAAATTATCTACCTATATTGACCTTTTGATGTCAGTTATAGATGTTTTAACTTAAAATTGATATCAAATATTTAGTTTTAAACAATATAATTTCAAAAAATTTAAATTATTTAAATAGTACAACTAATTACAAAAATTTTGTTTCTAAAAGTTACATGAATCACTTCGAAGAAAAGACATAAATCTCGTTTAATTGCTCTCCTCTATTATTGTGTGTATAAAGTTTGAAAAAAAGAAAGTGAAGGACTAAAGTCATAGATCTCGTTTAATTGCTCTCCTCTATTATTGTGTGTATAAAGTTTGAAAAAAAGAAGGTGAAGGACTAAACGCTTCAGTTCCTAAGAAACGACAAAATTAATGTTGATTTAGATATAAAATTAATTAAGTTAGACTAAAATCCCCTACATTACACTTTTATCTGAACAATATAAATATTACTTTTAGTATTAGAATTGGCAATACATTTATTTACGATAAATTTCATTGTGTCTCAATATCTAATATTTTGTGACGCTAACTATAATATTTGTTATGCTAAATGGAAGGGATCTTAATTCCCACGAATAAGTTGATGCTCAGCCCTCACCCTTCAACTCAGTCAGACTCAGTCTTTCGCCTTCAACTCCAACTCATTGTACTCCGTCTTTCACCTCTAGCAATCTCTAAAAGTGTTGTGTGATTGTATATATGGAAAACATGAAACAAAAAAATGCCCGGATTTTTAAAAAAAATTAGCAAAGATCTACCATAAAAGCATAGCACAATATTTACTTTCACTATAAAAATATTCATGACACTTTTAAACAAAATTTATTCTCCCTCTCACAACAAACCACAGAGCTAAGTAGAAAATAGATTGAAATCCACAATAGAACATTATACACTAGTATAGTAGTAGTAGTAGGGCACCCATAGACCTAATTAATCTTTTAGTTTGCGAAGAATCAAGTGTGCCCCAAACTGAGGTTGAATTGTTATTACAACAAAAGGAGCATGAGCATAGGAGGGTGAGAGCTCAAATGAGAAGCGTTGGAGAATCATTGACAAGGCTACTTTCACTTCTAATAAAGCAAAGTTTTGTCCAATGCAAATTCGAGGACCCCCGCCAAATGGGAAAAATGCGAATTGGTTCTTTGTCGCTTTAGCCACTCCTTCTGAAAATCTTTCTGGATTGAACTCCTTAACATCGTCCCCCCATATCTCGCGATCATGGTGAAGCAAAATTGTTAGTACCATGAGTTGCACTCCGGCTGGTATTGTCAATTCTCCTAGTTTTGTCTCTTTAGGGACAATGCGAGTGAGTTCAACTGCTGCTGGATATAACCTTAAAACTTCGTTCAAAATCATTGTTACCTATAATAATAAAAATACTAAAAACGCATAAAAGTGTGTACCTAAATCATAAATCACAGGCAAATTAACGTCATGCTTGACAACTCAATTTTAGTCATAGAATTGAAATTGAGCATCAAATTTTTACCTAAATTTTAATTTTATAGAATACAAAATATTCTTTCAGTTTCAATTCAAAAACTTGGAGTTAAGTTGACAAATATAACGCAAGTGAAATGAAGTGAAAGAATACTTACAATTTTTAGACGGCTAATTCCATCATTATTTGGCTTTTCATTTCCAAAAACTTTTAAAACCTCTTCTCTAGCACGCGTTTGCCAAATAGGATGCTGAGATAATAAAACCATTGTCCACACGAGTAAAGTTGAGGTCGTCTCCTGTCCGCCAAAGTAGAATAATTTACACTCTGTAATGATATCTTGCATGTTCATCCCTCGGTTTATTCCATGTTGATTTTGTTCAAAGTTGGATTTCAATAACATGCCCAGCATGTCATTAGGATTTGCTCCTTCTTTCATTGCCTTAACTCTTTCATTGATCATGTCCATTATTAAAACTTGTACTTCCCGGTCAATTTGCTTCATTCTCTTGTTCCTCTTCGTTGGTAAGAACCTACATAAACAATTTTAGGGATTTTTCCTGACTTAATGGAAGGAGAAAAACAAAAACCAATTAAAATATTACCAATTAAAATACTACTCTTATCGGTTATATAAAAAGAGTTTTATTTGTCAATTTTTTAAATACGCAGTGTAATATATAAATGACTAAATATCTTTATGTTGTCATCACAGTTTCATTATTGTACCGCCTATACAAACAAACAAATTATTATTGTAATGGGCAACATGGAACCAGGATAAATCCTTAACATTTTAAAAGTTTTTGTAGGGTATGCCTTTCTATAGCTGTAACTTTGGGTATTTTATTTTGGTATAAAACCTTCTTCCTTTTTTTTTTCTTTTTTTCTTTTTTCCCCTTTTTATATCATTTATGCCAATTGGGATGAGAATCCCTCTATTACACCTTCTACTCAAATTTTCTCAATTAACTTTTAGCAACAAAAAAATATTATATTTAGACACAGTAATGTTCGTCATAAATAATTATCTCTAGAGCCGATCTAAAAGCAACTTTTATGTCATTGTACGCGTATCGAGAAAATTGTGTAATTGAGGGGATTTTAATCCAAGAAAACCAAATTTAATTCGAAAGGGGGGAGAGAGAGAGTAACTACGGATTGAATTTTACCTCCATCCGGGAATGTAAATAGACTGCATAGCCTCAAATACAAGCTCAGATTGTTCTTTCAAAAGCTTTGATATCTTTCTTCCTTTTATGTAGCTATGACCAAATGTTGTCCGCGAAATGGCGTCTGAAGTTAAGGTTTCAAGATGAGGCCAGATATCCACCTCACCCCAACCCTCTGCACTTACTATTTTCTCCCATTCGCTCACTAGGTCGCTAGCACTAGTATAGAATGCTGGTAGCATTTGCTACAAATTAATCAAACACAATACAGTCAAAAACTTGGTTTATATTAGGATCCCCTACTTCACACTTTTCCTCCAATTATTTCACATATAGCGACATAAATATTGCGTTTAGCGACGTTATCAACCATACACTTGTTTGTGACGATTTTTTTTTTGCAGCTAGCTCTTTGCGATAAATTTTATTGTCACTAAAATGTAATATTTATGAAGTTAAATGTGCACTTCTTATTTAGCATGATAAAACTATTTAATTAAAGATACTGATCTATATAAACAATTCAAACTACATGATTTTTTTCAAAATTATCTACGCGGCATATTGCTAATGGGAACTGGTGAGGGTGAGACTGACCTTTAACTTGTCTATCTGGAAAGCAGGGTTCAAGATTCCTCTGTGCTTGCTCCATTTCTCACCCTCATAAGTTGCAAGTCCGGATAGTAAAAACTTGATTAGTGGATTATTTGTCTTGAAATTTTTCTGAAAGTTATTGTACTTCAACACCACTTCCTTGGCTAGCTGGGGGTCTGTGATGTGTACTCTTGGTATCTGTCCAACCCATGTAAAGGATTTTTTACCTGCAAGTCAATAGAGATTAATATATATATTCTAGCCCATATGACACAATTTAGATTGATTACTACACATTTTACAACCATTTACCTGAAAGTCAACCGGGATTAATAGATTCTAGCCCATATGACACAAGACAAGTTAATTACTACACATTCTACAACCATTTTTTTGCTATGGATCAGGATGCCCAATAAATATAATAAGAATCCATTTATATCAAATGATGGCTACGAGGGGCAGTCAGGGTTTAAAAAGACAAGATCCTCTTCAACACTACGTAGCAAGGTGATGTTTGATAAAATTAAATAATTAAGATCTGAATAATTAATACATTTTAATAAATTAGATCATTTGAATGTAATAATATCTGAATTTTAAAAATTGTTTGATAACTAAAAAGTGTAAAACATCTGAATTACACTATTTTACCATTTTAACCTCTGAGTTATTTAAAAATTTTATTTGAATAATCTTAAAATTTGAAATTGAAGGAGTACAATATTTATTGAGGCTATTTTTGTCTATAAATTTTAAATAAACTATTAAGAGACAGCTCTTAATAGTTAAGATTTGAGTTTCCGTCTTAACGATTAAGAGGCAAAAAAAAATTATCAAACAAGATTTGCTTCTGACCGAATCAGAGACAGGTGAATTAAAAGGCATTCAGACATAAACAAACACCATCTAAAACAACTTAACTACACATTTCTGTAATTCATCAACTGAAGCTTCATTAAGGATAAATTAGTAATTTTCATACTGCAACTGTTTGTTACATTGTCAAGGTACTATGCAACACAGTGTTGATGCATCTTGTATTGAGCTGTGCAAGATCGATTGCCATTTAAAAGTTTATAGTCATCATTTACCATGGTAATTAATTAATATAGTCGGAACAAAAATGATGTTGTCAGAATAAATATACATTTAATATTATTTTTATATTATTCTAATAACATTTAAAACTTTAAGCAAGAGTTATTGCTCTGACAACCACATTTTTACGATATCAATCACCTTTACTATATATAGATCGACCCTATATACTATATATATAGCCACCATTTGAACACATACCATATTTGGTGCAGGTGTTATATGCCAATGGTAAAGCACGAGGCAGAATATCATCAGTCACTTTGATGGGCTTTGAATAGGCTTTTTTGATGAGGGCTGAGCCGTCTTGAAGGTCTCCGACCAGCAGGCTATAGGAGTTACCTTTGAAACCTTGCTGTGTCAATATCCTTTCTAGCTTCTTTGGTCTAAACCAAATCCAGTCCAAAACTCTGCATGCAAATATTACAAACACAATGAAAAGAGAGGCTGAAATTAAGTTGTAAATCATTGTCATTTTCACTGATACAAGTTTCGTAATACCACATTTGGATGAAAACACAAAGAGAGGAGTTATTAATAGGATATGTAAGTGTAACTATTGGGCTAAATGCACTTTAGTCCCCTCAAGTTTATTTGATCGGTTACTTAGTACCCCCCCCCCACCCCACATATTCAAATTGACAATAATGTTCCCCAATTAGGTTTAGTGAAACATTCCCATCATTTTTCAAACTTCAATATATTTGTTTGACAAGAGAGAGGGATTATGAGCCATTACAATTGGTTAAGTTGAGTAACAGTAATAAAGAAATTTTTTGTTTAGTTATTATACTAACCCGCTTACCTCCCTATTTTTTCTTTATTTATGCTTTTGTTTTCTTTTCTCTTATTTGAAACTTCCCTTCAAATGTCACCAAACACCCCACATCTCATCCTTTTGTGTTGTTTCTTAAAAAAACGAAGAAGAAGAAGAAGACACCACGGTCGCATGTGCAGGCGACTAGTTAAACATAATTGGGGAACGTTATTGCTAACTTTGATAAATGGGGGGTAGGAAATGATAAAGTTGAGACACTAAAGTGCTTTTTGCACTCATGATTGATCTGTTATTATGTATAAAAATAAAAAGATAACCAAATTTGTGGAAATCTTATAAATGATCATTGTTTTCTCGTGTGCAAACAAAAAAATGAAATAAAAAAATATCAATTGGTTAATTTTTGTAACAACTACCAATCTTCTACAGTAATTTGGACAAAGACTTATTAATAAAAATTAGCAATCACGATGTGCTAGCTGCTGGCCACTTTCTTTTGCTTTCTGGCTCTGCTTTCTGGCTCTGATATGACGTGCGTTGGATGTGAAAGATATGCACAACATGCCGAAATTGGTCTGACTTAGTATGGGCCTTTCGGGCTCTAGGCTTTGATCAGGTTAGGTCAGATTGTCGACTTAGGTTTGTTAAGCCCAAAGTTATGCTTAGGCGCCGATTTAGTCATTTTTTTTCCTTTAATGTTAAATATTAAAAAAATTAAAATTATACTACACACTAATATAAGTTGGATAATGTGACGCCCCCATACTTGCATACTTGCTACTACAGGTATGGTGGTCACTATACACTTATTCAAAGTCTATTATACATTATTATACATTCACTAGTTTACATCAAGTATAATAATACAATCCAGATCTTACTTACAAAACATGAACTAATACAATAGTTCTATAATACCACCTCATTAATTATTTAATTAAACTATACAAAATTAATTATTTAATCTTCCTTGTTGGCTTTACCCTTCCCTTTATCTTTTACACCCGATCCTTCAGGTTCCTCAGACTTAGCTGAAAATATGAAAATTTGATGAAAGAGTAAGCAACTAATTTGTTTAGTAAGTATATAAAATATCAAGAACTGAACGATAAGGAAATTGAATAATTGAATGCAAATTAAATCAGAATAATAAATTAAAAATAATGATTAATACAATGATGACCACATTTAAATTGACGAGCATCAAATAAATTTTCTTTTCTGAACTGAGTGGTCATAAGGACCAAGAACGTAAATGTCCCACAATTATATAAATTGCTGACTCTCCATCTCCACATGCACTTTAGGGGATCAACCTATCGTACCCTATGTTATGCACAACATTATCTCCATAAGTCGAATCTTTCGACAATAATATCCCCTTTATAAAATAGGGTTGTTCAACTCAGTCTAAGATTCCGTCCAAAATAATTGGATCGGAGAATAAATAATATAATTTCTTAATTTTAGAGTAAGCCGAAACAACGACTTTCTCTACAAATAAATCAGGAATATTTAAAATAATTTAGAGTTCAACAATTCTTGCAAATATATTCTGAAATTTAATATCGCATGATAACAATTAACTTTGAACGAAATATTCAAAATTCAGGAAACTTTTACCAAAAGCAAATAGTTGCTTAAGAAACTTGTACAAAAGAATAAACTTGTACTAGTTTAGAAAACTTACAATAATTCAGAAACTTGTACAGAATAATAAATTTGTACCACTTAGGAACTTACTCAAACTGAGAGAACTTGCACAATATACAAAGTTGTGTAAGTTAGGAAACTTGCCTGTTTTCTGTTGACTATTTTATAGCTCAATAAATATTTTCGACAATTGACCTACATCATTATTCATAAAAGCCAAAAATATTAATCTATCATTTCTTCATTTTTAATTATTTTATTCTTCTTTAAGGATTACCCGAATTCTTAATTCATAATTTATCGGGTACTACAATTATATATATATATATATATATATATATATATATAATATTAAAAGAAAAAACATACCCTTTTTCTTCTATTTATTCTCCTCCTAAATTGAACCGTGATCACTCTATTTTTCTTTCTCTATTTTTACGTCTCTGATCCTCTCTCTATTTTTCCTTCTTGTCAGTATGAGAGATTTGTATCTATATATATAGTTGGAAGGGAAACGTGTATACAGATATATGTATATACAACCAGCTAGATTATCATTTAATAAACATCTTACTAGCTTTATGATTAAACAACTAGCTCATTATTTATTATATATATATATATATATGCTTGTCTGGTTAAGGAGGAGACATGTATGCTACATATATATAATATACTAACTAGCTCATTAATTAAATGAGTAGGAGAAAAAATTTGTATACGTGTAAGGCTATATATAATACAATATAATATATAACTAGCTTGATAATGGCGCTAGTTCATTACATATATATATATAGGTGTATAATTGGTGATCAAATGGGGAAAGAAAGGATATTCAAAAAAACGTGCATGCCTAACTTTTGAATCCTTTTTTTTTAATATATTAAATTACTATAAACTACAAATTCATCTCATTAAAAATAAATGTACATTTTTAAACTTTATTTATATTGACTGAATGTCTCGAATGTTACATTCTCCCTCCCTTATAGGGATTCCGTCTTCGGAATCATCATTACAGTCTATGCAAACAGATAGGGATAATTCTGCTTCATCTTTTCTTCAAGTTCCCATGTAGCTTCTTCTCGTTGCTGATTCCTCCAGATTACCTTCACCGAAGGTATTACCTTGTTCCTCAGTACTTGCTCTTTTCTATCCACAATCTTCACTGGAACTTCTTCGTAGATCAAATCTTTCTCGATCTATATAGGTTCATAATCTATAACATGCTTATAGTCAGACTTATAGGGACGTAATACAGATACATGAAACACATTATGTATGTGTTCTAACTCTGGAGGTAACGCAACTTCATATGCTACCTCTCCTATTCTCCTTAAAACTTCAAAAGGACTAATAAATCTTGGACTCAATTTTTTCTTCTTTTCAAACCTTATCTTTCCCTTCCATGGAGATACCTTTAAAAATACATAACTTCCCACCTCAAACTCTCTCGTTTGCCTATGTTGATCCGCATACTTTTTCTGTCTATCTTGCGCCTCTTTTAATCTGATACGAATTACTCGAACTGTCTCCGTTGTCTGCTGTACGATTTCTGGTCCGAGTAGTTGACGTTCCCCGACTTCATCCCAACATAAAGGCATTCTGCATTCCTTCCATATAAAGCTTCATACGGTGGCATCTCAATGCTAGCATGATAGCTGTTATTATAGGCGAATTCTACTAACGGCAAATGATCGTTTCAGCTCCCTTTGAAATCCATGACGCATGCCCTCAGCATATCTTCCAGGGTTTGAATTGTTCTTTCGCTTTGTCCGTCCGTTTGAGGATGGTAGGCTGTGCTCAACCTCAATTGCGTCCCCAAATAATTCTGAAGACTTCTCCAAAAGTTTGACATGAATCGTGAGTCTCGATCAGATACGATGGAAATTAGAACACCATGCTTTGAAATAATCTCCTTGATGTAGAGCTTGGCTAAATGATCCAAGTTGTACTTTACTCGGACTGGTAAGAAGTGCGCGGATTTGGTTAATCGATCCACTATTACCCAAACTGCATCATGACCATTTTGAGTAGTTGGAAGTCCCACAACGAAATCCATGGTAATATGCTCCCATTTCCATTTAGGAATTTCTAAAGGTTGAAGTAGACCACTGGGTCTTTGATGTTCAACTTTGATTATTTGACAAGTTAAACATTTGCTGACCCAATCCGCAATTTCCCTCTTCATTCCTGGCCACCAGTAGTACTGTCGCAGATCCTTGTACATTTTCGTACTACCAGGATGTACTATAAATTTAGAATTATGAGCTTCCTGTAAAATTTCCTCTTTTAACTCCAACACTGAAGGTACCCATATCCTATCTTCAAATTGTATGATATCATTCTTATCTATTCTGAATTTCTCATCCTCTTTTTCTGCTATTCGTTTCCTTATCCTTTCATAATCCTCATCTTTTATCTGGAGTTCCTTAACTCTTTCCCATAAAATCGGATAAATTTCTATTGTGTACAACTTCTCAGAGCATTCTTCTGCTCTTCTTACTTCTATTTCTAGTTTCTCAAATTCTTTTATCAACTCATCCTGAACTATTAATTTCATCAACTTCTCTTGATTCTTTCGGCTTAAAGCATCAACCACAATATTTGCTTTACCTGGATGGTATAAAATTTCACAATCATAGTCCTTGATTAACTCCAACCATGTCTTTTGTCTCATATTTAATTCCTTCTGCGTAAAGATATATTTCAGACTTTTATGATCTATGTATATCTCACATTTTTCTCCATATAAATATTGTCTCCAAATTTTTAACACAAACACAACTGCTGTCAACTCTAAATCATGCGTGGGATATTTTTTCTCATAATCTTTTAGTTGTCGGGATGCATATGCAATAACTTTTCCATGTTGCATCAGTACACATCCCAACCCTTTATGTGAAGCATCACTATAAATCACAAAATTACCAGTATCGTCTGGTAAAGATAATACTGGTGCCGTGCTTAATCTCTTTTTCAATTCCTGGAAACTTTCTTCACACTTATCTGACCAAATAAATTTTACTGACTTCCTTGTCAAGTTGGTTAATGGTACCGCTATCTTAGAAAAATCTTGAATGAATCTGCGGTAATATCCTGCTAATCCTAAGAAACTTCTAACCTCCGTCGGTGTCTTCGGTTGTTCCCAATTTATTACTGTTTTCACCTTCATTGGATCTACAGAAATCCCCTCTTTATCAATTACATGACCTAGGAATTGAACTTTCTCTAACCAAAATTCACACTTGAAAAACTTCGCATACAATTTTTCTCTTCTTAAATTTCCAACACCAATCTCAAATGTTCCTCATGCTCCTTCTTTGTCTTTGAATAAATCAAAATATCATCAATAAATACGACTACAAACTTGTCCAAAAATTTCTTGAACACTCGATTCATCATATCCATAAATACTGCATGGGCATTTGTTACTCCAAACGGCATTACCAAAAATTCATAATGACCATAACAGGTTCTAAATGTCGTCTTAGGAACATCTTCCTTTCTTACTTTTAACTGATGATATCCCGATCGCAAATTTATTTTCGAAAAATATTTAGCTCCTCTCAGTTGATCGAACAGATCATCAATTCTTGGTAATGGATATTTATTTTTAATAGTAACCTTGTTCAACTCCCGATAGTCAATACAAAGTCTCAAAGACCCATCTTTCTTTTTAACGAACAACACTGGTGCTCCCCATGGAGACACACTAGGTTGAATGTATCTCTTATCCAGTAATTCTTGCAACTGCATCATTAATTCCTTCATCTCTACTAGAGCCATCCTATACGGTGCTTTAGAAATAGGTGATGTCCCCGGCACTACATCAATTACGAACTCGATTTCCCTATCTGGTGGAATACCGGGTAACTCGTCCGGAAACACATCTCCAAATTCTTTTACTACCAGTATCTGTCCTAACTCCATACCCTTCCATTGAGTATCTACAACATGGGCTAGGTACCCTACACATCATTTTCTAAGTAATCTTTTTGCCTGCATAACGGATAAACAACAAAACTACCTAGGCGAACAACGTCCATAAAATACTACCTTGGATAGTAACGGAGTCACAAGATGCACACATTTCTTTTGACAATCTATAATCGCGCCATGACTGTTTAACCAGTCCATTTCAAGTATCACATCAAACTCCCCTAGTCTGATTGGAATTAAATCTACGAGCAACTTATGTCCCCTTATATCCATGCAACAATTTTTATGTACATAATCTACAGGAATTACTTCTTTATTAGCTACCTCTATATTCAAGGGATATTCTAATTTTTCTTGAGGCAACTTTAATCGTTGTGCAAGCTCATGTGATATAAATGAACAGGTAGCACCCGAATCAAATAATATATAAGCATTAATATTATTGACCGGAATAATACCTGACACCACGTCTTTAGAGGCCACTGCATCCTTGATTATCATGTTAAAAGTCCTTGCTGTTGATCGGCCTGGGGCTGGTAGTCCTGTTATTGCTGGCTTGCTGCCACTGCTCTTACTTCCTCCTCCCTGTTCCACTCCCTTCCTCGGACAATTTTTAATCTGGTGATCCAGTGCACCACAAATGAAACATCCGCTCTGCTTTGGACTCGTGCAATTAGGAGGTATATGGCCTTCCTGGCCACAATTGTAGCACACATTTTTTCCTTTCAAACATGCTCCAAGGTGATTCTTTCCACATTTCTTACATGCTTCAATCTTCCTCTTAGCTACTCCTTCATTCCATTTATTATTGTTATTGTTACTATTCCATTTCCTTTTAAAAGTCCCTCCACCTTCGCTATTACTACCTTCACCCTTATTCTTTCCTTCAAACCTTTTCTTTTTCTGTTCCTGAGTATATTTAGTTAAAGCTTCACTTCCTCCCTCTGTAATTATCGCATTTTCTAACAGTATACCAAATGAGTCGATTTGTAACACAACCAATTTACTGAACAACCAAGGTTTTAAACCCTGTTCGAATCGTCTTGCTTTTCTTTCTTCTGTATTTACTTGATGTAGGGCAAATCTAGCTAGCTCATTAAATTTTGCTGCATATTATGGTACTGTCATATCGCCTTGCTTAAGTTCTAAAAATCGCATCTCCATGCGACTTTGCATACTTTTGGGGAAATAATTTTCGAAAAATAATTCCTTGAACTTAGTCCAAGGTATCACACCATCCCCGACCCTATGCTCATTTGCCTCCCACCAGAAATTTGCTTCTCCTTTCAACATGTATGAAGCAAACAATGTCTTCTGGTCATCCTCAACTTTAGCTATTGCAAACGCTTTTTCAATTTCTTTTATCCAAGCTTAAGCCTCTATAGGCCCAGTGGTTCCTTTAAATTTAGGTGGACCTACATTCTTTGAAGGTAGTGGTTGGTGTTACAGTTTGATTCACGTTTGCTCGATCACCTAACCTTTCTTGAAGTGCCCCTATTAACAAATCCACGAACTGTTGTAGGGGATTAACATTACTTGAAGCTTCTTCATGTGTATTAGTAGTTGGTGTGGTTCCGTCAGTATTATTGGTTGCTGCTTCATTATTTATTGCCTCGTTAATGTTAATATTTCTTGGCCTTCCTCGTCGCATTTTCTGTTTAATATAACAACATATCATTATACAAATCAAACAAGTAATTAAGTAATACATTCATCATCCACAAAACATATGTTCATAAAACATATAATAATATTATACATCATTCTATGTACATTTATTTTTTTATACAATAGTTAGTAATTTTACATATCAAACTCTAATTTCTTACATATGTTATAATTATACAGGAAAAGATTAAAGTACCTACATACATATAGATGCTCCGTATAAAAGTAGACTTTCACATATTACACAAATAACCCTATTTCTGTGGCCTCTCTATGTTCTTGTTCCATTATGAACCAAACCAGGTCCCTACTTATGGTGTGAATCATCTGACCTTCCTCTATTGGATAATTCATTACCCTATCCAAAACTAGTTCATAGGAAACTCTAAAGTTATAAACTGCCCAATCCATCCTTCTCTTCTTTCTCCTCAAATTTTCTTCTACCCCACCTAACACCGCCTCTACTCTGATACGGGTATTTATTTTCGCATTCCAAATAGCCTCAAGTTCCTCTTCCCTTTCTTCCAACTGGTGAACTCGTGACTCTAGTACCTGGGTCCGAACTTCTAGTTCTTGGTTTTTCTGTTCTAACTGTTGACACTTAACTTCTAGCTCTGCGTTTCTCTCTTCTATATGATTGTTTCTAGTTCCTAGCTCTTCGTTTTGGGCTACTAATTCCTGATTTGCATACTTCAAGTTTTGATTTTGGTGCTCTATTTGAAAGATCATTTCTTCTACCCGTTGAATCTTTTCTTCTAATTCTTTATTTTCATTTAATATCCCTTGTACCAAAGCATAAGCTTCTTCTAACCCTGATTCTACTCCCTCAGATTCTTCTTCTCCTTCTTCCTCGGACGGCTCCCCATCCCTTTATGTTATACCCTGGAACTACCTGATTTTCTATGGAATTTTCTTCATATTCTTCCTCAAGGTCCTCCTCTTCTATTTCTGGATCAGTTATTGGTATTATGGGTGCATTCTGAGGTACCTCATAAATGTCTCTAATTACTTCTTCCTCAGCCATTCTACAACAAAAAAAACTTACTTAGTACATTAAAAAAATATATTAAAAGTACAATTTAAACTTAATTCTTAATATTACCAGGTTATATCTTAAGGTTCTCTAACCTAAAGGTTATAACCTACAGCTCTGATACCAACCTGTGACGCCCCCATACTTGCATACCTGTTACTACATGTATGGTGGTCACTATACAATTATTCAAAGTCTATTATACATTATTATACATTCACTAGTTTACATCAAGTATAATAATACAATCCAGATCTTACTTACAAAACATGAACTAATACAATAGTTCTATAATACCACCTCATTAATTATTTAATTAAATAATACAAAATTAATTATTTAATCTTCCTTGTTGGCTTTACCCTTCCCTTTATCTTTTACACCTGATCCTTCAGGTTCCTCAGACTTAGCTGAAAATATGAAAATTTGATGAAAGAGTAAGCAACTAATTTGCTTAGCAAATATATAAAATATCAAGAACTCATCAAATAAATTTTTTTTTCTGAACTGAGTGGTCATAAGGACCAAGAACATAAATGTCCCACAATTATATAAATTGCTAACTCTCCATCTCCACATGCACTTTAGGGGATCAACCTATCGTACCCTATGTTATGCACAACATTATCTCCATAAGTCGAATTTTTCGACAATAATATCCCCTTTATAAAATAGGGTTGTTCAACTCAGTCTAAGATTCCGTCCAAAACAATTGGATCGGAGAATAAATAATATAATTTCTTAATTTTAGAGTAAGCCGAAACAATGACTTTCTCTACAAATAAATCAGGAATATTTAAAATAATTTAGAGTTCAACAATTCTTGCAAATATATTCTGAAATTTAATATCGCATGATAACAATTAACTTTGAACGAAATATTCAAAATTCAGGAAACTTTTACCAAAAGCAAATAGTTGCTTAAGAAACTTGTACAAAAGAATAAACTTGTACTAGTTTGGAAAACTTACAATAATTCAGAAACTTGTACAGAATAATAAATTTGTACCAGTTAAGAACTTACTCAAACTGAGAGAACTTGCACAATATACAAAGTTATGTAAGTTAGGAAACTTGCCTGTTTCCCGTTGACTATTTTATAGCTCAATAAATATTTTCGGTAATTGACCTACATCATTATTCATAAAGGCCAAAAATTTTAATCTATCATTTCTTCATTTTTAATTATTTTATTCTTCTTTAAGGATTACCCGAATTCTTAATTCATAATTTATCGGGTACTACAATTATATATATATATATAATATTAAAAGAAAAAAAACATACCATTTTTCTTCTATTTCTTCTCCTCCTAAATTGAACCGTGATCACTCTATTTTTCTTTCTCTATTTTTACGTCTCTGATCCTCTCTCTATTTTCCCTTCTTGTCAGTATGAGAGATTTGTATCTATATATATAGTTGGAAGGGAAACGTGTATATAGATATATGTATATACAACTAGCTAGCTTATCATTTAATAAACATCTTACTAGCTTTATGATTAAACAACTAGCTCATTATTTATTATATATAGATATATGCTTGTCTGGTTAAGGAGGAGACATGTATGCTACATATATATAATATACTAACTAGCTCATTAATTGAATGAGTAGGAGAAAAAATTTGTATACGTGTAAGGCTATATATAATACAATATAATATATAACTAGCTTGATAATGGAGCTAGTTCATTACATATATATACATAGGTGTATAATTGGTGATCAAATGGGGAAAGAAAGGATATTCAAAAAAACGTGCATGCCTAACTTTTGAATCCTTTTTTTTAATATATTAAATTACTATAAACTACAAATTCATCTCATTAAAAATAAATGTACATTTTTAAACTTTATTTATATTGACTGAATGTCTCGAATGTTACAGATAATTAGAACAAAAATAAATATATTCCTCTTAAATTAAAGAAAAATGTAATTTAGATATAAGTGAAATATAAAGTAAATTAAGTTTCTAAATGTATGTCCACTATGCACAATTTATCTTCATAGAAAATATAATTTGAATACAATCTACTGCGATACATACGACTATAAATGCAAAATGAAATTAACTTACTGTATATTACACTTTTATATTTTGAATATAAAGTTAGTTTCTATTTTTTTTTAATTTATTTTCAATTTTAGGATTAGTTGGACATATATTTTGTAAAGTTTAAATACACATACATCTTCTTTTTTTTGGGGGGGTCATTAAACACTTACATAATTATATTTCAAGTATTATTTTCAATTAATTTTCTAATTACTTTATGGAATTATACTGAGATCTATACTATTTAAATTAGAAGAGTGCATACGCATATATTAAAAAACATATACAAATTTTATGTTCAATATATTCCTGAGATCTATATTGTACTATTTGTATTCAAATTATAATACTAAATGGCACGCACCACGATTTCAAATTGTGTTATCAGTACTAACTCGCATAAATATTACATATTCTTTAACACACTCATTATTTTTTTCAAAAGATCATCGTCATAAACTCAATTCATAAACACTTGGAGACACGAATTATCGGTCTAGTTATATATTTAATAGAACAAATTTGATTTTGGCTGAGGACAAAATTTGTTTCTGCATTTTCATATTAAATTAGTTTGTTTAACTGAATTAAAATTCATTAACACTTGAAATATTAACATATCATGTTATTTAATTACATAAATTTTAAACGTGAATCTCCGTACTAAATTATCGCCTAGCTATATTAAGTCATTAGAACTTTAACTCTTATCATATTATGTTGTTCAGATGTACTGGTCAACTGATCCTGGTAGCTCTAGCCCTCCGGCGTAGCTTTAGGCAATTTTGTCTTTTTTGACGCCCCAATCTCCATTACTCTCAAAGGCTCGAACCTCCCTGTCTCTAGGCTCAAGTCCTTGTTCTCTCTGCATTCCCTGAGTCATTTCTATTTCATCCCAAAAGAAAAGAAAAGAGAAATAATATTCTGCTCTTTAGTCTATTTCGTTCCAAAAAGATGGACAAGCAAAATAGCCTATGTTCTTTCTCATGCCCTACTTTCCATCCGATCCAAAAAGAAAGAAAGAAGAAGAAACGAAGCACAACCATTCCCTGTCCATTCGTTCCAAAAAGAGAAGACAGGAACAACCCCTAGCCATGCCATTTGTTCCAAAACAAGAAAGAAAGAAACACAAACAAAAGGTATGTTTTGTTTTGGTAAGTAATTCATGAAATTAGAGTAAAATTTCATTGTGTATTGCTTTGTTGGGCTGTGAATTGATAAGGAGACTAATTGTTGTTGTGCGGATTAATAAGGAAGGAGAAATCTGGATTTAAACATGTATAAACATCCTTAACCTCCGTTCCAAAAATGGGTGCACATGTGATGTTTGACAATATTCCTCTTAGAACTGTTTTGTTTAAAAAGAGGGAATTAGGTAAAACTATTATTAAGAAAGTATATATATATATATATATATATATATGTATATTAAGGTAGTTCAAGTAAATTGGGCAATATTTTTTTTTACGGAGAGATTTTGACCCCCTGTAAAATGGTCCTGGTTCCGCCACTGTTACTCAATGCACCGGAATGTAAGAGCTACAAGTTCTTCCATCACCAAAACAAGTCTTTTCTTGGGGATCTTTAGTGAGGAAAGACGGAAACCAAAAATGGAGAGAAAGGGAAAGAAAAAAAATGAAGTCATATCTCTCTTTTGTTTTGGAGTTTAAGAAAGAAAAGAAGAGAAATTGAACGGAGGATTTATTTGGCAAACAGGCTCTTGCGTTATATAGCCCTAAAAACAACGTTATTTTGTATAATTGAATACATTCTATGTACAAAAAAATATTTTTATATTTTTTAAAAATATTGTTATTATAAAGAAATATCTCATGCAAGAACGTGAACTATCCCTCACCTCCTGTGCCCTCAAATATTTTCTCTCCTTTTATAGACTTCAAATAAAAGTAGGGCTCCCTCCATTTCAAAAAACAAGATTAACTAGAAAATTTATATTATTTTTAGACATTTTAAATTTAAATAAATATAATTTATTTAAATTTTAAAAACATTAAATAATTTTATTATTATTATTAATTTTTAAGTGACTTATAATATTTATAATTGTATTAATTAATTCACAAAAAATGAATGAATTTATACTAATTTAAAATTTAAAAATAGCTTTATATTCTCAAAAAGTCAATCACTGTCACTCTATGTTAAACCTGACGATAAATTAATTTTCTGTCTTCTTTTAAATGAATATTTTATCACTCCTTTTATTCCACGAAAAGCACCTCATTTTATATAAAAAAATTCGTAACACAAAAAAATATTTTTTTGTTGATGATAATAATATATAATATCAAAGTATTCTCAAGTATAACCACATAATTTTACTACCTCGTCACTACTATTAAACTACATACTCATTATCTATATCTATATTGTAAAGTCTCCATGAAACTTCCTTCACAAGTCTAGTAATTTTGTGTCACATTTTTTTTATTTTAATATTTTACCCCGACAACTTTATATATATATATATATATATATATTACTATTTTGTCATTTTTAATATTATTTTTATATATTTTTCTATTTATTCTTTTAAATTTTATAAAATTCCTATTACTCAACATAATTTACATGGCAGCCACTAGTATTTATAAATTGAGTAATGTTATGGACACAAATTATACACAAAAAATGATGCACAATCTTTATATAAAAAAAGAAAAGAAAATAAAACAAGACCTACTATTGATTTGACACATTTTTATTAATATACAGTATATGAGTCCTACCATTGGTACATAATTTTTTTTAAGGGAAAAGGAAGCGTGTGTATTAGACACATACAAGCTTGTGTGTGTCTTATTATTTTAAGAGATTTTATTAATGGTATTTTTGATATTTTAGTATTTTTATTAATAGTTGTATTGACATTTTACTCTCTCTTTTCCAAAATTATAGATATATTTTGACTTTTTTGAGTCAATTTGCGAAATTCTAAAAATCAAAATTGATATAAAATTATTTTATTTTAATACAAATAAATCTATAAAGTACCACTAATTATCATTCTTATTGTTTCCAATACTTGAACGAAATTATATCAATTTTGAGTTTTAGAATTTCACGATTGACTTTGAAAAATCAAAATGTATCTCTAATTTTGGAACGAAAGTAGTACCAATTTGTCAATTAAAACTATTTCGTATTAAGTGCAGGATACACATAAGACACATGCTTTCTTTTTCCTTTTTATAAATAACATGAAAAGTATATATATCTTTAGAGTAAAAGGTATCTTAGATCGACCTAAAATATTTTATATTAGATCACTTCCAATACAATATCATTTGATTGTCAACTTAATAATCTAACCGTACAAATATAATGAACATATAAAAATATGAAATTATATAAAATTTCGTTTGATTTAAAACATCAAAAATATCATTTACTCCCTCCGTCCCAAATTAATTGCTCAGTTTTGACTTTTTAAAGTCAAATTGACCATTTTTAAAACTAATCTTTTTACTATTTTTGCTAAAATATAGGTGAAGAGATTATAACCAAAAGAAAGTATATATACAATTTATTACTAACCCTAATTTTTATAATTTTAGAAATATATTTATATATGCTTAATTATTAATTCTAAAAATAGTCAATTTGACTTAAAAAAGTCAAAATTGAGCAATTAATTTGGGACGGAGGAGGTATTCAATAGTGTAAATAATTTATATATAAGTATATATTTCAACAACTCAGATTTTAATAATTTCTATTATTATAAAATTGCTGATGTATAACTTCAAATTGAACAAAAATTTATATATTATCATATTTTTACATGTTTATTACATCCGTATGGTTAAATTATTAAGTTAACGATAAAATGATGTTAATATAACTGACCTAAGAGTAACTTATCGTACTTTTTAGTCATATGTTTATAGTGACTATTATAGAACAGGCAGGCCCTATTTATCCTTTAATTTACCCGATCCAACGTAATGACCCGACCCGTGATCTTTCTTAGCCATGTCGTAACAGAGCTTTACCGGCAGCGCTTGCTTGGTTCCTTCCAATCACAGTTTGGGCTTTATTCGTATTGGAACTGAAAACTCTCTCACATATTTTACACTCGGGTCTACTTCAGTCGGAACTGCTTCTAAAGGCAAGCTCTCTCTCTCTCTCTCTCCCTCTCTCCCTCCCTCTCTCCCTCTCTCTGTCTCTATATATATATGTATGTATATATATATATATTGATAGTTGTTAAGGTTATGGCCCTTTATTTCAGTTATGAGCAATCTTGGAGTTTGTATTTAATTGATGTACTTGATTTGTTCTTTTAGATGTTTGAAATTTAAAGTTCAATTTCAGTATTCTTATTGAAATAATTGGTGAGAACTATTACTTGTCATTCATAAAAATTGTTAGGTTATGTAAATTTCATTGTTTATTCCATATGGGTGATTTGGGTAAATGTTGAAAGATTTGGAGCTTTCTCAATAGCCCGTTTCGTGGCCCCAAAAATTCAATCCATATTTTATGCATTTGTGTGGACTTTTCTTTCATCAATGTTGGTGGTTTAACAATTAAATACATTCGTTTGCCAAGTTTAATAATATTATGTAAAAATAAGTAATTTCTAGAGTTTTGTGGAATGGGAGACTACAATTGGTGACGAAGAATCTAGAAAGTGGTCACAACTTTGATAAATGAAAGCATGAGGTGATACTAGCAAGCTGAGACATGAGATCAAAGTAAAAAGATACCTACCGAACGAGCTGGGTATGCTTTTTGAAACTTTCATTTCGAAACATAGTACTGTTATGTTTCGGAACTGTACACTTAACGACCCAAATATTTCTTTGTTTTCTAGCTCTAATTGCACAAGCTTCAATATTTTAACTTAGTACTCGATACTCAAGCATCACATTGTACTAAAGTGTTGCACACCTTAATTGATTTTTTGCCGCTTTGGCCCTTTTCGATCAATAACCTAAGGAAATAATGAAAGCCTTACCATGGTTATACACACAAGCTATCTCCCTTTTTGTGCATTGTAATGATCTGTGACGTTAAACTCCTTGAAACTATTGGAGGATATATTTTCTTTAGTTCTTTTGGCGGGGACATCACACACAAAGAAATTCTTGCACAAACTCAGTAATTGATAATAATAATTCAATTTGTTCTAAAGGCCAGCATACATAACCTAGCCTAATTTGGATAATTACTAAAATTACAAATAAAATAAAGTACAAATCTAGAATCTTCTATTGATTGGACTTGGACTCCTGCTTCTCAGGCTCTTTGGCATGGCTTCCTAAGCCTTTTAATATTGATCCAACCAAGTCTCACGGACTTGTCCTGCATCAATTCTCCTCCTTCTAAAAAGAATTCGATTCCGTCTAGTTAGGGGAATAACCAAGAATATCATAACAAGGGTTAAAATGCTCAATCACCAAAGAATTCTTCATAAGGTTCAAATTGGCATGTTAGTAGCACAAGTTTTGCTTAGAATGTTTAAACACACAATAGCATAGACTTAATAAAAGTTGCTTTAACCACCTTCTTTCTGAATTAACGGTGTTTCCCAGTTGAAATAGCATCCATAAATGAACATTGTTACTCTAGCTGCCTAGCCTGCCATGAAACATTAGTTAAATAAATCCGTAGTACTGATGGACGGATCCCCTCGTAATGAGCCAGTGGAACTTTGCTTTGGCAGGTTTTGATTTTCTTGTATTATTCATCTTAAATTGATTTATTTACTTTGAGAACTATTAGTAAAACATACCTCTTTGGCGAGATATAATTTTTATTGGAGCTACAGACAATGAATATTTATTTGGCTCTTTTTTACTTTAGACTAAACAATACTCTTCCCCTTAAGGAAATATTGATGAATTCTAAGGCACAATAGTCCAATTTTACAAGTTGTATCAAATTGGGTATTAAGCAAAGTGTTGAACTATAGGTCCATGGATCAATATTTCATCCATGAATTGAAGTTTTTGTAAATAAGGAGCTTCTTTGCCAGATACACGCTAGTGTCACTGTAGTGAGACCTATATTTTAAATGCATACACAACATAAATTTGCGATCATCAAAACTACACAGCGATAAATTAAATATTGTGATATTTATGTAGCTATCACTTATCCCCCCAAAATAAGGTACTATGATATGTATCAGTGTTGCCATATTTATTTATGTTACATGGACTCGTGATCCCAAGTGCCCGACACTAAACCCTCCTAGTTGTATTTTTTTCTCTTCTCACTATTTCTCACTTTTTATGAGTGTCCAGTACTGACACTCCAAAACATTTTTTTTTCACCAAATCTCACTATTTTTGGAACGTTTTTCACATTTTCACTATTTATCTATTCATGCATTTCTTCGAGTATTTCTATGTCATATGCTAGAAAGAGTAGCAGATGCGTTTAGAAAATTTTAAATTGTGGTTGTCCACTAAGATCATGGGTGTCTATGTATGTGATGCTACTGTTGTTTGCTTGCATATTCTTAATATTTGTTTTAATTTAACAATGATTTGGCACTTCTTGTTTTACTATGTTGAAACTTTCATACTTCACAACAATAAATAAGTGAAACATAAAAAAGACTTTATATCACTTTCTCTCCAGAAAGGTCTACTACATGATTTCTGACTAGGAACTCGTAAAGATGTCCTATGAGCTTCTCTCTCTCTCTCACTCACTCTTTCCCCCTGATGATATATTTATTAATCTCGTACATATCCTATACTCTAACATTGTTTAATTTGTAGGTTGTCCGATCTCCAAAGGTCTTTCACTTTGCTATTGATAAGGAGTCTATTCTAGTGGCAAGATGGCTTATGAACTAACTGAGCAGAAAAGTAAGGATCTGGTTTTATTCCACACATCAGACACACACACACACACACAAGTGCACACCATTCGTATATCGATTTTGTTAACAATACTTTTCTGTATTATTTGCTGACGCCTTGATCAAGTAATTAAACTATAAACTAAATCTATGAGGATCATTCTCTTATATATCATGTTTTATTCATTTAGATCTATGTGTCATCGATAAGCCTATAGAAAATTACAAATTGATCATCTGTTATTACTTCTATGAAAAGTTACATGAGTATTGTTTTTATACTTGAATATGTATGGGACCTTTATTAGGCATAACTTTGGCTCAAACTTGCAGAAATTGGATTAGGTTTCATCGGCTTCGGATTCTTTTTCGTATTTCTTGGTGTTATTCTTTTCTTTGATAGGGGTTTGCTAGCTCTGGGAAATGTAAGTATTCTTTACAATATAAAACTTAATTTCATATAAAATGCTAGTAATTAAATTAACAAAAAAAAATGTTAGTAATTATGTAATATGAATTAGATTCTTATTCTAGGAAGTCTTAACTTGCCATATTTTTGTTGTTGCTTCATTAGATATTTTTCTTGGCGGGTGTAGCCCTTTTACTGGGTTGGCGTTCTACTTTGCAACTCTTCACGAACAGAGCAAACTACAAGGTATTGTAATGGAAAAACATAATATGGATTCCTCAATATGGTTCTTTTATTTCTCTCACAGTGCTAGTATATTTGAAGGTGTAGATCTAAAATTTTATTCTGTGATAATATTTTTCTGGTATCCCTTGAGTTGTTCTTAAGGCTGGTCAAAATTACTGATACAATTTTTCTTGTAACCATATTTCTGAACTCCTGGCTGGAATATACCAGATCTGTATTGTGCCTGCTTTTCCTTTGCTACTTAGTGCCCTTTGCTTAAAAGGACGTATATGTTCTAATACTGTATCCCTCTCTTATAAAACACCTTAGTTTATTTGTGACTCTTCAAAGAAATTTCATGCTCAAGAAGTAGACAGAGATGTAATCTGAGTTTTTAAATTTTTTATTTTTTATTTTTTTAATTTTATTTTGTCTTTTCGCTTCAGGGTTCTGTCTGTTTCCTTCTTGGACTCTTCTTCATATTTGTTCGGTGGCCAATAGTTGGTATAATCTTTGAAATTTATGCCTGTGTTGTGTTATTCGGGTTAGTTTCTTCTCTGCCTTCCAACTTGATGAGCTTATTAACTGTGCTTCTATCTTTTAAAATTTTCTTGTGTTTGTTGCTTTTAGTGGTTTCTGGTCATCTGTCAAGGTGTTTCTATATCAGATTCCAGTTATTGGATGGATTCTACAGTATCCTGTTATGGTAAGTTATTTTTTAGCTTTCCTCGAGATATATCTCCTCACTGCTTCCTCCAGCTATATAAACCCTCTCTTATGTTAGCCTTCATTTATTTCAAAAGTCATTTCCGATAGATAATTCATATTTTTGGCCATCTCATAAAATAAGTTGCATTTTACTTGGTTGTTTTCCGTCCTCTCCTTAAGAAGATATGCTCCATTTGAGCTTTTTTTCTTCATATTTTTGGCCATCTCATAAAATAAGTTGCATTTTACTTGGTTGTTTTCCGTCCTCTCCTTAACAAGATATGCTCCATTTGAGCTTTTTTTTAGAAGAGGAGAAAATATAATGGTAATGATAGAACCCTCCCTCCCAACCTTCCTTTTCCCCTTCTCTTTCTCTTGCACCTGTTAAGGTACCAGGCTATGTTTGTTTGCAAGAATTATAATTCCAGAACTATATTCTCATGAATTATAATCCTAAGACTACTGATCCTAGGCTTAAATAGTCATAGTCACATGTTTGTTTAGAATGGATTATTCATGGGATAACTAAATATAATCTCATGTTATGTTTGTTTTGTCTAGGATTATTTAAAAGATTGAATAAAAATTTATCGTTAGAACTATTATACATTTACCAATAATGACAAAGAGATCGTATTCTCAATAGTGTGAGTATAGATGTGTAAAATAGGATATACCAGTCATTTTTAAAAAAAGGTAAAGGTTAATTTTGTCTACAAATTTTTAATCCCAAATGGCAGGGATTATAGTACCTTGTTGGATTTGATATTAAATAGTCTCCTATTTCAAGTCAATTTGTTATCTTTGGACTAATAGTCCCAAGTCCAATTTATAAAACAGACAAGGGATTTAGGATTAATAGTCTATTCCCAAGTTTTATCTTTGCAAACAAACATGACCCAAGTGTTCAAGAGCTTAAGTTTCCAGATAATGGGCACAACAATTTACATTATGCTATATCACTCTCGATTCTCCTCCCCTCATGTGCAACACCTCGTTTGCATTTGGAAAGATAAACTATGATGTATAATGTTGAAAAAGTTAAACACATTGTAATTGCCCTAACAACATAATAGGGGGACCAAACCAAATGGAAGCAACATGAGAATTTGATCTTTTTGAAGTGAAAGCTCTAATACTATGCAAGGTTAGCCTTTTAATAATGGTTGCAAAGATATAGCTTAAGTTGGCTATGAGTGTTAAATGGCCAAACCATCTTGTAACATTCATTTTATTTGTTATCATTAAGATAACAAATTTCATCCTTGACTTGTGAAATCTTTACTTTTGTAGCCGTAGACATTTTTAATACAATGATGCAGGAGGTAACTTATCAAATTCACCAAACTTGAAGGCTGAGTTTCCAAAATATATACAAGGGTAAAGGACCAATATGGAAACAATTACAGCGTCACGGACCAATAAATGATGTATGATTAACAGCAAGGCACCAAAGTATAATTTTGTAAAGTTAAATCAACACCTAGATGAAATCAGTATACCTCTTCTGTTCGTTAGTTCTAAAGGAGATGAGGTGGCAGCGGTCCACTTAATTTTGCAACAATTGTCGTCCTTTTATTATTTTAAATCCCTTATCGGTTTTACTGCTACTGCGAAAACTAATTGTTGATGAAGGACCATCAATTCGAGGAAGGTTTATTCTGCAGCATATCTTATTTCAATGGCTTTGGCTGCTGAACTCTGCCAAAAACTTCTCTCTCTCTCTCTTTAATAAATAGAAAATTGAAAATAATTAGCAAAAACTAGTATTGCCTTAGACAAACGAGAAGTCTTCCTTCATAAATCTCCGACTGAGTTCCGATCGTTGTCATTCCTCAAACAGTTAGTACGAGATAGGGGTTCCCAATAGCTTTGTTAAAATCTTCGTCCTGGGATAGTTTCGCTCTGATACCAACTAACACAGCGAAAGGTGCGTTAACGCAAAAAGGATCACTCGAATCCAATTAACAACAAAAGATAATAAAGGTTGTTGAATAGTCAAAGTGTATTAAGCAAATAATCATCAAAGTTCTTTTAAAATAATAACCCTAGCAGACTATTTATATTACATAAAACCTAAAATAAATAAAATTCAATAAACTTAAAAATAAGCTCAAAACATAAACAGGTCCAAAAATAATTAAACCTATTGAGCTAACCTAATTAATAAATAAAAATACATCAAATACTAAAAGTGTCCATGAATAATAAAACGTAAATTATAATAATCTTCCTTGATATTCCGTTGTCCTGTGTCATCACCATAGTGGCTAGAGCAATTGCTTATCTAATACTGTTGCTTTGAGAAATCTTTATCTGTGTCGCAATTTCCAGGCCAAGAATTTTTATTAATTAATCTTATGCCTACAGCTTCTTGATCGTCTGAGGAGTTCGGGTTGATTTCTTGTTCATGTTGTATTCTTTTTCATCCAACGCCGGGACTATACTCTGTTTATCATCCTCTGCATTCTGACTGCTGCCATATTTTGGTGAATATCTTTTTGATCGTTACGGCAAACATCTTTGAGGTGAGAGTAAAAGGTCAAGAAACTTGGATGTTTATGTGTTAATTCTGCCCGCGAGGATCAAATCAACATTTCCTTCAAGTTGTATTATATTGGTTTCAATCTGATGGTGAATTAACTTAACTGCCTTCCTTCAGAAATCAAATACTGGATACAGTTTATGTACGATAAATCCCTTACTTAGGCTTGCCCAGTCCCGTTAATGCATAATCCAGTTGCAGTTCAGCCTGCACTACATCAAGGCACACTCCCTTTCTTACAAAATACTCCCTCTATTTCATAATAATGGTCGTGTTTAATTTTATGTACATAAATTAAAAAAGTCATTTAGTACCATTACTTGATTATTATAATTTGTGTGAAATTTTATCACTATCTTTATGGGAGAGTTGGGAACTAGTCATACAAGAGAGACTTTCTTGAAAAAATGAGAGCATTTGGGGGGTAATATAGAAAATTAAATAATTTATTCTTCTCGAGAAAGTTGTAAACGACAAGTAAATTGAAATAATATATTATTTTCAAAAAAATTATTATTATGTATGGAGGTAGTACAAGATAAATGTTGATCTTTTGTAGTCATTTTAAGATATTGTAAATTCAAGATTAATATTCATCAAGTTTTAGATAATACAATTATAAAATTTTGAACTATTTAAAAAATACTATTAATTATGAAGTTAATATATTGAAAAAGTAAATGAATAGCATCAGCTTTGAATATGAAAATGCTTTGTTTTTTCATGTCCCCTCCCCCCCCTCCCCCCAAAAAAATGCTTTATATTGATTTCAAAAAAGTCAAATTTTATTATATATTTTGAAATGGAGGGAGTATTATTAATATAATATTGGGTATCAAATTGATAAAAACTAATATATTGTTTCAAAATTATAGATATATTTTAAAAATAATAATTTTTAAGTAAAAAAATATTTTTTAAAATATATCTCTAATATTAGTTAAAAGCATAGTACTTAATTATAGTACTCATTCCGTTTTAAATTATAAGATCAATATAAACTTTTTAAAAGGCAATCTAAGACATTTACAAATTTAAAATTGAAATAATTTATTTAAATTTTGAAAGCAATAAATCTTATAACTAGTAGTTCTTTTTAGATAGTTCATGATATTCATAATTGTCTTAATTTAAAGTAAGTAAATTCATTCCAATTTTGAGTTTAAAAATGTTTGAAATTGACTTTTAAAAAGTCAATAATAATCTTATAATTTGGAATAGCGGGAGTATGATATTTTATCTCTTCTAAAGTTAGAGATATATATTTTTCATTCTAATCCATTCTAAAATTAAAACTACATTTTTAATTTTAGATTTTAAAGTGCATGAAGTTCTTTGACACTATTTTAATAACAACGTGTGTTTGTCTAAAGAAAAACGATTGCTCTAACCCATAAATATCTTCCATTTTAATATAATCCCTATATAATAATACGGCATGGTCACATATTGTTAGGTGAGAAATGTACTAGAGTATTTACAAATGCAGAGCAGGTTAGATGGATGGGGGATAATTCAATTCAAATTAATCCAGACAGAATTGAAGAAGAAGAAGAAGAAGAGGAGCCATAAAATACGAGGTCATTAATCCTATCTAGTGTTTGCATGGCTTAAATTGGGAAGTTGGGGGTGCCTATATAGTATTTAGTATAGAGGCTGGCTCAGCAGCACCAGAAGCAGAAGCAAGTAAACATTTACTAGTATTTATAAATGGATCCCCATTAAATAGGGGGTTCATGCACCAACAACAACCACCACCAAGACTCACTATTATTAATTGTTAGTTGTTGGCACTGGTAAGGCTAACACTACCATTTACTCTATTCTCTCCCTCATTTTAAGACATCTAAATGTATTGGAGACTCATATGTTAGGTGTAGCCTAGTTAATTGACGAAATTTGATAGAGAAAAAAATATATGATATGAATTTATGTATGAACTTTTTTTTTTGGTTATCGATTACGTGAGAAAGAGATAGGAGTGTGTAATATGATGAGTCACTTATAATCATATCTAATCTCATGTACTGATATATTTTGTAATTGTAATTTAACAGAATATTTTCATAATACGTAGCAGAACTCATCCGATTAACTTAGAGTGTGAGTTTCATCTGTTATAAAATTATAAAAACTTTTTTTCCTTCTCATATAATAATATAGATCTATCTTTTTTTCCCTGTATTTCAAAAGAGAAATTAACGACAAATGTATGGCAATTTTAATTAAATGAGACTAAAGTATTAACTTCAATTTTTTTCTTTTTCTTCTTTTCGATTAAAATTTTTTTTAGCAAAAGGCAAAAAATTTATTTCCTGAAGAAAAAAATGAAATCCAAAAGTACTGAATCTTGATTAAGTACATCTATTAAGAATTGTTTGCCAGAAAAAATTGCTATCTATAAAAATTATAGGATTATTATTGACTTTTTAAAATTAATTTAAGATAATTTTAAATTCAAAAGAGTTATAATTTTCTTAGACAATTTAAATATAAAAATTATAAAATTAGGTAAAATGGTACCACTATCTACGACATTTATACTTCTCTTAAGTATATAAAAATCACATCAATTTGGATTTAAAAATTAGTTTTATTGACTTTAAAAAATTAGATTTGATTTTGTATTTCGAAATGAAGAAAGTATATATAACTCTGACCACAGATTCTTTACCATTTTTAGATTTATAATATGAGCCTAAATCTAAAATATAAATGAAGACATCAATCTATTTAATTCAAAATCACTTAGCAATGAGAAAAGTTGGTCGTAGTCATCATTTACTAGGCATACAATCTAACAATCCCCCTCACAAGTAACTTTGTGTATTAAGGTTTGCATATGACCCTGATGAGTATGAGACTCGCACAATCAAAAAAAATTAATCACAAGACAAGACCAAAAATTACTGACAACTATTGACCAAATTGATAAATGGCTACTAATTAATTAGTAATTGGGTAACGATTCTTAAGAATGGATTGCAAGTGGGTATGTAAAAATGAAGGCCAAAAATAGTGTTAGTTAACTCAAAGATAACTCACTCTAATATCATGTTAGACTTATAAAATGGGCTCAAATTTAGAATACAAAGACATCAAGCATATATAACTCAAAATCAATTGACAATCAAACTCTATATATAACTCAAAATCAGTTGACAATAAAAAGAATTAATCTTAGTCATTATATATATACTGATATATTTTCTAGGGTTATATTCAACCTTAATGCGTGACAACTTATATACTCTAATGACCATAAATAAAGGATAGTGAGGATTCAGGAACATCTAGCTATATAGTACCCAGAAGAATAGAGATCATTTTCAGACAATTAATCTGCAAGAACTTCATTTTATCATAGAGGATTCACCTAAAATAGAAAAATAAACGCAAGCTTATCGAGCCATAGCGCCATAGATAGTTTGAGTACCTTCATAACCTAGCTACAACAGAAAATGTTAATAAAAATAAATTAAATAAAGACAAAAATATAAATAAATTGTCCCAATATAGAACAATTAATAGATGCAGGTGATTACTAGTAGTACTATTTTAGACCTGTCAATGTGTCAGAGATTAAAACAAATCATGTTGTGATCCAATATGAATCACCAAATATGATAATAGATCAATAATCTGATTCATCCTATAATGAATCATTGATTTGCCTCATGATCCACTTGATCCAACAATACGGATCATGATCCAAATTGATCCCTTTAAAAAAAAAATTATACAATTATATTAATTTATAAAATATTATTATTTATTCAATTATATTAAATTATGAAAGACTTAATCTCTCTGAAACCTTTTACTTTCTCACTCTATTTTTTTTAAACTTTATGTCACTAAACTTTATTACTTTCTCCATCTAACAAAATTAATTTTTAGATCTAATTTCTTAGGTGGTGTTTGATAAAATTGAGTATTAAGATCTGAACAGTTTAGACATCTGAATAATGTAGAGCCTCTGTTCAGAATTGGGTCTGAATGCAAAAATATTGCTTGATAATTAATTTTTTCAAAATGTCTGAATAACAGTATTTTACCATTTTAACCCTCTGAACAGTTTGTAAAATTTATGAATACAGTTATAACTCTGGTTTCCTATTTGTAAGCAAACACAAATGTAACATTTGTTATATTCAATATAATAAAAAAATTATAAGAAAAATTTGTTATATTCATTATTTATTTTATTTTTTTAATTAAATTCATTTTCAAAATATCTGTTAAAAATCTTGTGTTGCCACTTGCTCCTAATATACCAGGCCTTATCTTCATCGCCCATCTCGCTCTTCTCTCTCATGGAATTAATCTCCAGTGGCAGCTACAAAACTAACGCCTGCAATTTCTCTCTTTAAACCCACCATGATTTCACCCTCTTCTCATCTAAATCCTCGCTGCTTACGCTTTCTAGTCCAGCTTCTTCCTCCTTCCTCATCCCCCTTCCACCGTGTGCTCCTTCCTCATCTCCCTTCCACCGTACCCGCTCCCTATTTCAGATCTACAATTGAATAGATCTGTTTTCCGATCTGAGTTTTGGATCAGATTGGCCAAGTTATTTTGGTCCAAAAAAAATAACTTTAATTCAGATTGGCCTATGAAGTGTTTAGATTTGATTTTATATCTTACCGATTAAGAGACAATTTTTTTTTAACCAAACAAGATTAGCCTCTGACCGAATTAGAGGCACCTCTATTAAAAGGCATTCAGACCTAATCAAACAACACCTTACTTTCTCTCTCTATTTTTCTTCTTTTAATAATCAATCATATAAAATAATCATGTGAGAATACTAACAAATCAGGTTCTAAAATAATTACATTTTAATTAAAACTAGAACTATGAACTAATACATGGTAGGTACAGGAGCCTGAAACAAACCAAACCAAAATAACTTGAAAAAATTGTTAATGATGACGATGATTTGCATAAAGTGCAAGTTCCTCAAAAAAGCTCCTCTGATTGGTCCCTAGAATTTGAGAGGTGCAGAGGAAGGAGATAATTTAACTTTGACTTTGACATTCATGTTACTTACCGTTGGTTCATAACTACTGATAAACAACGAATTCAAGAAATACTGAAAAAATTATGACGAACCATTTAATCTTCTCTGGCCTCCAAAATTGCTCTTAACAGTCTAATATATCTCTTGTCAGTTCGCTGTTTCAATTAAGTGAATAGGGGATATAAGGGATATTTTTTTTTGTTTTGGTACATCAGTGAGTCAAATCAAATCAGATTCATGATTTGATTCATTTAAAATATTGATCTAATGAATTAAATTATCATAAATTAATAAATAAATGAGTTGAAATTCCGATCCAATAAATTATACAATTTATACTCCTTCGGTTCCATATTAAGTGTCGTTTTAGCTTCATGCACATGAATTAAGAAAATCATTTAATACTATCATTCAATAATTAAAATTTGTATGAAATTTCACCACTACTCTTTTATGGGAAGTTGAAAACTATTAATACAAAGGAGAAAATTTTTTGGGACAATGAGAGAAGTTAGGGGTGATATAAAAAAGTAAATAATTTATTTTCCTAGAAAGTTGTAAACGACAAATAAATTGAAACAAATTTTTTCTTCTAAAAAAACACTTAATATGAAACCGAGGGAGTAATGAAACAGATTAAATTAGGATCAAAATTTGATTCATCGACGGTTGTATACTATTTTGGTGTCATTAAATGCAAATTAAGATTGAGAGGAAAGGTATTAAATACATGTATCTGGAAGAGGAAATGCATGATTATGGAAGCACTGGATATGATGACACCAGCATGCAGTCTACTTGTGTGTGCATGGATGCTATTCTTTGGTCTATATATGCTCTGATGCACAACCTTTTCTATGTGGTGGGCACATGATGATACATCACCGGTCCACCGGTGACGGATTGATCCATCGGTATAAATTATAAAAGGTAATCATGTTAATGTATTATATAAAATTATAAAATTCAATAAGAATATTTAAATTATACTCCTTATGTTAATATGGATTATTGTTGTCACATTATATATAGTGTAATAAGTAAAAAGATAATTTATCTTGTCATCTATGGTAGTATCATATGAATATTTTTTTTATTGCATATTAAGATCATTTGAGTCTTGTTATTACGGGAATACTCTTGTGCATGCACTTATAACTTTTTTTTATTATTTATTTATTAAAATTGAGTATAATTCATAAACTATTTGTTACTTCTTCCATTCCATAATAATAATTATTTTAGGAAAAAAAATTAATTTGTTCAAATTTATTTATCGTTTATAATTTTATAGGAGAATAAATTATTTACTTTCCTATATATATATTGGCCCTCAATTCTCTCATTTTCAAGATTTTTTCCCTCTTGTAATATTAGTTTCAAGTTCCCATCAAGTAGTAGTGATGGATTTTACACAAATTTTAATTATTAGGAGATAGTATTAATTAATAATTTTTTTAATTCATGCGCATACAACTGAAATGATACTCATTCCGTCCTTTTTTATTTGTCTTTTTAAAGAGACTTTGTTCCTTATTATTTATCATTTATAGATTTCAAGAAAGCATTAAATGCTTAATTTCCCATATTATCCTTCATGATTAAAGACTAATTTGTTTATCTCTCATATTTTCAATAAATTTTAGAAGGTTAATATTAAAATTTTATATTCAATTTGGTCAATCAGACAAAATATTAATTGTATTTCTTAATCTACATACATAACTTTAAAACGTCAATTAAAAGGGGACGGAGGGAGTATGACCTCTCCAATTGAATGTTATAGTTCATCATTAAATGACTTTAGAAATAACACTCCCTCCTTTCCATTATATAAATTGTTTAAGATAAAATCACACATATTAAGAAATTTCATCATTAATTTTAATGTTAGGTAATTAATGTTGGTTTGAAATTTCATTACTAACCATGCACTAATTAATTACTCTTCCTCCTTTTTCTCAGTTACTCTATTTTTTAAGAGCAAAGTAGGAAATGATTAATTTTTTCTCTCAGATATATGTAAAACGTCTTATATATGAAAAAAAAATTTCCTTCTAAAACGACTTATATAATGGAAAGGAGAGAGTATTAAACATAAATGCAAGAGTATTAAACATAATTGATGCTGAGTGAAGACTAAGAAGAAAGAATTTAATTAAAACCTTATGAGAGCCTAGTTACAAAGAACATAAATGCATATATAGGTTTGAAAATTAATGTGATGGAGGATGGTTTTAAATGGTAGCAGTACGTAGGATTTTGAGGCATGCATTAAATTGATTTCTACTTGCCACCTTTAATGCTTGGCCTGCCTGCTCGACCATTTATGGAGTTTGATGAAACCCAATTTAAGTTTCCCTGCATTGCATGCCCCTCTTAAGTAGACACACCTTCTTGCATGACTCTGTGCAATCTATCGATCTTTCTCAAGAAAATTCATTATATAATTAATTGTTCTTCACTTCACTCCCTCATCAATTGCCTTTTTTTTATTTACTGTATATCTTAATATATAAATAAGTTACTCCTTTTAATTAATTATAAAGGGGGAAAGAGATGAAGAAGTATATTCAAGAAGGAAATATTGATAGTCTACCTGAGCTTTCTTTGGCTTCTAAGAGCATGATGAGGTGTAATTCTTCATCTCAAGATCAACCTCAAATCAATCATCTCCCTATGAAGAGGAAGCTGTTTTCAGATCATCTTTTTATGAAGACTGATCAAACAAGTGTTGATCTTCAGCTTAATGACCCCTTGCCTTTGGATTGGGAGCAATGTCTTGATCTTGAAGTATTTCTCTCTTTCTTTCTCTCAAATGAAAAAAAATATATATTTTACTTTAGATGTTTTTTATGTAGTCTTTTATTGTGTGATGATATTGTACTACTTCTGTCCTACAATAATTGTGACAATTTGATTTTACATTTTTTTTTAACTGATTACATAAATAGTTCTAAATAATTGCATGTTTGCTTCATTTTTATTTATTTATTTAACGGATGATTATATTTTGTCCATATATAATAGTGTTGGGAACAAAGTACACTTGCTTTGGAGACAAAACATACAATCCTTCAAAGTAATTTTCGAGTTTACTTTAATTTACTGTAAGAATAAAACCTAACAGTGACAATATTTGTAAGGGCAGTTGATAATATTGCCGGAGCAAATGTAATATTGTCAAAGCAAAATGTATATTTAACAACATTTTATAATTGTTCTAGAGAGACTTGTATAACACTTTAAACAACACTAATTAATGTTCTGAGAATATCACCCGCAATTTGCAAGACGGAAAGGAATTGGAAATGTGTATATATGTGAAAATTGATTCCTTTATATAAGTTGATCAACTATATACCAAATTTTATTACCAAAATGTGTAAAATGACTATATATCAATAGCAATTTGATCACTTAATTTTGGCTGCTCTTAACTTGGCCTTTGGCTCCTCTTGCAGTCGGGGAGAATGTATTATATCAACAGAAAAACCTCAAGAAAGAGTTGGAACTGGCCAAAAGACCAAAAGCTAGACCTTGAGCTCAACATCTCATTGACCGGTTCGTCGACGGAAATGCAGCTTCAAGAATCATACAAGAAGCAACAATTATCAGGCAGCAGCAGCAGCAGCACAAACATGGTTGCTTTGGCTTGTTTAAATTGTCATCTCCTTGTAATACTCTCAAAATCATCTCCCTCTTGCCCTAATTGCAAGTATGTTCACTCTCTAATTCCAAACCCTCAAAAAATCACAACTACCCTTAGCCTCTTGAACTAGATTTTTAGCATGCCCTAGAAGAAAGAAATTATAAAAGTAACCCTTTTAGTAGAACTATGCTATGTTTGCTTAATTTTGTTGATGTATTAAATATGGTATATATAATTAAAATTATGAAAAGTTTTCTCTCTCTCTCTCGTTTACTCCCTCTGTCCCATAATACATGACGTTTTAGATGATTTCATTTTTTCCAAATTATTTGACGTTTTATATTATCTAAGAGAATTAATCACAATCTTTCCAAAATTACCCCTAATTGAAAAATGTTACAAATGGAGAGAGAGGGTATGAGATAAATATATGGTAAAAGGGTATTATAGACAATTAATACTATATTTAATGCTATACAATCATTTTCTTAATTCTTATGCACAACTCTAAAACGTCATATATTATGGAACGGAGAGAGTATTAATTATTAAATTTTCTGTGCGTGCGTGTGATTTAGAGACAGATAGAGATTTTATACCAAATTTAGATTTTCCAGTCATAATGATGTTAACTAATTTCATACACAATGTTATTTTCTTGAGTTTTTGACTTACTACCATGAACTAGCTATTAGTACAAAAATAATTTTTTAGTGATGCATGATATATAGGGATTTTCCTTGTTAACAAACTTTTACAGAATTACTGTTCAACACAAACTGAATGTGAGAAGTAGTTAGAAGGATCCGGTTCATTATTCTTATTAGTAAGTCTCACATAAACCAAAAAAAAAATAAAAAATAAATATTAAAGAACATAGGAAGAGGAGACAGAACCATTTCATTTCAAAAAAAAAAAACACAATTTTAGGAGGCACCTGTCACTACCCTTTTGGGTGATTTGTAACTATTATCACTTAAAAATAAAAATAAATAAATAAATAAATCCAAATCTTGTTACTCACATATTCCAGGATTCCACTTCACACCATTGACCAAATTTGACATAAGGAAGCAGTAAAAAAAGTTGCATTCAGATTTTTCAAGGTTGCATTTTGATATTTTCTGAATATTCTAACTTTATTGAAGCAGTTATAGTAGTCATCAATCCCTAGGTAGGTTGCATAGTATTATTATATTCAAGACAAGCAGTTGAAATACATGCCTGCAATTCTGCACTTCGTACATGCAGCTTTATAAGTCACTTTTAAGTCATGATATATCGAAGATTTCTACTCATCAATTTTACTGCACCATTTTCCGATGAAACAGTCCCACTATTTATGAATTGGTTTATAAAAGCTTTTAACCATGTAAATTTTTAATTAAGAAAGTGAATTCTAATATTTAATGCTTAAGGATTACCCCATCCATTCCAATAGTATTAGTTATTTTAGGACTTTTTTTCTGTTTCAATTTAATAGTCGTTTTCTTCTATCAAGGATATAAAATTATTTACATACCTATGGTACCCTTATTTTCTCTCATCTTTTCAAAAAAAATTATTTTTATAAAAATATTATTCTCTTTCCTCTCTCTTATTTAATGTTTTTCAATAAAAACATAAAGATGGACAAATATGAAAATTGAAACCTATATTAATTATGAAATAATGATATTCTTAATATGTGTATTTTATGTTATAACAACTAATCTATATAATATATAAAAGTAATAATTGAGAGAATTATCCTCACAAGCTAGAGTCTCTGGTAACTTCTCCTCACAAAATAGAGCACTATTATAGTCTTTAATATTTTTAAATTTACCCAACCAATAAAAAATCTAATATAAAAAAACAAAAAAAATAATAAACAACAATATTTTGTTTATTAAAATTAAACAACAATATACTAAATAAATAAACAAAACTTCTTCAACCAATAGTAATAAAATAATAATAAACTATACCTTAAGTATAATATACTTCTTCCTTTTCATCTTATCTTTTCATTTTATATAGAGTCAAAATCATTAAAAAAATCTATTACCTATAAATACCACAATATTAATAACCATTAATGTTACTATTTTTAAAATATATAATTATAATTATGAGTATAAGTATGATTTTTATTATTACTTAGACATATTACTATAAAACCTAAAAAATAATATAAAAACCCACGCAACCAATAAATCATCAAAGAAAACCCGTAAACCTATAGAATAAAATACGTCAAAAACTAATCAGCCTCCCAATCTCAAAACATGGTCTGATAAGTTATCTTCACAATCTCCCTTTTTAATTATTATTTTTTTTCTCTCTCTATGGCCTGATACGGTTTCTTCACTTCATGAGAAAAACATATATCATAATTCATATATCAAAACATCGGATTTTTTTCTTTAAAAATTCTCTCTTTTCTTGGGTTGCATATCGTAATTGTTTATTGCAGATTTTTGGTGCATTTACTTGGCTTTTATCCAGGCATCTTCCTATTAAATAAGACTTGAGTGGGGATTTGAGATTGACAATAGGACAATAATGATGAAAAGAATGCCATGAATCATATCTTAGGTAAGTTTTAAGTTTTTTTTTTTAATTAATTCTTAAGGTGTATTTACGATTAATACTCCCTCCATCTTATATTATTTGATCATTATTGACTTTTTAAATCAACTCAAGAGATTTTTAAACTCAAAATTAACATATATTCTTTTAATTTTAATTAATACAATGATGAATATTGTAACTATCTAAAAAGTAATACTAATTATAAATTTTATTGTTTCATAATTTCTAATGAGCCATTTCAATTTTGAATTTAAAAATGTCTCAATTTGATTTTCAAAAGTCAATAATGATCATATAATTTGAAACGGAGGAAGTTATAATTTGTTGTTATTACTTATTAAACTACAATAACAAAAAAAATTATATATCTTAAGGTAAAACTTTAATCGGAAGCTTTGAACAAATTCCTATGTTTTAAGATTTTTTTATAAATTCACAGTTATTTTAATAAATAGATTTTAATAAATAGATTTTAATAGAGGTTAAATATATATTAAAGTATTAAATTAGTGCATTGAAATGGACGGAGTAAGATATTACATAAGTTTCGGAACTTTCAGATATTAAACCTTATTATCACCAAAAACTGACGTACACACTCATGCAAAGTCGTTTCATTTTGTCCGATATTGGAGAATTTCCCTCTCTTCGTTGATATAGTGTGACATTTATTCTGTTTCTTTCTTAATAATAGTGAAACTTTGATTGCTTATACCATATTTTTCAAATGAATTCAAAATATTATTATATGCGTTTCTCTATACTTCAAAGTTCAAAGTGATCAGAGTAGAGAATTTTAAAATTTGATTTTCACATATTAAATGTTTTATAAAGTTATGTCTCTCAACTTCAACATCCTAAAAATTTGGAGTTTAGAATGAAAAGGAAAAGTCAAGCCGCATAATATTAAAAATATTAAAATTTACATAAGATACATTTATACATGATATTTAGTATTATTTAACATTAAAGATCAATATTTGATATCGATGGTTGTGAAAAAAATTTATACATGATTTTTAATTAACATTTTACATTAAAGTTTTGTGTTTGATATAGATGATCGTGAGAAGTAATATCTATACATAAGTTAATACTTTAAAATGTTATTAATATGTATTACGATAATTTTGTGTGAAATAATAATTACAAAACGTATTATATATTAGATAAAATTATGAGAGGACCCTACTAAATACCTATTTCGAAGAAAGATTTATCACTTAAAACAACTCAACAAATTATGAAAAACCGACTAGGCTTTTAGCCTTTGTATTTAATATTTATACTATGATTTTGTTACAAGAGATAGAGATTACATGGGATAAGGAACCTAGGATATACATAACAAAAGAAGGCTGTTACATAAGAGATAAAAACATATTAGCATCTCAACTTGAATTTGAATTTTCATAATTATCTTTATCTCTATCATGCCCCCTCAAACGAAGGGGAGAAGGTACCACCGTGAGTTTGTTCTAAGGGAGAAGAAAACGTTCAATACCAAGGCTTTTTGTCATAATATCCACAAGCTAATTAATGGTGGAAATATATTTAATAGATAGAGTACCTTGTGCAACTTTTTTACGAATAAAATGGAAATCGATTTCCATATGTTTTGTCCGCGTATGTAAAATAGGATTAAATGTGAGAAAAGTAGCACTGAGATTATCACACCATAAGATTGGAGGTCGAAAAGAAGAAACACCCAGCTCAGTGAGTAATTTTTGCACCCATGTTAATTCTACAATAGCAATAGCAAGTCCCCTGTACTCGGATTCGGTACCACTACGAGCAACCACCGTTTGTTATTTAGATTGCCATGAAATAATATTTGGCCCCAATAATATACAGTATCCGCTAGTAGAACAACGATTATCTGGGTAACTAGCCCAATCAATATCAGAAACTAGCCCAATCAATATCAGAAAAGGTAGATAATGAGAAAGATGAAGATGGTCGGATTAGGATACCATGATACATAGTGCCTTTGAGATACCACAGTATTCGTTTGATAGCTTTCCAATGAAGGTTTATTGGTTGTTGCATGTATTGAGCAACTTTATTAACAAAATAACTTATTTCAAGTCGAGTAAAAGTAAGATATTGAAGAGCACTGACTGTACTTCTATACATAGTAATATTTGATAGAAGATCACCTTGATGTCGAGATAGAAGTGTGCCCGTTACTTCTGGAGAAGAGATTGATTTGGCATCCATCATATGAGATCTTGTAAGAAGATCCCAAATATATTTAGTCTATGACAAGAATAAACCAAATGGAGTTTTTCGAACTTCAATACCCAAAACATTAATGGAGGTGACTCATATCTTTCAAGCTGAATTTGGAGTTTAAATAAGATATTGTACCCGAAATTGTAGCGTTATGGTGACCTGTGATAATTATATCATCAACATAAACTAATAAGTGTAATAAATCCATTCTCATTTCAAATAAACAATGACGAATCTGATTTAGAAGATGAGAACCCCATATCAATTAACTCAGAAGAAAGTTGATGAAATCATGCCCGAGCACTACAACAAAATAGGCTATCTACGACCGCCTATCAGTGGCCGCAGATATTCATCAGCGATCGTTAGCGGTCTCTGATACCAGTCGCATATATTCTGGTCGCTGGAAGTCCATCGACAACCACCATCAACGACTGACTTATATAGCAGCGACCGACAATAGCGACCGAATCGGTCGCTAGCTTGTGTCAGGTTGAGCCACGTGCCAGCGACCAGTATTAGCGACCGCACGTGGTCGCTAATAGTAAAAAAAAATTTAATTCTCTTTCGGTCCCTGATACTAAAATTAAAAAAAATTATTTGTTTTGTGGATTTCCCAAAACAATTGACCTGTTTTGTACCTGTTTTATATTCCAACACACAACAATTTATATACAATCTAAATCCATAGGTCCATCTATACAATAAGACCAACATAATAAATATAAACATCCATGCATGTATAAATATAAGAAAGTATCGTCTCGACTGAAATTTATATACATATGAATATAAAACGTCGTACATTCAGTCGGTAAAAAAATAAATAATACAAATTCAAAACAAGCTGAGAAAACAAATGTCTAGGCCACATCAAATATCGTCCGAATGGGGTTGTAACAAAAGAATAAAACAATTAAATATATAGTATATATGTTGATACTGGTACGACTTATGAAAAACAAAAAATGACCCTTTCTAATGTACGTATTACAAAAACAGAAAGCTAAATATAAATAGAAAGCTAAACTAATGTATTCGTGAATGTAAAACTAAACTAAACATGTAAATATAAACATAAAGCTAAACAATGACATGATTATCTCATCCTGATGCTGTGCTGCTCTAGCCACTGCATCTGTTAACTCCTCAGGACTCAGGGATTGCAGATGCCTGCCAAGTGTAAGAAAAAGATTTTAATCTTGACATATTGCTCTCACACAGTCAGCAGGAGTGTGCGGCGTCGGATGGCACGAGGACTGAGTAGACTGACTAGCAGAGCTGCCCGTGCCACTGATAGTCAATCGTCATTGTCCTAGGACTTTGATGTAGTTCTTCTTCATAACTGACACCATCTTCTACAATTCTTGATCAATCGGCGGCTGCGGGGTGCCTTTAGGATATCGCTCGTTTAGTAGGCTCTTATAAGTGTCCTGTCAGCATTTTAAAAATAAAATAGTTAAAAATGCTCTATGGAATGCTTAAGAATGACGAAAATATTTATAAACATATTAAAGTTATAAAAACAAATTACCGCTATCTGGACAGCCTCAAGCAAACCATCGTGGGTGGCCACGTACACATCCAACCAATTAATAGGCTGATTGATTGAGTCTCCTATAAAACATGCTCGTATATTAATATGTAAACATGTGATATACTATACTAATTCTTGACATTTACAAAATACGTACTTGTGTAGCAATATGCTGCAGTTGTGATATACTGTCGCCCCTATATATGCCTTTTGCCTTGGCGCCTTTAGGTGCACTTGAGGCTCTGTTAGTGGTGGCAGTCTTACGTCTTTTCACCCAACCCTTACCCCGCCACAACTCACACATCTCAGTTCATATGCCCGGCGCACACCACCATAGGCTATGCTCGTGCATGTACTGCTCACCTTCCCTAGATGGTCGACCAATGCATTATTCAGGGCTTTCTGTCGTTCCTTGTTCAGGTTATCTTTTGTTCGGACGACACACTTTTGCCAAAACAATGTTTGTATTATTGATGCATGTGCGTCGTCCCATCTATACCTCTTCTACAAATAAAATAACAATAATAATATTAAGACGGTGATAATATAATCCAACACTAATAAACAATATTAGTTCATTAATTATATTATCTGTCAGAATTAAATAAAATATACTTGAAATTCAGCCCAAACTGCATCCTTATGGGCGAAAGGTGTGCTCGCCCACGTAATCACTGGCGTAGGCCAGTTCTGTAAGCATAATTGTGAAATGCATTTCACAATCTTGCTATCTTGAAAATCCCTACAATATACAACAATTAATATACATTAAAGATACCATTAGTATATATCTACAACATTAATGATCATACTATAAAATGGTTATATGTAATAGCTAGATAACGTACGTGCTGTCCGAAGGAGGTCTGATCTGTATAAGAATTCGGTCAGCCAGATTACTCGGGGCCTTCGGGACATAATTAGGCCCCTGACCTCTGCACTTTTTTAGCGGGATTTCAGAAGACATCTATAAATACAAAATTAGCGGATGTTAGTAGGAGTTATATGATATTACATATACAAATAAAATGACAATAGTGACAGGTAATTGTATGAACTAGTTTACTCAACAACTATGAATGAAAGGTACAACTTTGTATTGGACCGTTACAAGGTACAACTTTGTATTGGACCGTTACAATGAACCATATTTATATATGGCTGAGCTCTCTATCTATTGGACTGTTATAATATAATGAACCATATTTAGTATTGAAAAACTAAGTAAATACTACTTAGTTCATTATATTATATTATTTTATTTTGTATTATTTTATTTTATTTATTTATTTTATTTTATTTATATTATTTTATTTAATATTGAGAATTTAAGTAAATACTACTTAGTTCATTATATTATTTTTTTTTTTATTTTATTTTTTATTATTTTTATTTTATTTCATTTATTTTATTTAATTTTATGTTATTTATATTATTTTAGTTAGTATTAAAAAACTAAGTAAATACTATTTACTACATTATATTATTTATTTTATTTTATTTGTTTATTTTATTTTTATTATTTTATTTAGTTTTGAGAAACTAAGTAAATACTACCTAGTTCATTATATTATTTTTATTTTATTTAATTTAATTTTGTATTATTTATTTTATTTTATTGTTTTATTTCATTTTATTTAATTTTATATTATTTTATTTAGTATTAAAAAACTAAGTAAATACTACTTAGTGTATTATATTATATTATTTTATTTTATTTTGTATTATTTATTTTATTTTATTTGTTTTATTTCAACGACCACAACAACAACAACAATAACAACAACAATATTTGATTATACATTTCCATTGTACATAATGGAAAAGCATTTCCATTATACATAAATTTTCAATAAAAATATTTTCATTATACATAATGGAAAAATGTTAAAATTCATTCTGCTCAAGTGTGTCGGATTCCAATATGAAACTTATAGTTAAAAACACAATGTTCCTTAATTATAAGTCAAATTTAGCCGGATTGAAACCCGTAAACATCACTTCAAAACTTCCAATAATCAAGACAACTCCATGATATTACTATCAAACAACTAGTTTATCAAGAACCTATGCTCCAAAATCCCAAATAACAGCTTTACCATAAGGGTAATACTTTTGTCTAAAATTTATTCCACTTGTCAATAAAATCAAAACATAAATTTCATAGTCTAAAATTATTAATTAAGATATAAATATCAAATATATACAACAGATACTGCACATATATACTTAAAAAAGTTGATACTCATCTAAAGCAAAAACAATTATATTACAAGCAGATTAACCAAACAAACAAATTAAGCTCAAATCCCAAACAAAGATTAAATTTTGACCTCAACCCATCAAAATTAACAACTCATAATACTGGAAAAACCACAAAACAATCAAACCAATAATCAATATTAATTAGTCTACAGATTAAACCAGCAAAAATAGTCAGAAGTATAATGAAATTCATCCACAAACACTCAAACTGGAAACTGAAATTCATAGGCCTGATCTATCAAGTATCAAATAATTCACCAAAAAAAGCTAAAATAAGAACACATACAGGTATCATAAACTCAAATGCAGTCCTACCCGATACCCAATTAAAACTCCACAACTAATTTGACAAAATATAAACTGTAAATAATAATTAGGAGTATAATGTACACACAAACAAAAAGATATATACACTATAAACTTGATATAAAAATTGGCTTAATTATAAATAGAACTTTACCTTGTAGATTAATAGGATTGAGAAGTGAAATTTGAAATTGGGGTATCAGATTTTGAAGTCTATAGAGAGAAACTGGGCGACGACTGCGTGAGTGGCCACAGCGTGGGCGACAACGACGTGGGCGACGTTCCTCTTTTCCTTCTCATCTCCTCTCCCTCTTCTCATTTTCTTTTCTTTCTTCTTCTTTTCTTTTTTGTCCGACTGCCTGATCCTATTAGATTAAATAGGATCAATGACCCCCTTCTGCGACCGTATGCGGTCGTTGATATGTAAATACGTATCTGTATTAGCGATCGCTGTTCTAATCTGGTCGCAATAAGGCCTTCCGCCCCATTTTTGCGCCAATTTTTTGGGGGAAAATATTGTTAGCGACTGCTAGGCGGTCGCTATTAACAATAGTGACCGAATTAAAATGTGGTTGCTAATAGTGGTTGATGTTAGAAGTATTAGCGACTGAAAATTGTGGTCGCAGATAGTGTTGGTTGTTGTTGAGCCTTTTTCTTGTAATGATGGAGCTTGTTTAAGACCATATAGCGCCTTATTTAATTTGCAAACATGATTAAGGAAAAGAGGATTTACGAAACCTTAAGGCTATTGCATAAAAACTTGTTCCTATAAAACACCATTTAAAAAGGCATTATTTACATCTAGTTAACGTAATGTCCATGATTTAGAAGTAGCGAGTGCCAATACTGTACGAACAATGGTTGGTTTTACGACTGGACTGAATGTGTCCCTATAGTCAATCCCAGATTGTTGATGAAATCCTTTGGTAACTAACCTTGCCTTATAGCGATCGAGAGAACCATTTGATGTTTGTTTAACCCGATAAACTCATTTACACCCTACTAAATTTTGATTAGGAGTAGGGGGAACAAAAGTCCAAGTACCATTTTTAATTAAAGCACAGAATTTGTCATTCATTGCATTATGCCAAGGTTTATACTTCTTCACTTGAGAGTAACAAGTAGGTTCAAGAGGAAGAGATAAAGAAGGAAATGGATGCACTGTAAATGAAAGTACAATATGTTATTTAGCTTTGGATCGAGTAAGCATTAGATGAATGTTGGTAGATAGATTAGTTGGATGATTTGAGAAGAACATGGTGAGTTGTCTTTTACATTTGATGGAATAGGGGATGTGTGAAAGGTAATATTAATAAGAGGAGGGATGAAAGCGTTGAAGGATGAGGAGGAAGAACATACTGAAGTCAGAATGGACGAACTACTCAGTGTGATATGGTTCCAATTCTATATGGACATGTTAATACGAAATGGAACTTGAAGGCTGAATAATGTGTAAAGGAATAGAGTTAGAGGGAAAGAGTACACCTATTTGTGAAGATTGAGAAACATATCGAAATGAAAAATGTGCTTCATTAAATTGCACATATCTTGAAATCACAAATTTTTCAGTGGAGAGATTATAACACTTGTAACCCTTGCTACGCATACTATATATCCAAGAAAAATACACTCAGATGAACAAAAAGATAATTTGTGAGTGTTATAAGGACGAATATATGGATAACATGTACAAACAAAAACACGTAATGGTAAATAATCATGATATTAAACAAAATCTTCATTAGTGATTTATTTGCCAGAAGAGGAGTAGGGAGATAATAGAGATAGAGATAAAGATAATGATGGAAATTTAAATTCAAGTAAATATTGATATGTTTTCATCTCCTATATAACAACCTTCTTTTGTTATGTATATCCTAGATTCCTTATCCCATGTAATCTTTGTCTCTCGGAACAAAGTCATGGAATAAATATTAAATACAAAGGCTAAAAGCCTCATCGAATTTTCGTAATTTGTTGAGTTATTTTATGGTATTAGAGCACTAAAGAATTAGTCACTATGAGTGCTTCACCGATCATAAACCTATCAGCTTCTTCCTTTTCACAAAACAATAATCATTCCTCCACCCCAAACTATATACTTCCTCTCAAACTTAACAGAAATAATTTTCTGTTATGACGCTCACAAATTGTTCATCTTCTTCATAAACATGGTCTAGAAGGCTATGTCAATGGCACCTCTGTGTCCTCTAGAATAGATACTAGCTCCAATTGAATTAGAAGAACCTAATGAAGATCCTCTCTCTATCATAGCTCCTACAATTTTGAATCCTGATTATTTTTCTTGGCTTCGATAGAATCAATTACTTCTTAGTTAGATTCTCTCCTCCCTTATTGAATCTGTACTTGCTAATGTAGTGGGTTGCACTACTTCTCGAGAAGCATGGGTCACCTTGGACAGTATGTATGCATCATAAAGTAAAGAGCGTATAATGTAACTTTGTTTTCAAATTCAAACAATGAATAAAGGCTCACTCTCCATAACCAATTTTCTTTAGAAAATGAAATCAATTGTCGACAACCTTGCTGCTACTGCACATGGCTTTCAGGATCACGACCTTATTCGATATATCCTAGTTAGTCTTAGATCTGAGTATGATCCACTTTTTTGCTCTATTACTGTTAGACCCGAACCATTAATTCTTGATGATGTTCACAGTCTGTTACTTGCTCATGAATCTCATCTAGAATAAGTTGTTCTTCTTGACTTTTTGTGGGCCCAAGTGCATATTAGGGTTCACATAACCTAATTAAAATAAATGTATAAATTAGGGTTTATAAAAACCTAATTAAATGTAAAAATTAGGGTTCATGTGACCTAATTAAATATACAGATTAGACGAAAATAAATGTGTTAGACCCGAAAAAGTCCCCACGTGTTCCAAGGCAGAGGACTCGTGGATGCGTCCCATTTTGGGAATTGATTGAGGGATTGGATTGGTGGCTAGAAGAACATGGCAATTTGGCATTACTTTGATGATTAAAGGGCATTTCTGGAATTTTTCTTTTAAAATATGACTAAAGGGTATTTCGGAAATTTCCCTTAAACATATGCCTTACATGTGACTATTTCTCAGGAAAGCTCTATAAATAGCCCCTCTATTTTAGGAAAAGGGGATAGCTCTCAATACATTACACTTAGAGTCTTGGAAGCTCATTACACTTGGAACTCTCTCCCAACTCGAAGACTTAAGAAGGCTCTTGGAATCCCTGCTACCCTAACTCGGTTTCTGGATTCTGAGAGTTCCGCCACGTGTCATTGGAGTAATCGTCAACCTGTTCTTCTCCCCTCTTCAATCAATCAGTTAATTTCATGCTCTTCGTGGATTTCTCTCCTCTCCAGCCAACACAAAACTCTAACCCTAGCAAGGCGTAATTTCCTTGCCCACATTTATTTGGCGACTCTGTTGGGGAGGTGTAGAATTCGTGAAGGGTATGCCCACAACTCGAAGTGGGAGAATTACAGGAAGAGTTTCACTGACAACAAGCATCACTTCACCGGATCCGATTTCAAGGCAAGCAAATCCAGTGTTCCAAAACGCGAATCTGGATTTTGATCAACCCATCTTAGAAGACGTTTCGGAAGGAAGTTCAACATCACCTCAAATGGCTGATCAACAACAAACCAGTGCTAGACAGACAAACACGGGAAGGGAAGGGGAGGAAGTAACTGGAGCGCATACAACTGCGAATGCCATGAAAATGAAGATGCTCAAGGCATTACAAGAGGCACGAGAAGGCCAAGGGATGATGATGACCATGATGTTTGAAATGCAGAGGAAGCATGAAGAAATGGGGAATTTCCGCCAGTAGTTGATGCAAATTCCCACTTTCAGGGCTATGTTCCCAGGAAGTTCGCAGGGGGAATGAGCAGAAGTGGAGGACAACAGTAACAACAAAGAGAATCAGACTGTACCTCCAACAACGGAGAGTCAGCCGATTCCAATCATCAACTTGGAGCCCCAAAACAGCGGTGATGTGCCACAACTCAGATTGGAAGCAAGTCAGCCTCAGCCCAACATTATCCTGACCACTCTCCCAGTATTTTCACAAGTGCAAATACCGACCATCCCGATCCACATCCAACAAACAAGCTAACAAGTACAACCGATACAAATTGTGCAGGATGCAAGTGTACACCACCCAATTTCCTTACCATACACGCCACCAAAGCATCAATACATAACAGCCCCTCAAAGAATCTATACCACGAGCCAGTATGTGACGAAGGATGATATGATTGATGTGATCAATCAACTTCACAAGCAGATAACCCGACCTTCAGAGTTGGACTTTACTCCACCCTACCCGGCACACGTTCGGAGACAACTTTACCCGGCAGGGTATATTGAGCAACCCTCGCAGTTCCCAAAATATAACGAGGAGAAAGGGAATGCCAAGAAGCATATTGTCAGGTTCGTGGAGTCGATGTCTCCATGGTTGGGTTATGATGAGGTGAATAACCATAATCTGTTGATGAGGGAATTAAACAAGACCTTGAGGGATAGCGCCTTTAGTTGGTACTACAATTTGGAGAAGGGATCAGTCCATGATTGGGATGATCTGAAATTGCAATTTTTTAAGAATTTTTTCTATGTGCAGAAACAGTAACTATTGTAGAGCTGATGCGATTCAAGTAGAAGCCGAATGAGGAGCTGCCAGATTATGTGGACAGATTCAGGGCCCAAACACAGAAGTGTGCAGAGCCAATTGAGGAGAAGAACTTGGTTAGCATATACAACAATGGTGCTCTAAACTCCTTCAAGCCCCATCTCATTACAAAGGCCTGTGATTCATTTGCGACTCTCTCATCCTTCGCACAAGATTTGGGAGAAATCGTGACAGTGCCCATCAGCCATGCGACGGTTACATGGAAGGGTAAGAGAACAACAACTATGGCTTTGGCTGACTCTTAGTCAAAACCACAAGGGGGCAAGAGGGAGAAGAACGAGCGAAATTTTGAGCGAAGTAAAGGAAAACATGGGGACAAGTATACCTAGATGCCAGTTCCAGAGGCTATCACATGCAGTGAGAAGGCCTTTAGGGACCTGTATGAATAATGGATAGAAAATGGAGTGGTAATGCCTCCAAATCCTAGATTTGTTGTGACGGAAGAAATGAAAAGAAGATCAGACTTCTATGTATACCACCAATACTCAGGACATTCTACTATTGATTGTTATAGTCTACGGAGGATATATCATGAAAAGTTGGTGGCAGGAGAAATCGAGCTGGGAAAAGGAAGCAGCGTGCATGACAAACCACTGCCTAATCATAAGGGAAAAGAAACGTATAACATTATTACTCATAGTGAGGCACCAGAAGTGGAGATGATAGAGAATGCAGAAAGGAGGGAAGAAATGATGGATGTTGATCCAGGCCTACAGGTGACAGCGCTGATGAATTGAGCTAAATTCAGAAATTTTTTCGACCAGATAAGGTTGACCAAGGAAGCAATGATAGAAGCAACCAGAGCGATAATCAAAGCAGCCGAAACACAAGAAACCTGCATGGCGGTGAGAAAAGGAATTGTGAAAGCAGCGGAAGAGGAAGAAAGCAAGATATCTTTCTCTAAAGTTGATAGAGAGATAAGATACCCGCACAACTGACCGCTGTATGTGACGGCGATAATAAATGGAATAGAGGTGTGGAGGGCGTTCATTGACAACGAAGCGTCTATAAACATTATTCCCTACACTATGTTTAAGCAGTTAGGCTTGCCAGAGAACAGAATTGTGAAAGAACCGACAAACATCATAGGGTTTGCCAACCAAAGTGCCAGAACCCTTGGACACATTAAGGTGGACATGCATATTGGAAAGATTCGATGACCTGTAATGTTTCATGTTGTCGAGGTGGATGCAGCGTATCATGTCTTGTTAGGAAGGGCCTGGCAAAACGACTATGGGGTGGTACCCTCAGTTTTTCATCAATGCCTAAAAGCTATCTGGAAGGGGAAAGAGTAAAGGTACCGGCAACAAGAAATCCCTTTGGACTAGAGGAGGCACACATCGTCGAAACAACTTTCTTCGACGATGTCGCTGAAGAGGGAGAGAACCAGATTGCAAGGCCTGATTCCCTAAGACTAGCAAGTTGGGAAGAAGTACAGGAAGATAAGTTCGTGCCTGTAGGAAAAGAGAAGAAGAAGACGTCGGAACAAGGAGAATGTTCCAAAAATAAGAAGCTAGTGGTAATAGACCTGGAGAAGGAAGGAAAAGGAGAAAAGAAAAGGCCAGCAGACCCTGAAGATGCTAGAAACATAATAAATGTCAAACGGATAGTACAATCAGATAATGGCCAAAGAACGAAATGGGAGAGGGTTGTTAAACCCGACAGAAAGGTGGTGTTTCGCTTATGATGGTGCAAGGGGAAATAGTCCGAGGGAGAATGCAAACCCAACGGCTCAGGAGGTGTCCCCCACTCTACCAGTAATGAAGAAGGAGAAATTGTGCAGTAAAAGGTAGAACCAGCTCCAGAATGCTTTGAGGATAGGCCGAAACCTCAACAAAATAAACTAGAAGAAGTTGATTTAGCAGCAGATGGAGGAATTCCAAGACTGACTTACGTCAACAAAGAGATGGATGCTAATCAGAAGGAGGAGCTCGTGAAATTGCTGTGAGAGTATAGGGATGTCTTTGCTTGGAACTACGATGAGATGCCCGGGATTGACAAAGAGTTGGTAGAGCACAATCTGAATGTAAGCCCGGGAATAAAACTAGTGAAGCAAGCTCCTCGTAACTATGCACCCGAAGTCGAAACCCAAATCAAGGAGGAAATCAATAAGTTGCTGGACGTAGGGTTCATCAAGACAATCCAACATCCAATATGGTTATCCAGCATTATACTAGTAAAGAAATCAAATGGTCAGTTATGGATATGTGTGGATTTCAGAGACTTGAATAAGGCATGCCCAAAAGATATGTACCCATTACCCAACATAGACACTTTGGTAGATGTAACGGCTAATCACGAGATGATGTCATTCATGGATGGGTTTGTGGGTTACAATCAGATAAAGATGTCAGTAGAAGATGCAGAGTTGACAACCTTTCGTACTCCGTTCGGGAATTTCTATTATGTAGTAATGCCCTTTGGGTTGAAGAATGTGTGGGCAACTTATTAAAGGGCAATGCATGCTATATTTCATGATATGATTCATGATATAGTAGAAGACTGTGTGGATGACATAGTAGTGAAATCCAAGAAGGCAACAACATATGTGGAGGACGTGAGGAAAGTGTTTGAGCGATGCTGAAGATATAATTTGAAGATGAATCCGAAGAAGTGCGCCTTTAGAATGACGACTGGAAAATTCTTGGGCTTCTTAGTGCATAACAGAGGTTTGGAGGTAGACCCAAGTAAGGCAAAAGCAGTTATGGAGATGCCCCCACCAAAAACACAAAAACAGTTAAAGAGCTTTCTAGGGAAAGTTTCTTACATAAGAAGATTTATGCCAGCATTAGCAGAAGTCACAGAACCTTTTGGCAAATTGCTAAAAGGAAAGGCAGAATGGGACTGGGGGCAAGACCAACAACAGACCTTCGAGAAGGTAAAAGGAATTTTGACTTCAGCATAAACGATGGTAGTACCACAAAGAGGAATACCGTTGCAATTGTACATCATATCTACCACAAAGTCTGTAGGAGGATGGATCACACATGAGGTAGATGGAGAAGAAAAGCCTGTGTACTACATCAGCCGGATAATTAGAGGACCGAAAACCCGGTATTCGCAGGTAGAAAGACATTGCCTTGCATTGGTATTCATAGCGCAGAAAATGCGACATTATTTTCTTGTGCATGAAGTGAAACTTACAACAAGAACTGACCCGATCAGATACCTACTGACTAGGCCATCATTGGTAGGAAGACCTGCAAGATGGATGATGATACTTTCAGAATATGACATCCAGTATGTAACACCAAAGGCAATCAAATGCCAGGCTTTGACAGACCTACTAGCTCAATTTCCAAATGGAGAATACGAACCTCCCTCTGAGGATCTTCCAGGGGGAGAAGTAGAAGAAATTGACATAGTAGATGAAGACTCAGAATGGTGGAATTTAGCCTTTGATGGGTCATCTCCTGAAGGGAAAGGTGGAGCAGGCGTGGTGTTGACCACCAAAGAAGGAAAGGAAGTAGTGTTGTCATACAAGTTAGACTTCCCTTGCGCAAACAATGAAGCAAAATATGAGGCGTTCATATTAGGATTATTAACGACTCGAGAATTGGGAGCTAAACGCCTCAAAGTAAGGGGAGATTCAAACTTGATCGTGCAACAAATAAGAGGGCAATTCGCAATGAAAGAGCCTATATTGGCACCATATCGAACTGTAGCACAAAAAGTGATGGAGGACTTCAGGAATGTGGTTATTGAGTATGTGCCAAGAGGACAAAATAAACAACCTAATGCATTAGCTACAGTAGCATCTAGAGTATATGTCCAAGGAGAAGATCTAGATGTGAAAGTAATGAAGAGAACCCTCTCAACCACGATGCTAGACTTGTTCCCCAAGGACATGATAGATGATTGAAGACATAACATCTCCTATCAATTGCAAACGAAGGAGGGGACAATATCCCCGGTGGAACTTCAAAAATACACCATCATCAAGGGAGTCTTGTATCATAAAGAAACAGATAGGGTATTGACACGATGCTTGGGGAGGCTTGAAGCACAGAGAGTTTTGCATCAGGTACATGCAGAAAATTGTGGATTGGCAGATATCAGATTGTATAGGAGGTTACAACGCCAAGGGTATTATTGGTCTGAAATGAAGAAGGAAGCAGATGCACTTCAACGACAATGTGTTTCATGCCAAGAATACCCTGGGGAAGAGGAATGCGCCTTCATTGATGACGTAACGGATTGGCGAATCCCTTATGTAGAGTTTTTACAAAGCGGCAATCTGCCCGCCGAAAAGAAGGACGCAATCTTAATAAAGAGGAAGCTAGTCACAATGATTCTTCTTGCAAAATGGAGAATTATTTATAAGAGGGTTCAATGGCAAGCCCTTAAGATGTTTGGAAGTAGGAGAGGCCAAAGATTTGGTCTATCAAATGTATAAAGACGAGCACCAAGGGGGAGCCAAGTTGTACAAACAACTTATTGATCATGGTTATTACTGGTCGAAAATGGAAGGAGATTGCTTGGATTTTGTCAAGAAGTACCACATCTGCCAAATCCGCGGGAATCTGATTCATGCTCCCGCTGTAGACCTACAGACCATAGCAACACCATGACCTTTTTATACATGGGGAATAGATCTTATAGGTCCCATTCATCCTAATTCTAAAGGCAACAAATGGATCTTGACGGCCACTGAGATGTATACAAAGTGGGTAGAGACAATCCCTTTAAAAAAGGTGCAGGTCCAGCGGTGGCGAACTTCATTAAAGAACAAATTATTTGTCATTTCGGGATCCCGAAGATCATTCTGTCAGACAATGGAACTCCTTTCATCAATAGAGATATCAAAAGTCTGATGGAAAGATATAGGATGAAGCACTACAAATCATTACCCTACTACCCGAAAGGCAATGGGCAAGCAGAGGCCATAAACAAAACCTTGATCAAGATTCTGTCAAAAACCCTAGATGATCATCCGAAGACATGGGTAGAGCAATTACCGATAGCATTATGGGCATATCGAACTTTAAAAAGAAAACCTACGGGTGAAACCCCATATGCTTTAGTCTATGGAGAAGAAACTATCTTGCCCGTCGAAATAGAAATCCCTTCGGCTAGGATGAGACTCCGAAGCTTAGTCGAGGAAGAGAACCGACCAGCAGCCCTGAAGGCCTTAGCTAACTTCCGAGACCGAGCCAAAGAAAGATTGGAACGGTATCACGAAAGACTGCGACGACAATATAATACCGCAGTAGTACCGCGACAAATTCTGGTGGGAGACTTGGTGCTCAAGACAGTAAATCAAGTCATGAGGGGAATACCAACCACCAAATTTTACCCCAAATGGGAAGGCCCGTATAAGGTACGAGAGATCTCCAAAAACGGGTATTGCAAAATATCTCGTGTGGGATCAAATGCTATCTCAGGCACATTGAACCTGAAATGGGTAAAGAAATATTATACATGAGATAGTCATCACAAAAAGTTATACTTTCAACTTCAAAAGTAGTTGAGGCACCTGACTATAGGCCCTCAAAGTTATACTTTCAAACTTTAAAACTAATCGAGACACCTGACTATAAGTCATCAACCTGAAAAAACAGTTACACTTTATCTCTAAAAGTGGCGAATGTTATGCTTTATCTGACAAAAGCAAGATTTATTATTTTTTTATGAAAATTTTGAAACGTTAAGCTTTTCGTTAAAAGCAATTTGATTATCAATAAATTATCAAACATTCACTTATTTTTTCAAAAAGATATATATATATATATATATATATATACAGGTTATTGACAACATTCATGTTTACCTATTCATAATACCTATTGTTGCCTTAGAGTATTAATTTGAGTAACTTGAGATTCAATGATAAATATTGAGTTTTGAGGAATCATTCAAATTAAAGGCAATCAATAAGGTTAAAGAAACTCTAATTTGATAAATGAAATATGTGTAAATGAGTTTTTGAAACAGAAAAAGGGAAAAAGAGGCTACAACAAGTCATGATCTAATGTCCATGACATATCAAACAGAAGAGAAGGCATAGCTAAGGCCTCTAAATCAGTAATGGCAGCATCCCGAATCTTGAGATTTTTAACTTTTGATTTCTTGACATCTCGAGTAGCTGACTCTAAGTCCTAAAGCTGTCGCTCTACCTCCTGAAGCTGAGACTTTAAATCTTGCGAATGGATATTCAATTTATTTACGGTTTCGTCAAACTTCGAGATCTGTGCTAAAAGGAGTCATCTTCACACTTACTTATAGCAATTTCCAAACGTAGTTCAACAAGATTGAAATTTGACTTGAGGAGATCCAGTCTAGCCCGAAAAAGGGACATATCAACACTCACGGCTGCAAGGTCGTTTACATCATCACTAAATTTCTTCAAGTCCTCAACTCACAAAGAGTATAAGGAAAGCGTGTGCAACCCAAGCACAAGGCCTGCGAGCTGATCTAGGAAGAAGGTCTAGGCAGAAGACGCCTTAATAATTAGCTGGTCAAGTATATGTGGGAACCGAGCTAGGAGACGCTCAAAACTTTCCTGACTAGACAATGATATTCGGAAGCCCCTCCAAGAAACAAGGTCTCCACTTGATTAAAGGAAGCTCTGACATAAGCTACTTTAGAGGCCATCAAAGAATTTGTCGAGATCAAGGATGAAGGAGCACGAGGCTACTGGGATGCTAATGAATCTACGACGCCTTGGTCATCTGGAAGACAACCTGGAGGATAACCAAGGTCATTATCTAGCAAAATGTCAACATCTGGATTGAGAGCATCAAATGAGGCAAACGCATCAACAGGCAAAGACAACTCTTGCATCTTCTCGCTCTGGAAAACAAGATGATAAAAGCATAATATATTTGGGAGAAAAGAAAGAAAGTTAAAAAAAAAAGATGATATATTTACCAAAGAAAGATACTCACAAGATAGTCAATGGAAAAATAGTTGGGAGATGCCACAGAAGGCGGAATATCGTTCAACCCACCCAGAATGCTGTCAATAATACCCTTCCGAGAAATCACCAACTCAGTAGAATCCTTCTGGGGAGGATACACATCAACAATAGTCTCAAAAGGATCCTCCCTCGCGAAAGTAGAAGTCTCATCAGTTTCCTTAGGCCTATCATGTGGAGAAGCTGGAGAATGGTTTGAGGAAATTGTTGTATCACCCAAAGCAAGGCTCGAACTCACATCAGATAAAGTGCCTTTAACATCAAGACTGACACAAACTTCATGTGATGAAGACGACTCAACACTGATAGAGATTGGTCGGGGAGGGTCATAATTCGTAGAAGCCGCCGTGGTTGCCCCATTTGCAGTAATAGGCATAAACTCAAGAGGAACATCATCATCCTCTTCATCAGCATCGCCAATCTAAAAACGGTGGACATAATGATATAAGGAATCACGATAGCAACTATGTGGATAGTAACAGACATAAATGCAGATACTACAAAATATATAAATACATACCAAATTTCTACGGTGTTTCTTGACCGGATCCTCGGCTGCCAGCACACTAAGGCTAACATCTTCAGGAGGGCGTTTTGCTAATGGCCTTAAGCGAAGCCTGATGCCAGGACGACTAACCGGGGATACGGTAGAAGCAATAGGAGGAGCCACCTCCGAATCAGTAGTGATAGATGTTATGGTTCTGGAACGAGTAATTCTCATTTTCCCGACATCAGAGGATCCCTAGGGAGGAACTGGAGGAGGCATCCGAGACAGAGGTAATTGAGACAAGGCCCGTTGTGGAAGGTTCCTGGAGGTAGTAGGGGCATGTACAGGAAGGCTAGCTGGGTCAATTTGAGAATGAACACCTGCTGACCGAGGAGGAGAAGACTTAGGCATCAAGGCCTCACGCTCAACAAGCCGGCTACTGGCTGGCCATCGTTTCGAACGGACATTGGGCTTAGGAGAACATAACATCCTAACCCATTGAAGACGCTTGGGAGGAGAAGCTGGTATAGAGCACGTCAGGGTGTCGTCCTCCCACCTCTTAAGATTGATTTGTCAGTAGTTGCGTTCACCAGTAGTATACCACCCACTCCGAGTAGCAGTTGGTATGACAAAGGCAACGAGAAAATATTTGTTAGGAGCACCTGGGGGTTCTGGAAAGGCCCATGCAAAAGAGGGGGAGGTAGACACAAAATTGAGGAGAACAATCTCATAAGTCTCCTTGCAAGTACGGCCGATGGGACGCTCTTGGTCAAATCCAAACTACCTCATAACCCTATGAGGATTATAAAGTACGGTACCAAAATTATTATCCTCAATAAAATATTGAAGCTCCGCAACCCGAAGGAAGACGGACCGGGACAATGAAGAACCACTCAACTCGTTGGTGTTTAGATAAGAGCGAGACTCACGCCTATAGAAGTGAGGAAGGTGACCATTGTTTTCTGAGGCAATAGTGTAAGGACGAGCGGTGAAGCATGAAAAATCATCAATGAAAAGCCGCAAGTCTGAGCTAAAGCGGTAATCAATCCAGCGGGCTGTCCGAGGGTCGATGTGGGGTAATAAAAAAGGGTCTGAAGACTTCTTTTTCCTTTTAGAAAGATGTTCAAGAGAAGAATAACCCTTGAAACGCTCGAAAGAAAAAGCTGAAGGAAGGAGCCTAGAATGAAGCAATTCACGTCGTACCTGAGTAAATGAAAAGGGAAGGTTGATAATTCAAGAAAAGAAGAGCAAAATGCAGTATGAAAGACAGTTAATGAAAGCATGAAAACGAATACCTCCCAACAGATTCTCTCAAAGTGAAGGTCACCTCATCTAAACGGCGATACAAGGTTCCCAAAAAGAGGGAAGTAAGAGGAACCTTGAAATCCCGAGATAGCAGAGCTGCTAAGTTAAACATACGAACTGAGGGACCGTCAACAAGAGACCCGGGAAAGAGAAAACGAGACAACCATATAGCCAAATAGGCTGCCAAAGGAAAAGGACAAGGCTCCTTACGAAAAGCAATGACAGATTGGTAGTAAGTAGAACTATTCCACTGGTTAGTTTTGTAATCTCGAAAGAAGTAGCGCACCCAAGATAACCAGGAAGTCTTCTGTTGGCTAGTGGTCTCAAAATCTGGAAGGAGTGTGTCACCTTTGAATCGTGAGACATAATGGGAAGACTGTTTGAAGGCTTCCATCAAGTAGGCAACGCACTCAACATCTCTAGCAGACATACTAGATGGGTCACAAGAAGCCGAAGCGACAGCAGGGAGGCTACAAGATATAACTCAACATAAGTACATAATTTAAAAAAAGAGAGGGGGAAATAAGAATGAATGAAAGAAATAGAAGAAAATGCTTACTGGTAGAGAGCATAGACATCCTCTAGGGTAGGGGTGAATCCCCCCAAGTAGTAACGAATGTGCATAAAGAGGAGCACCAGCGGGAAATCAACACAGTAAGGGCGTTATGATCGTGCTGAATACGTAGATCCCTATATAGCTGAATGCAACGATATATGCCCGCGCTATTTAGTATAGCCTTATACTCAACATTCGCGAGGATCTCGTCAGTCCAATGTTGTCATCCTTGAAGACGACCAGATGAGTCAGACAGGAAGTAAAAGGGACTGAAAGGGTATTCTTGTTTCTCTATGCATATGCGGGGAATGCGACCATAATGGGGGAAGTCGTCCCAACCTCCGCAAGCCGCAACATAAAGAAACAAGCCTTCTTTCTCTGGTGAAGGAAAAGTTGTGCGATCGTAAGTCCGGTCTTACTCCGAAAAAGTGTCAAAAGGCCCAAAAAAGGGAGCCTTTCCCCAATCATTGACGAAGGAAGTTACCCTGGAAATCTTCAAGTCTTCAGAGCATCTGGTAGACGAGGCCTGCAAGTAGGAAATACTCCACATAAGGGTACTAAAGATGTCAAGTAAAGCATATGAACTTGAGTATGCTTACCATGGCAAGGGAAGAATCTGAGATTTGCACTTAAGAATACCTGAAAAGAAGAAGAAATGAAGTCAGAGAAGGATCAAAATCGCAATTATGAAAAAAAAAATAAGATTTAATGTTTTTTTAAAAAACTTCGGACAGCCAAAATGCATCATTCGGAGCTATTTTTGGGGTTATTTTGGTATGCATCATGGCCGTTGGCCATAACTTTTGAAGTACTCGTCGTTACGGTCGTTTTGATATATTATGGGCCCCGAGACTCCAAACGGAACAAAAGTTATGGTCAAAACAGCGGTCACGATTCCTAATGTTCAATTTTTGGTGACATTTTTTTTCTAGGGTTCACCCCCTAGGGTTTGAACTCTTAAGGTTCGGCTCCTCTAGGGTTCAGCCTCCTGAGGATCGGCCATGTAAGAAGGTCCCGTCGAAGAGCATTTTTTTTGTGTGTGTTTTCTTCACAATTTCTTCTAAAAACGCCAATTTTCTTTCATTATTCTGAGGGAGCCCTACTGAGATGTGATTCAGGTAACGGGGCTTGGAAGACAAAAGGAAAATTAAGAGTACCTGAAAAAAAAAATTTGGCTCAATTTTCCCTATAGGGTTCGGCCACCTATAGGGTTCGACCCCTATAGGGTTCGGCCACCTATAGGGTTTGGCCCCCTAGGGGGATTTCTTTGGTGTACCTTGGAAATTCTGATGCTCCGCAAATCAATTTTTTTTGGAATGGATGCTTCTTTGTTGTAATAAATATTGTATTTTTTTTAATTATCCGAGGGAACCCCCTACTGAGATATAATTTAAGTAACGGGGCTCGGAAGACAAAAGAAAAGTTACAATGACTTGAAAAGAAAAATAGGAGAAGCAAGTCAGGAAGAAGTTCGGAAGAAAGTAATCAAATAAACTGAAAAATTGGAAAAAAAAGAAGAAGGAAGGATGACTCTACAGGGTTCAACCTTTAGGATTCAGCCTTATAGGGGTGGAATTGCTTTCTTACCTCTTTTCCAAGATGAAAAACGTTTGCTTGACGACTTCTTGGTGATCTTCAGACTTGAAGGAGGAGAGAAAATGCCAAGACAAAAAAGTGCACGATGAAAAGAAAAGCCTCAGTGACTTGGGAGATGTATATATTCAAACTGCACGCTTGCAATAGTAAAGGAAACAACCTTTATTTTCCTCTTAAAGAAGATTTCAAAACATAAAGATAAGTTTATTTGAGCATACTTCTGAATAAAAATATATATTTTCGAAATTTGTTTAACTTTGATATTTTAATGGAATTTTGAAAAATATATATATTTGATATCTGATATTTTATTCCTAACAATAGGAAAATTTCGAAATTAATATATATATATATATATATATATTAAGGAAAAAGATCTTGCTTTATAAAACTATAATAAAGGAAGATTTTGTTTTCAAATAATAAAATAAGATTTCATTATTGGATTTTATTTAATGATATCTGATGATCTTCCTTGTTTTAATTCTCAGAAAATAAGGAAATAAATATTGAGCAAGATGTGGAAGCTTTCAGATGATCTACCAAGAGGTCCAAGGAAGAGCCCTTCTAGGTCTTGCCTCTCTAGGGTTTAACCCTAATGGTTTGGCCCCTAGGGGTTCCCTCTTCTAGAACTCTTGTATTCAAGACTTTAACAAGTGGAGTCACACAAAATCATTCAAAAGCTTGGAGTATTTTGCACGAGCGTCTCTCAGGAATCATGACTCTCGTGCAGGGGGCAAATGTGGGCCCAAGTACATATTAGGGTTCACATGACCTAATTGAAATAAATGTACAAATTAGGATTTACAAAAACCTAATTAAATGTACAAATTAGGGTTCATGTGACCTAATTAAATGTACAGATTAGACGAAAATAAATGTGCTAGACCCGGGAAAGTTTCCATGTGTTTCAAGGCAGAAGACTCGTGGATGCGACCCATTTTGAGAATTGATTGAGGGATTGGATTGGTGGCTAGAAGAACAGGGCAATTTGGGCATTACTCTGATGATTAGAGGGAATTTTTGGAATTTTCCTTTTAAAATATGACTAAAGGGTATTTCGAAAATTTCTCTTAAAACATGTGTCTGGCATGTGACTATTTCCCAAGAAAGCTCTATAAATAGAGCCTCTATTCTAAGAAAAGGGGATCGCTCTCAAGACATTACATTTAGACTCTTGGAAGCTCATTACACTTGGAACTCTCTCCCAACTCGAAGACTTAAGAAGGCTCTTGAAATCCCTGCTACCCTAACCTGGTTTTCGGATTCTGAGAGTTCTGCCTCGTGTCCTTAGAGTAATCGCCCACCTGTTCTTCTCCCTTCTTCAATCAATCAGTCAATTCCGTGCTCTTCGTGAATTTCTCTCCTCTCCAGCCAACACGAAACTCTAACCCTAGCAAGGCGTAATTTCCTTGCCCACACTTTTCTTTACCAAATGTCAACCTCACCTACAATAGTAATCGTGGTGGTTTTTTCGGTATCTCTAATACTCATGGACGAGGTTGTGGAAACGGGTAAGGCTGAGTTAAAGGATATGAAAATGGAAATGACTATAGTCGTGGCTCTTCATTCCAAAATGGTACTTAATTGTTTTCTAATTTCCTCTCCCCCACAAGTCAAATTTGCATGAAGCATGGTCACACAGCCATGAAATGTTATTTGAGGTTTGATGACAAGTACACTACATAACCCAATCTAGTTGCTATAATGGTATCTCCTGACTCTCCGTTTGATAATGATTGGTATTCGGACTCTGGCCAACACATCATGTTACCAATGATCTTAAGAATCTGTCTATACAAAGTGAATACCATGGCTTGGAACAAGTCAGAGTTGGTAATAGTCAAGGTTTGCAAATTTCTAATATTGGTCATTCTAAATTACCTACTTCTCATTACTCTCTCTAAATAAAATCTTTCATGTTCCTACAATTTTAAAAAATCTTCTTAGCATATCTGCACTTTGTACTGACAACAATGTTTTTGATGAATTTCATCCTACAACTTGCCTCATCAAGGATCGATTCTCGGGGAAGGTCCTGCTCCATGGGAACATCAATAATGGACTCTACCAACTTCAATTCCCTACCAAGTCATCTTCTTTAGTCTCCTCCTCTCCGCAAGCATTTGTTAGTAAATGCACAAACATCGACATATGGCATGCCAGGCTTGGACATCCTGCAAAAAACGTTGTCAATAAAGTTGTTTCATCCTAGAATCTTTCTATTTCTGATACAAATAATACCATGTGTCGAAAGAAGAGTCAAGAAGAACAACTTGCTCTAGACGAGATTCATGAGCAAGTAACAGACCGTGAATATCATCAAGAGTTAATAGTTTGGGTCTAATAGTAATAGAGCAAACAAGTGGATCATATTCAGATTCAAGACCAACCAGGATATATAGGATAAGGTCGTGATCTTGGACGCCATGTGTAGCAACAACGAGGTTGTCGACAATTGATTTCATTTTCTAAAGAAAATTAGTTATGGAGATTGAGTCTTTCTTTGTTGTTTGAAGCTAAAAACGAAGTTGCATGATACGCGCCATACTTAGTGATGCGTACATACGTTCCAAGGTGACCCATGCTTCTCGAGAAATAGTGCAACCCACTACATTAGTGAGTACAAATTCGGTAAGGGAGGAGAAAATCCAACTAGGAAGTAATTGATCATGTTGCAACCAAGAGAAATAATCAGGATTCAAAATTATAGGAGTTGAGATAGAGGGAGGATCTTCATTCGATTTTTTGGATTCAATTGGAGCTGGTATCTATACCAGAGGACACACATAGGTGATATTGACATAGCCTTCTAGACCATGTCCACAAAGAAGAGGAACAATCTGTGAGCGCCATAATAGAAAATTATTACTACTCAATTGGAGAGGAATGGTATAGTTTGGGGTGGAGGAATGATTATTGTTTTGTGAAGAGGAAGAGGCTGATAGATTTATGACCGGTGAAATACTAATAGTGACTAATTCTTTAGTGCTTTAATTCCATAAAAAAACTCAATAAATTATGAAAAACCAATGAGGCTTTTAGCCTTTGTATCTAATATTTATACTATGACTTTGTTACAAGAGATAGAGATTACATGGGATAAGGAATGTTGGATATACATATCAAAAAGAAGGTTGTTACATAGAAGATAAAAACATTCAGCTTAACTTGAATTTAAATTTTCATCATTATCTTTATCTCTATCATTATTAATACTTATTCACATAACTAAGGATGCATTTTGGCTGTCCGAAGTTTTTCTGAAAAATTTCAAATCTTATTTTTCTTTCATAATTGTGATTTTGATCCTCCCCTGACTTCATTTCTTCTTTTTTCAGGTATTCTCAAGTGAAAATCTCAGATTCTCCTCTTGTCATGGTAAGCCTACTCAAGCTCATATGTTTTATTTGACATCCTTAGTACCCCCTTATGTGAAGTCTTCCTTACTTGCAGGCCTCGTCTACCGGATGCTCTAAAGACTTGAAGACTTCCATGGTAACTCCCTTCGTCAATGATTGGGGAAAGTCTCCCTTTTTTGGGTTTTTTGACACCTTTTGGGAGCAAGTCCAGACTTACGATCGCACAACTTTTCCTTCACCAGAGAAAGAAGACTTGTTTCTTAATGTCGCGTCTTGCGGATGTTGGGATGACTTCCTCCATTCCGGTCGCATTCCCCGCATGTGCATAGAGAAACAAGAGTATCCTTTCAGTCCATTTCGATTCCTATCTGACTCATCTAGCCGTCTTCAAGGATGGCAATATTGAACTAACAAAATCCTCGGGAATGCTGAGAATAAGGCTATACTAAAGAGCGCGGGCATATATCGCTGTATTCAGCTATGTAGGGCATTCAGCTATGTAGGGATCTACGTATCATGACACCCTTACTGTGTTGATTTCCCATGGGTGCTTTTCTTCATGCATATTCGTTACTGTTTGGGGGGAATTCACCCATACTCTAGAGTATGTCTGCTTCCTTTTCTTTTTTCAAATTATGTTATTATTCTAGATTATATATATCTTGCAGTCTTCCTGTTGTTGCTTCGGCTTCTTGTAGCCCATCCAGTCTGTCTCCTAGGGATACCGAGTGCGTTGCATTCTTGATAGAGGCTTTCAAGCGGGCTGGCAATTATACTTCATGATTTCATGGTGACATAATTCTTTCAGACTTCATCTCGGGTACCTCCTTGAGTTCCTCCCTCGAGATCCTCTGCTCTCGGGGAGATAAGAGTTACTTGTTCTAGAGTAAAGTCGAGGATCCTTGTTTTTAGATTGCCAAGAATGATGATGATGATGATGATGTTCCCATTGGATTTCTTATGGGTATGGTAAGTGAGGTGGCGACCTCCACTACTTGTGAGCCTCCCTGACATAATATGATTGTTGTCGAGTGCTCCTCACCTCATGATGATCATGTCAGCCTTAATGTTGACGATTCCATGTCTGATGTAGGCTTAGGTCCTGCTGTGGTTAGTATAGTTCCATCTTCACGCCCACATACAACATCTGCTTATGATAGATTTGAGGGTATCAGTCTATGTTAATGCTGATGCTATTATGGCAGTTGATCCTCCTCCCCCGAGGGGGAATTCTTCGGAACCTATTGTTGATTTCCATCATCCCCAGAAGGATTCTCCCGAGGCTTCACCTGACAGGGATGGTATAGTTGCTAGTTCTTTGGGTGGAGGCATCGATGTTTTACTTTCTTTGCCCTTTGAGGGGCTCGCCTTATTTGACTCTCTTAATCTTGATTCTGCCACCTCGCCTTTTAGTGACCTCGGTTATCCACCCAAAAACAAAGATGTCGTGGAGCTACAGGCCTTCTTTAAGCCTGTGATTTGCGCAGCCCCTCTCCCAATGAATATCATGATCGCTTCCCAAGTGGCTCCTACTATAGCTTCCTTCACTCCAACCGGAGAGCTTGTTCCTTTGAGGGATTTCCAGGTTTCTTCCTCCAATCAGGAAAGTCTCACGCGTCTCCTAGTTTTTTTCTTGAGATGCACAGTCTTTCTCTCTGTTTTCTATGAATAGAGGACTTAGATATCTGAGTTGTAAGGTTGATAACCTGTTGACCTTGACATTTCTCCTTTTCGTGCTGAGTTAGATCTCCTTACTTCTAGGTATGGCTTTTTGTAGCCTTTTGTTATTTCCTGTATCAAAGAACTCATTTATATGTCATTTATCATATTAGAGTTTCTTTAGCATTAGTGATTGTCTTTAACTTGAATTTTTTCCTTAAGACTCAATGTTTAGCAGTGAATCATAAGTTATTCAAATTAATACTCTAAGACAACAATATTCATAATAGTGAGAATAAACATGCAATTTTTCGATTTCTCGCAAACTAACACTTGAATCCATACTTTTAAAATCAAAGAATATTCAAGTATAAGTGAAAGTTTGACATTTTTATTAATAATCATATTGCTTTTAACGAAAAGCATAACGTTTCAAAAAAAAATTCATAATAATAGATTTTGCTTTTGTCGGATAAAGCATAACGTTCGCCACTTTTAGAGATAAAGTGTAACTTTCTCGGGCTTGAGGGCTTATAGTCAGGTGACTCGATTACTTTTAGAGTTGAAAGTATAACTTTGAGGACTTATAGTCAGGTGCCTCGATTACTTTTAAAGTTGAAAGTATAACTTGTTAGTTCCGAGGGCTGTAAAGTCAGGTTCTTCGGTTACTTTTGATGTTGAAAGTATAACTTGTGCCTTATCCCTTGGTACGTCGTGCTAATTGTTTGGCGTATAGGGTTTCATAAGGGCTTAAGTTGCATGCCTCGTCACTTGGTCATCCAATTTCTTGGCAAGTGCAATCTACGAGGACTTGGCCACCATTTAGAGTGGACCACCATCTTGGGTGGATTTTTAATTCTTCAATTCTTGTGTCTCCTCCCTTGGTCATCCAATTTCTTGGCAAGGGATGCTCTTGAGTACTTCGACCACCATTTTCTAGTGGACCACCATCTTGGGTGGATTTTTGATATTCTCGTCTTTACAGTTCTGAGATCTTTCGATGATAGAGCCAGTATTTGGGTTGTCCATCATCTTGTGTTGATAAAGTTTGCATAACAAAACTTCTCAGAGTCTCGACATGAGCACCAACTATTGATTCTTGATGCTTGATTGTTTTATGCTACTAAAGCCTGTTGTCTTGAATAAGCTATTGTGGCCCTTGATCGTGTTTCTTGAAATCTAGTATGAGCCTCCATCCTTCTTGCCTTCATGCGACTTTAGCATAGCATCAGGCATATCTGCAGTAAATGTACGTTTGCCTGCATTATCATAGTGAAATAGTCGTGGAGGAAGTAATCAAGGCTCTAATGTTCTTTTTGGATTGACGTCACACACGCCTTTGTCATGGCGTCACGATCTTTGGCCTTTTTGGGTAGCTTTCTATGTTTCAAAGGACTTGAGGAAGATTATCCCTAAGCCTCCATGTATTTTTCGTCACTTTCCTTAGTCTTGATCATCACGATAACTAAGGTTCGATCGGGAAATCACATCGGAGATGAAACAGGAGTGTGCCCCCTAGAGGCCGAACCCTAGGAGGGGAACATTTGAGTTCTTCTTCTTTTGCTAATTTTTTTTTTCATCCTTTCGACTTCTGGGCTACACCATGGGTAATAGTGTTGCATGTTTCTTTTCCTTTGTGGTTTGAAAGTGGCTTTTCATACACGGTGCTTTCTTTTCACAGTTCAATTTCTCCGGCCGCCAGCTTCTCATGGTATATCCTCCGCATACTGTAACAGTCCATAATGGAATGTCCCGCGTACTGGTGGTACATATAGAAGTTCGGTCTTCTTTTCATCTCTTCCGTCACCACAAATCTAGGCCTTGGAGGCTTCACCACTCCGTGCTCGACCCATTGTTCGTACAGGCCACTGAATGCCTTCTCGTTGCATGTGATAACCTCTGGAACTGGCATCCTGGTATACTTGTCTTCATGTTTTCTTTTACTTCGTTCCAAATTTCGCTCGTTTTTCTCCCTCTTACCCCTTGTGGTTTTGACTGAGAATCAGCTAAAGCCACAATTGCTGTTCTTTTACCCTTCCATGTAACCATTGCATGGCTGATGGGCACTATCACGATTCCTCCCAAATCTTGTGCGAAGGATGAAAGGGTCACAAATGAATCACAGGCCTTTGTAACGAGATGGGGCTTGAGGAGTCTAGAACACCATTGTTGCATATGCTAACCAAATTCTTCTCCTCAATTGGCTCGACACACTTCTGTGCTTGGGCCCTGAATCTATCCACATAATCTGACAGCTCCTCATTCGGCTTCTACTTGAATCGCATCAGCTCTATAATAGTTACCTGTTTCTGCACATAGAAGAATTTCTTAAAAAATTGCAATTTTAGATCATCCCAATCATGGACTGATCCCTTCTCCAAATTGTAGTACCAACTAAAGGCACTATCCGTCAAGGTATTGTTGAATTCCCTCATCAACAGATTGTGGTTATTCACCTCATCATAACCCAACCATGGAGACATCAACTCCACGAACCTGGCAATATGCTCCCTGACATTCCCTTTCTCCCCGTTATACTTTGGGAATTGCGGGGGGTGCTTAATATACCCTTCCGGGTAAGGTTGTCTCCGTATATGTGCCGGGTAGGGTGGAGTAAAGTCCAATTTTAAAGGTCGGGATGTCTGCTTGCGAAGTTGATTGATCATATCGATCATATCATCCTTCGTCACATACTAGCTCGTGGTATGGACTCTCTGAGGGGCTGTGATGTATTGATACATAGGTGGTGTGTATGGTAAGGAAACTGGCTGGTGTACACTTGTATCCTGCATAATTTGTATCGATGGTGCTTGTTGGCTTGTTCGTTGGATGTGGCTCGGGATGGTCGGTATCTGCACTTGTGAAAATACTAGGAGAATGGTCGGGATGATGTTGGGCTGAGGCTGACTTGCTTCCAATCTGAGTTGTGGCACATCACCGCTGTTTTGGAGCTCCAAGTTGATGATTGGAATTGGCTGACTCTCCGTTATTGGAGGCACAGTCTGATTCTCTTTGGTGTTGCTGTTGTCCTCCACTTCTGCTCGTTCCCCCTGCGAACTTCCTGGGAACATAGCCCTGGAAGTGGGGATTTGCATCAACTGCTGGCGAAAATTTCCCATCTCTTCGTGCTTTCTCTGCATTTCCAGCATCATGGTCATCATCATCCCTTGGCCTTCTCGTGCCTCCTGTAATGCCTTGAGCATTTCTATCTGCACAACATTTTCAGTTGTCTGCGCTCCAGTTACTTCCTCACCTTGCCTTCCCGTGTTTGTCTGTCTAGCACTGGTTTGTTGTTGATCAGCCATTTGAGGTGATATTGAACTTCCTTCCAAAACGTCTTCTAAGATGGGTTGATCAAGATCCAGATTCGCACTTTGAGACACTGGATTTGCTTGCCTTGAGATCGGATCCGGTGAAGTGATGCTTGTTGTCGGTGAAACTCTTCCTATAATTCTCCCACTTCGAGTTGTGGGCATACCCTTCACGAATTCTACACCTCCCCAGTAGAGTCGCCAAATAAATGTAGGCAAGGAAATTGTGCCTTGCTAGGGTTAGGGTTTCGTATTGGATGGAGAGGAGAAAAATCAACGAAGAGTACGGAATTGATTGATTGATTGAAGAGGGAAGAAGAACAGGTGGGCGATTACTCCAATGACACGTGGCAGAACTCCTAGAATCCGGAAACCGGGTTAGGGTAGCAGGGATTCCAAGAGCCTTCTTGAGTCTTCGAGTTGAGAGAGAGTTCCAAGTGTAATGAGCTTCCAAGAGTCTAAGTGTAATGTCTTGAGAGCGATCCCCTTTTCTTAGAATATATGGACTATTTATAGAGCTTGCCTGGGAAATAGTCACATGCCAGACACATATTTTAAGGAAAATTCCAAAAATACCCTTTGGTCATGTTTTATAGGGAAAATTCTAGAAATGTCTTTTAATCATCAAAGTAATGCCCAAATTGCCCTGTTCTTCTAGCCACCAATCCAATCCCTCAATCAATTTCCAAAATGGGTCGCATCCACGAGTCTTCTGCCTTGGAACACGTGAAGACTTCCCCGGGTCTAGCACATTTATTTTTGTCTAATCTGTACATTTAATTAGGTCACATGAACCTTAATTTGTACATTTAATTAGGTTTTTGTAAACCCTAATTTGTACATTTAATTCAATTAAGTCATGTGAACCCTAAAATGCACTTGGGCCCACAACTACTAATACCAATTTTTATAATGTTAAAAAATATATTTATATATGCTTAATTATTAATTTTAAAAAAAGTCAATTTAACTAAAAAAAATCAAAACTAAGCAGTTAATTTGAGACGGAGGGAGTATTAGTTAGTATGAGTATAGTTGGAGTTGACGAGATTTGATAATCTGAATTCTCCTTAATTATTATGGTGGAGTATTTGTAGATAATATAAAAAAAATTCAATTATGTATGAATTAAATACAACTTGCAATGTAGAACTTTAAATTTCCATTGACTTAAAAAGAAGGAGACTGTAGTTAAAAAGATTAATATCATATCTAACTCCGAAGTTCCCATTGACTTAAAATGAAGAGACTATAGTTAAAAAGATTAATAACACATCTAACTCCGAAGGATATAACAAGTTATAATTTCGACTACGAAATTTAAATAATCTTAAAGGACGATGGAATTTAAATAGTAGTTTGGCCAATTTAGCTATCCGAATATTGGCATGCACGTGAATAGTATTTGAATGATATTTAAATGTTTTTATACAGTTAAATTGAATAATACACGAACAAAATTTGTATACTCAAGCGGTTGAAGCTCATGATCATTCAGATTGTTTTTTTTTCATGGTCGATATCAGTTAGTTATTGATAATTGGGGTTGGTTATCAAAAGAATTAAAATTTTATGATTATAATTATAAATTAATATATTCTTCAAGATCATATATGATATTAACCTTAATTAAAATTCGAGAATTCGTACTTATTGACACTTTTTCTTGTCTCTTTTAATTTTCCTGAATCTATCAGACATATTTTTACTTTCTAAAATTAGTGTTTGATAATTAAACAAAAATTGTCTAATGTAGTTACCTAACATTTACCCTTTCTAAAACACCAAATTGACTGCTAAATCAACGTTTGGTCAGTCGAATGACCACTTGTATTTTTGTATGGATAAGGGAAATAAGTCAGTCAATTGACCTATGGCGTCCAAAGAAAGTTGACTAAAATAAAGTAAATGCAAATTGCAGTAATGTATTACAACCAACACAACACAAAAGATTTGAAGAGGACCAACACACTAATATTCATATTCATGCATGGATTTGTTCAAACCTGCAGCCAGAAACTCTCTTTTTCAAAACCCTCTCATTCCCCTATGATTTGTACTTAAACCCTAATCTACTTTTGCTATGGTCTTCCACTCTCCCTCTCCATTGAATCTAGTCTTCTCCCTCAACATTCAAAACCCTTTTTAGCCCTATAATTTGTACTTGTACTCATAATTTTGGTTGATTTTTTTGGTGGACAATTTGCTACCCGTCGCTTTGTAGAATTTTTCAAAGATTTAATGGGGTTTTATCTTTTCGAAGATGATTTTTTCCCCCATTTCTCGACTACATTATTTTTCCTTCCTTTCCGCCGGTCTCACATCTACTGAAATTTCGAAAGTTGAATTGATAGATTTGGCGGCCTTCACGTATGTCTTGTAGCTTTCATGATAGCGCAATTTAATTTGAACAGAAGGCAACTTGGAAGAAAAGTGTTAACAAGTGGTATGGTCCCTATCTGGTAAAGTTGTAAAATATGAGTACTATGTTTTATGCCTTTTACATGTATCCTTGAAATGTAAGTGTGTGTGTACACACACACACACACACACATATATATATATATATATATATATATATATATATATATATATATATGTACAATATATATGTATCCTTGGTTGTGAAAATTATCTTGTCATTACCATTTTATTAATCAAATTGTACTCCATAATAACTATATATTTTTGGTGGGAATGGCATGTATTAATTTGTGACATGAACTTGTCCTTTTCTATCCAAAATTTAACAGATTTTGGGTTCAATTGGTACAACAAATATAGTTCAAAATTTAATTTCTTTGAACTATTACTTCCGTCGAAGAAAGAATGACTTAAGTATTATTTTACACAAATTAAGAATTTAGAAAAAGAGGAGAGAGTTTAAACTTAAATTTCAACTTTAACATCATATTTGAGCTTAATGGAATTTTAGTAGACCTTACATAACACAAATTCGGGCAGTATAGGGTTTTCCTTTTCCTTTTTTTTTTTTCCACTTTATAGTTTCAGCTTTCATATACAAGTCGTTTTTTAGGATAATTTAAAATTAGTTTAGGGTTCAAACTGTAAGCTATATGTTAACGCCAAGATTTATCCACGCACTTCAATCACTAAGAATGCGCCAATCCTGCACAATAACGGACCACACTCAGAGTTCCGGACGGTTTTGCCGCCGGGGGATAGCTCAGGCGTGAGAATTAGTACAGGCTGTCTCAAGGTTTTGATAACAATGGAGGTTTGCAGTTTAGTGTTAAGATTTGCATTACCTTTGAATTGGAGAGGGAAGCCTTGTATATATACCTCCATATTTCATCATCACCGCCTGGTCCCACTTCACTGTATAAAGCATATGGAGATCAACCAAATCATAATAAAAGCTCTAGTCAAAATATAAGTCAACCCAGTTAGAAAATAACTTCCTTAACTAGATCACTCCTCTAAACCCCGAATCCACGCGCAGGGCCGGATTTACCATGTCGGACCAGGTATCCCGAACCCAGGACCCAACATTGCCCCCTGCTCTTTAATTATAAAAAGGAATTATAATAAAAGAGTATAAAGAATAAGTTTAACCTTAATCAAGGAACCAAACATCCCCTTAGAAATATAACCGCCTCAACCATTATAGCCATTATTATCCCCAGTCGCCACGTGTCAATAACGGCCCCACCACATTCATTAAGATAGAGCCGTTTATGGGAAAATGTGCCGGATCTCAAGGGCCACCCCCAATAAAGACAAACCACTTCCAAATTCAACCGCCACTTTTACCCCTAAATTTCAAATTCTCCAATCTCTTCTCTGCAACCTCCATCGCTATTTCCATCCTTCTCCAATCAATCGATCCCTGTACCTTGACTTTCTACTCATCAATGGCAACCAACGACGCTTCAAGCTCATCCAACCCATCCAAAATCAGCGCCTCCGCAGCTGCCGCCAACAAAATCCCATCTCCTATTACCGCGATAACAACGGAAGCCACCACAGTCACCACCACTGCCATCCCAACAGTTCCTACCTCCGCCGTACCAACAGTTCCTATCTCCGTCGCCGGAACCAATTCCACCTCCCTGGGACTTAGTACTTCCTCCCAAGATCCCATCACTAGCTCAGACTTTCCTAGCAACCCCTTTTCTACTCCATCACCCCGAACCGAAGCCGAGCTCCAAAACATGAAGATGCTAGAGGAATATTCCTCAGACAAAACCTTCACTCACATAAATACCAAATCTTCCGTCCAAACCAAAGACCTCGCGGCCATCAGGGAACTGTACCAGATCCCCATATCCTACCAGATACGCACAACCGACCTCAACGAGAGAATGTACCAACGCCCTAAAGGCTGGACTGCCGTATCTGTCCAAGCCATAAAATATGGGCTCAGATTCCCCCTCAACCCTTTCATGCTCACTTTTCTTAGCGTGGTCGGGGTCGGGGTCGCCCAGCTAGTCCCAAATTCCTTCATCCACCTGGTCTGTTTCATCCCCTACTGCCATGATTGCCAGGTCGAGCCGACCCTCGACTTCTTCTTCGCCCTATTCACCATCATTCGATTGCGTGAGGCAGGGTTTCGGCAGGGTTTCGGCAGATCAGCAAGCTGCCTGTCAAAGGGGCTCAAAAACGATCTTTGATGAAGACCCCAACTAGCAACAAAGGATGGCACTCCCAATGGTTCTACATCAAGGGGCCTGATACCAGCCTGATATCAGATTGGATCGGCCTCACCAAAAACACTAACAACATTGAAGCGTTTCCAGCCGATTGCCTGGACGAATTCAAACAGTTCGTCAGCAAGATGCCCGATGAGGAGTGGGACTTCGAACTCCTCGGCAACCATGCCTGGTTGTATGATCATGGATGTAAGAATTAATTTTAGAACCCCAATTCTATGTCTTTACTGCTTATAAATCCTTTTAACTCGAGCTGACCTCTAACACTTATCTTTTTTCAGTAACTCTCATCAAGCCAGCTGCTCCAACCGAAGTCGGCCGAACCGTTCCTCGAATCACCGAGCCAAATCCCGTCGATCTCGAAGAGATTCCGGATGATGAGCTTTCAAACCAGGTGCCGATAGCTGCCCGCCCGATCACGGCCATTCCAATGGCCCAAGTCTTCAAGAAGAACACATTGGAGATGAGAAGGTCGGAAAAGATGGCATTGATGAAGAAAAAACAACTTAAGAAGAAGGTGCCGCCCAAACCAGTGAAGACTCCCGCGACGATTCCCGACCCGATTCCTTTGGAAATTATCGACGAAGAAGAAACCGATGACGAAGTACTGGAGCCTTTGGCGAAGAGACCTCGCAAAGAAGCTTCGTCTAGCTCGGCACCTCCGCCCCCATCCACACATCAGATCAAATCCCATCCAGGTGGAGCCCGCTCTTTCGATCACCCGGCTTCGACTCCTTCTTCTAGCAACCAGTCCAAACCACGAACTCTCTGGCCCCAAAACTCCTCTGATCCCTTTCCTTATGATCATCTTGAACGCTTCGTCATGCCAGCCGATGACGATCGGTTTAAGAATCATACCCCGGACCAATTCTTAGAAGACTTTATCAAACTACAATTTCAGGTAATTCTATTTTCATCATTATTACACAAAGTTACTTTTCTACTTGATACCTCCACTAATACATGACTTTTACAGTCCAGCGCGGTATTTGCCCGATCTCTCCCATCCTTGCTCAAACTAACGAAAAAGAACAAGGAGATCGAGGCAGCTAATGAAGTCTTGAAGGGAGACATTCAGACTTTGAAGTCTGATCTGGAGAAGGAGAGGGATCTTCATGCCGATACCCAGGACAAACTCACCAAAGCCAGCCGGGAGACCTATCAACTTCGGAATCCGGTCGGCATCCTTCAATCGGAGATCGTTGAACACGAGAAGCAGATCGACCGACTCATGGAAGAGCGGGTTTTGCTGAAGGAGAACGATGCCGACCAGAAGGAGGCGATTGTGGCCCTTGAAGACCAGATGGAGCAAACACACTCCAAGATGACCGACCTGATTCACCCCCTCAATTCATTGGAGGAAGAAAACGGCCATCTGAAGAGCTAAGAGGTTAAACTCCAAATAATAGAGGAGTACAAAGCATCTCCCAAACTGGCAGATAAGGTTATCCTGCAATTCTCCGAAGGATATCAAAGCCACAAAGAGAAGATCAAGGAGAAGATGATGGCGGCGGGGTTAGATACCTCTATCCTCGACTCCTCGGACGATGAAGAGGAATTAGAAGAACAACTTCCTCCTCCGACCCAATAGGATAATTTCTATTTTATTCGCTTTTCTTTTTCGAATGTAAACGGTACAACTTGTAATGTCAACGAATATTAATGAAATAGTTCAACATCTTTGACTATACAATCCGACATTATTTTATTTCAATAAGCATAAGAATTTACATTATCGACATTAAAAAATGATTATGACTTACTGGTAATATCTCCTAAGTCTCCCAGCATGTCATGTGTTCTTAATATCCGAACCGTCCATAGCCCGAAGCCGGTAAGTTCCCGGCTTGGGTACCTCAACAACTTCGGATGGCCCTTCCCAGTTTGGCATAAGTTTGCCTGAATTTTGGGGAGTTGATGCTGCAGCTTCTCGAAGTACCAGATCGCCAACCTCAAACCTTCTAACTCTCACCCCTTTGTTGTAGTGCTTGGCGGTTCTTCTTTGATAAGCTGCTAACTTTATTAGAGCTGACTCCCTAACCTCATCTAACAGATCCAGATTGAGGCGAAGCCCATCATCATTATATAGCTCCTAATATTGACTGACCCGAAATGAAGGAGACCCGATCTCAACAGGGACAAGGGCATCGGTCCAATAAGCGAGACGAAAAGGTGAATCTCCTGTCGTTATTCGGGTTGTTGTCCGATAAGCCCATAGTACACTAAGCAGTTCTTCGGGCTATCTCCCTTTGGCTTCATCCAATCTCCTTTTTTTTCCATTGAGGAGAGTTCTATTAGTGACTTCTACCTGTCTGTTTGACTGAGGATGGGCTACCGAAGTCTTCCTGTGCTGAATCCCTAAATCTGTGAGGAATTCTTCAAACTTCGCACCTACAAACTATCTCCCATTGTCCGATACTAGCACCATTGGAATACCGAAGCGATATACAACAAATTCTTTGAGAAATTTCAGACACTCCTGCTCTGTAATCGTTTTGAGAGGTTTGGCTTCTACCCACTTCGTCATATAGTCGATCGCCACGATGACAAAACAAACCTGCCCCTTAGCCTTCGGCAATGGTCCTAGAATATCAATTCCCCATACAGCAAACAGAATGGGTGATAAGACCGAGAACAACTCTTCGGGAGGTTGGTGAGGGATTGTTCCATTCAGCTGACATTTAGGACACTTCTTAACATATTCTTTAGATTCTTGGAAAATGGTTGGCCAATAGTAGCCCTGTCGCAGAATCTTATATGCTAATGCCTTAGCACCCAAATGGTCTCCACATATACCCTCATGAACTTCCCGAAGTGCATAATCCGCTTCGGAAGGGGTCAAACATTTCTGCAACGGTGAAGAAAACGCCCTTCGGTATAAATCTCCATCGATTAATATGAAGAGCGAACTTCGATGTTTAATTTTCTTGGCTTCTAACCGATCCGAAGGAAGGACGCCATCCGCCAGGTAAGAAATATATGGCGTGAGCCAACAGTCCATCCTTTTTATCGGGAACACTTCTGACCTCCGAATACTTGAGTCCCCCAGAACTTCCAGGTACACCGACCCGCTAAAAGAGGTAGTCTCTGCCGTTGCCAACTTTTCCAAGGCATCGGCTATGGTGTTGTTTTTCCGACCAACTCCTTGCACACTATACGATTCAAAATAATGCAGTCGGTCTTTAACTGCGGCCAAGTACTTCGTCATCCTTTCCCCACGAGCTTCATATTCTCCCACTATCTGCTTAACCACTAACTGGGAATCGCTGAAGATGACCAGGTGCTTTACTTCCAAACTTCTTGCTAACCGCAATCCGGCCAAAATGGCTTCATACTCTGCCTCATTATTGGTCGCCTTAAATTCAAAGCGAATGGCCTGTTGGACCTTAAATCCCTCTGGACTAATCAAGATAACTCCTGCTCCACTGACATCCAAAGTCGAAGAACCATCCACATACAGCGTCCACGACGTACGACCGGTCTAAGCGCCCGTTACAGAACTCACAATCAGGTCGTTAACATCAGCATCGGGTTCGGTAAACGAACATTCCACAATGAAGTCGGCCAACGCCTGACCCTTTATAGCAGTCCGAGGATGGTACTCTATGATGAACTGAGTCAACTCCATCGCCCAAGCAGAGAGGCATCCTGACAAATCTAGCTTATTCATGACCTTCTTCAAAGGCTGATCAGTATATACTACACCAATCTTCCTTGGAAATAGTGCCTAAGCTTCCTGCTAGCTATCACAAGTGCATAGGCGAATTTTTCCAAGTTGGGGTATCTGGTTTCAGCATCCCGAAACACATGGCTAACATAATAGACAGGGCATTGCCTGCCCCCTATCTCCCGAACTAATACCGCTCCTACTGCCAATGAGCTCGCCGCCAGATACAAATACAAGGGTTCCGATGGAATAGGCTTTACCAGAAGCGGAGCTGAGGAGAGATATCTTTTGATCCTTTGGAATGCATCTTCACACTCTGAAGTCCATTGGAAGGTCTTTTCATTCTTTGGTCCTTTCAAAGTATTAAAGAAGGGTAGGCACCGCTCCGTCGATTTTGACATGAATCTCCGAAGCGCAGCAATCCTACCGGTCAGTCGCTGAACGTCCTTGAAAGATTGGGGAGACTTCATGTCTAAAATGGCTCTGATCTTTTCTGGGTTAGCTTCAATCCCCCTCTTGCTGAGCAAATACCCCAGAAATTTACCCGAACCAAGGCCAAAAGTACACTTGGTCGGGTTCAGCCGAAGCTTGTACTTTCTTACCGTCTCAAAACAGCTTTCCAAGTCATCCAGGTGGTTCCGAATTTCCATACTTTTAACGATCATGTCATCCACATATACCTCCATGCTTCGACCCAATAACTTGGCGAACACATAGTTCATCATCCTCTGATAGGTAGCTCCCGCATTCAACAATCCAAACGTCATTTTCTTATAAGCATATATTGCTCGATGCGTAATGAACGCCATCTTCGACATGTCCTTCTTATCCATAGAGATCTGGTGATATCCAGAAAAGGCGTCCATGAAGCTAAGCATGTCGAACCCTGAAGTTGCATCAATCAGCTAGTCGATGTGCGGAAGAGGGTAAAAATCCTTCGGGCAAGCCTTATTCAGGTCGGTATAGTCTATGCAGACCCGCCATTTACCATTTTGCTTTTGTACCAGCACCACATTTGCTAACCACTCCGGGTAATCAATTTCGTAGATGAAATCTGCCTTTAGCAGTTTGGCAATCTCATCGTCAATGATCTTTTGTCTATCAGGAGCGAAGACCCTCCTCTTCTGACGGATAAGCTTCTTAGAAGTGTCAATACAGAACTTATGAACCGCCACCGATTTATCGACTCCGGGCATATCAGAAGGCTCCCATGCAAAAATTTCTGTATATACCCGAAGCAGCTCTATTAGATTAGTCCGAAACGGCTCTACCAGTCCCGAGCCTATCTTGATCAGCTTATCACTCTTTCTTGCAATCAGTTCTACCTCCTCAGTCTCTTCGGCGGGCAACGCTAGGGGTTCAAAATTTTTCTCAGTGAATGGCTCTACCTCTATGGCCATTGTTTGTTTCTGCTTGCTGACCCCAACCGTAGAGGATATCAATAATTTCCGGTAGCACCTCCGTGCCATGTCCAAATCACCCTTTACCTCGCCGACTCCCTCCGAAGTTGGGAACTTCATCTTGAAGTGACATATCGAGGTAACCGCCTGTAGTGCCGCCAAAGTGTGTCTACCCAAAATGGCTTTGTAGGCTGAATCTATTTGGACCACAAAAAATCTGACCTTGACTTCTACCTGCCTCGGTGCCGTGCCGAAGATAACCGGCAGCTTAACGGTTCCGGCTACGCGAACAAGATCGTTGCTGAAGCCATACAACGGAGATTCCTGACCCACTTCCATCTTTGCTCCCCCCAGGTCTAACCTATTGTATGCATGAGTAAATAATATGTCGACCGAAGATCCATTATCGATCATTATTTGCTTCATATCCATGGAATCGACCTGGGTTATGATGGCTAACGCTCCTTCATGTGGATCAATTGGCTCCGAGGGGTAATCTTCCTCGATAAATGATATCACTGTATTGGGAAATTGCCGATCCCTCACCAAGGGTCGTTCCGAAACTGATAACACGACATCCATCAGTCCCCTCCTCTTCTTCCCGAACGTTCCCCCAATGATGACATTAACACAATTTTGTGGAGGGTTCGGTGGGGGTGGTGCCTCGAGACGTCTTTCTCGGTTCGACCCTCTTCGGCCATCCGAACCGGAATCCTGCCGACCCACGACATACTGCACCAAGTCACCATTCTGGATTTTCTTCTCAATCAGATCCTTCCGGTTATAGCAATCCTCTGTATCATGACCTGAAGTTTGATGATATTCACAATAACGGTTGGGGTTGCCCCGGTGGGATCAACTTGTGGTCGGACAGGGTTCAAACGAGGACTGATTTTTAATCTCTTCAAGAATCCTCGCCCGATCCTTAGTGAGAGGGGTATATACTTTATTCACATTTTTCTTTGGGAATGGCGGCCTGCCACCCCTTGAGTTAACCCCTCCCTGACCATTTCCCGACCTAGCCCCACCATAGAAGTTGCCCTTCGGCTGGTTGCTGGGTCGAGGAATATAGTTCTTATCTCTTTCTTTTGAATTATCCTCATGCCGATCTTGAGGATTTAAGCTTTTGTAGGCTTCTTCTATGGTAATGAGTCCTTCAGCTCGATCATAGGTTTCTGCCAAGTCCATTGGGGGATTAAGAATAAGATCTTTCCACAGATCTTTCCACAGATCTTTCGACTTCGTGGCATCCAGACCCGTTGTAAAGAACCCAACTGCTTGCTGTACATTCAGATTAGTCACAGTACTAGCCATGTCGCGGAATCTTTTCGCATACTCACCCAAACTTTCCCCCGATCTCTGCTTTATTTGGGTCAGAGCCGTAGTCAGCTTTCCTCTCTTCTTGTTGCTCCCAAATCGTGCATGAAACTTGTCACTCAAGTCTTGCCATGATCCGATAGAGTTCGAGGGAAGAGACGCCATCCATTCCCGAGCTGTCAGCTTCAGAGTGGTGACGAACATGTGGCACTTGGCGGCATCCGGATGATCATAATAATTCATCACTTGATTGTACCCGTGAGTATGATCGTAGGCATCGCCGGTACCGTCGTAGGAGTCTAAGGGAGGCATTTTCTTAGTCTTGTCTGCTTTGACCTACTCAATCTCCCTAGTGAAAGGCGAATTTGATATGTTCCGCAACTCCTTGGCTTGAACCACAGCGGCTAGTTTCTCTTCTAATTCAGCCAATCGTCTGACAACGGGATCGGTTTCACTCCTTCGGGGTGGCGACTGAAGCCTGCCATCCTGTCCGGATCCCCTTCTCTCAATAACATTACCGTCCCGAGAGCGGCCCATCCGCCTGCTCTAGTCCAGAGTGCGGCTCCTGGGCCTGCTTCGGTCCTGTGAACAGCTCCTATGCCTTCTGCGGTCGGGGGAGCGGCTCTGACGCCTGCTCATCTGGCGCAAAGGGCTTTGATGCCTGCTGCGGATTAGGGAGCGACTATTTAGCCTGCTCTCATCCTGCGAGCGGCTTCGACGCCTGCTCCGAACTGGGGAGCGGCTCTGTCGCCTGCTCCGAACCGGGGAGCGGCTCTGTCGCCTGTTCTGAACCGGGGAGCGGCTCTATCGCCTGCTCCGAACTGGTTCGAGACCATCCGAACGATTAGTCCTGGACTGGTTCCGAACCGTGTGGTGTTGGCCAGGAGGTCGGCTCTAAGAAACCTCCTCCTGTCCTTCCAACCTAGCCAAATGCTCAGCGATTTCTCGTTGTTGCTGGCGTAAGGCCTCCATTACTTCCTGGTCCTTTGCCCTACGCTGGGTCAGGATCCATTGTCTTTTATCTTCATGGTCGGCATTACTGCCTGAACAGACAAGGGTTCGAGGTGGGTTGGCAGCCATGTGAGTTGACGGTTCTGGCGTCTGCTGGTTAGTATGAAACAGACGACAGCGAACCGGGGCAGACTGGACTTGTAAAGGAGCCCTAGGCTGGCCCCTTGGCCCCAACCTCTGCCTAGCCGACGATCTGAGTCAGTCTAGCACCGACTTGCACGTTGGCGTGTGAGAATCGGCTGACCCTTCTCCTCCATTATGGGTTGTATTTACCATGGTTACCCTTTTTACAATCTTATCAGTGATTGATGACTAACACTAAATGCCCTCCTTCTAGCGCCAATGTTAATGCCAAGATTTATCCACGCACTTCAATCACTAAGAATGCGCCAATCCTGCACAATAACGAGACCACACTCAGAGTTTCGGGCGGTTTTGCCGCCGGGGGATAGCTCAGGCGTGAGAATTAGTACAGTCTGTCTCAAGGTTTTGATAACAATGGAGGTTTACAGTTTAGTGTTAAGATTTGCATTACCTTCGAATTGGAGAGGGAAGCCTTGTATATGTACCTCCATATTTCATCATCACCGCTTAGTCCCACTTCACAGTATAAAGCATATGTCTCCATCAACCAAATCATAATAAAAGCTCTAGTCAAAATATAAGTCAACCTAGTTAGAAAATATAAGTCAACCTAGTTAGAAAATAACCCCGAATCCACGCGCCGGGCTGGATTTACCATGTCGGGCCAGGTTTCCCGAACCCAGGACCCAACACTATATATTTAGACTTTAGAGCGCCAAACATTAAAGTTTGTTGTATAATAGTTGAGCATATAGCAATTAGGGGCCCACTTTTTATTGGGCCATAAGAAAGGCCCAATCAAATTACTACCACTTTATCAGAACGAGAAAGTGGGAGAGGGGGGAGCGAGAGATTTTAGTTTTACATATTTGCCTGATAGAACTCAGAGAAAGTATCAATGGACTTTTTCAATTTGAATATAATGGTCAGCATTTTTTGGCAGTCTTCCACCAACCACTACATCTCTTTCATTGCTGCATGGGGCAGAAATTCCATTAATTGCTGGCAATTTTTGGAGGGTGAAAACGTCTTAAAATATGAAGTTTAACGCTTCTCTAATTCTATATTCTCTAAATTTAATATAAAAATGTATTAGTAAATATACCTCAAATTTTTTTTTATTTAAAAATATCATTTTAATTTTAATATAAAAAGTTAATTCACAAAAATCTAAAGACAAAAAAGAAGGTGAGAGACACTTTATATAATTAGGTGAGCAATCACACAAAAACAACATCAATTTGTGTACTTGTATATATAAAAAATACACTCCTGTTGGGAAAAATTACCTCCCAAATACTGTTGTCTTTGATAAATTAAATGACCAAAAATATCAGTACATGCCAAACAGATTAAATTTACAGTTCCACAAAATAATAACCACTGCAGGAAATAACGAGAAGAAATAACCAATCACAAGACACCAAGATTTTTAACGTGGAAAACCCTCTATAACTAAGAGGTAAAAACCACGGGACATACTCCGAAAAATCCACTAGAATAAATTGAGAGATTACATAGATATCCTAATTTGAGTACACACTCAAATTACCTCACCACAATAACTATGTGATGGAACCCAAACAACACACCAAGTTGTTTAATCTTTTTCTATCTCTATTTTTCCTTTCTTGGCTCTCTTGAATTTTCTCTCTGATAAGTTCTTTCTTTCTCATCTCCCTTCTCTCGGATGGAGGAGTGCACATTGATGGAATCTGCTTATTCCATACATTCATCTATTAGCATAATGCAGTAATATATAGCCAAATGACCTATGTCCTTTTTCTCTCTCTTGTAGCATATATATATATATATATATCCCAAGTCTACCTAACATTCCACTAACACAAAAGTCCAAAGCAACTTTCCTTTTTTCCTTCTTTTCTTCCGCCAACTTCATCCCACTTTTTCTTTCTTAATTAATTGGTGGGGAAACACTTTCCATAAAACATGTACCATGTTTTCTTTTCTTCCAAAGTTGCCTGCCTCTTTTTACTTCTCACCTCATGGGTGAGGATCCACCCAACAATCTCCCCCTCCGAACCCATGAGAGGAATTATTCATCATGACCCCATCATTGGAGTCGATTCCTGTGTCAAACTCAACTCTTGAAAAACCACAACATTTCGTTGTCAACTCAATAGTAGACAAATCAACACATTTTTGCAACTTAGACTGCCAAAACACAGCTCCCCCTGCAAAAGTAAACAAATACTCCGAAGTAGACTTCTTCTCTTCGGAACCTGTCATGCCTGCTTCTGTATAACCTTCCAAGACTGAATTTGCACGCTAAACCACAACTCCTCACTTGGAGTTAATCCCAACGATGTCCTGACTCAACTCAAGCTTCTTGGAATTCACTTTCTTCATGCCGGATTTTATCTCATCGACATGGCTCATCTTGATGGAGGATCCAACTCAAACTTGACAGATTTCTGCTTGCCAAATTCTTTCACAACCGCTTTGTATCCTGACTGTGAGATATCATTTTTCTTCTTCACTTTTGGTGCTCATTTAAAGCAAAGAATTTTCTTCTCGTGGTTCTCATGCAAGGCTTTTCTCTCATCTTGCATAGCTTTGTACCACATCTTCTTTCACAACCGCTTTGTACCCTGACTATGAGATATCTCTTTTCTTTTGCACTTAACTCCCCCATCTTGAACACCTTCCACATGCACCCGCATCGTGTAAAGGGTGTCTGCCTTCTTTCCTCTAGTCACCACTAGAGATCTTTTAGTGAGCTTCCATCTCCTGCGAAATATGGAGGAACACACTTTGATCAATCCACTGCTGGATGTGATCAATAATTTTCTCTTCAATCACCGCGGATCACCAATTCTCGGCAAACCACTCTCGGAACCAATTTTTGGCTAACCCATCAAGAATTCAATATATTCATCAAGAGCACCTCAAGGGAACCACCAACCCTTCATCGAGAATTCACCACGCCATCGCGTGTTCTTTTGAAGAGACCAATTTAATCATGGCTCCAACTGATTACTCCATAAAATTTATCAAAAACAACTGCGGAAATAACCTTAGCTCTAATACCAATTATTGGAAAAAATCACCTCCCAAATACTGCTGTCTTTGATAAATTAAATGACCAAAAATATCAGTACATGCCAAACAGATTAAATTTACAGTTCCACAAAATAATAACCACTGCAGGAAATAACGAGAAGAAATAACCAATCACAAGACACCAAGATTTTTAACGTGGAAAACCCTCTATAACTAAGAGGTAAAAACCACGGGACATACTCCGAAAAATCCACTAGAATAAATTGAGAGATTACAAAGATATCCTAATTTGAGTACACACTCAAATTACCTCACCACAATAACTATGTGATGGAACCCAAACAACACACCAAGTTGTTTAATCTTTTTCTCTCTCTATTTTTCCTCTCTTGGCTCTCTTGAATTTTCTCTCTGATAAGTTCTTTCTTTCTCATCTCCCTCCTCTCGGATGGAGGAGTGCACACTGATGGAATCTGCTTATTCCATACATTCATCTATTAGCATAATGCAGTAATATATAGCCAAAGGACCTATGTCCTTTTTCTCTCTCTTGTAGCATATATATATATATATATATCCCAAGTCTACCTAACATTCCACTAACACAAAAGTCCAAAGCAACTTTCCTTTTTTCCTTCTTTTCTTCCGCCAACTTCATCCCACTTTTTCTTTCTTAATTAATTGGTGGGGAAACACTTTCCATAAAACATGTACCATGTTTTCTTTTCTTCCAAAGTTGCCTGCCTCTTTTTACTTCTCACCTCATGGGTGAGGATCCACCCAACAACTCCCTCTCAAGCTGCATAAAAAAGGGTGGTTTATAATTTTCAAAACAGTGTTATTTTGAAGAAAAGTTCAGAACGGGCCTAAAAGCGCTTCTCCTAGTTTGATCTAAGTTTTATACAAAAATGAAGTAGCTTGACTGATATCCGTCAACTCCCGTGCACTCAATTTTAAAATTTAAAATCAATGTAGATTTAGTTTAATATTGAAAATAATAAGTTTTATAATTAGAAGTACTAAACACTTTTTCTCAAATCTCCGTTAGGTCGGACTAAACCCTGCTTAAAATTTAGGCAGTCTCTACGGTTTCGATCTAAGTTGAATCCTCTGCCGTATCGATTTAATTTAGTGAAAGTTATGAAACTCTATAATTAATGTTTTTAACTGTTGCTAGATTGGAACCGAGCAAATTGATGTCGCAGAACTTTTTCATTTTCTGTAAGCAGATAATGGAGTATCGAGTCCGGCTTGACTCCATGCATTATAGGTAAGAGTCAATTAGTGTAACAAAAAGCGTAATCAACCAAGTATCTATAATCAGATAATGTTGTAAGTTGTTATTTAACTTGTTATTTTATAAATCCGTTGTAATGAGTGGGAAAACAATTGTAATAACTATAACGAATATGGAAGTATTTTGAATTTTTTTTATAAAAAAAATGCTAATTAAAGTGATTTTTGATTCTCGTGGTTGCCTAATTCTCAATTTGGTCACCACTGTTTTAATTTATTTAAGTTCTCTCTGCATTTTCTAGACTAATACACCCTCATACACACAGTTGAGTGTTTTAAAATATATATTAAGTATTTGTTACAAAAAATTTCAGCATTTGGTATAAAAATTTTGATTACAACTTGATGTTGAATTGACTATAGTATATGCACTTCTTTTGGAATTTGTAAAAAGCTTTTTCCTTATTTTGATAGGTATTTGATTCCGTGTCAATTCTCATATTCTTTTGTTTTTTACTTTCGATTTTTTTTTGATCTTCCAAGGTCTCTTCATTTCTAAGAAATTTCCCAATTTAAAGTGTATGTGTCTTCATTATTAAAATAAAATGATATAATTAAATTCTAGTAGTACACGAGTGGAAAGAAGTCGACATCTCTTGGACTATGCTTGTTTTCAAGTGTTATGATAAATTATGACAAACGCAATAAATTAATGCAGAAAGATAAAGACAATAACACAAGGTTTTATGTGGAAACCCAAATCGGGAAAAAACCATGGAGAAGACAAAAGAAATTCAATAAATAAATATTTGAAGAATACCAGATAGAGAGGGAATTATTAGAATACTTCTGAATGAATCTGAACGTCTCTTCTCCAAAATCCTAGCACCTATATTTATAGGCCATAGGAAATTTCATAATCAAATAGGATAGGAAATACTAAATTGAGTATAATTAGGAAAGATAACTTTTCTTAAACAAAACAGATTCTAGGTAATACCTAAATCCAAATCCAATAAGGAACTAGGTAATACCTAAATCCAAATCCAATAAGGAATCATGTCATACCAACAAATCTCTACTTTGACTTGAATCCTCCAAATATAGCACAAACAGTGAACTTTCTCCTCTTCTCAAATGCACAACTCAAGTGTATCGACCACTAACCAGGTCCAAGCAATGTTCGAACTTGGTATGTGGTAACGGCTTTGTTAACATGTCAACTGAATTGTCTGTAGCACCAATCTTCAAGACCTTAATGTCACCATCTTCAACAATGTCTCGAACAAAATGACACCTGACATCAATATGCTTCGTCCTCTCATGATACATCTGATCCTTAGTCAAGTGTATAACACTTTGACTATCACAATGGACAACAGTAACTGCATGATCTATGCTGATCTCTCCAAACAAGCCTCGCAACCAAATAGCTTCCTTAACAGCCTCTGTAATAGCCATATATTATGCCTCTGTAGTAGAGAGAGCAACCGTTTGCTGTAAAGTAGCTCTCTAACTAATTGCACAACCTCCAAGGTTAAATTTATATCCAGTCAACGACCTTCTCCTATAAAGATCACCAGCATAGTCTGAATCAACATACCCTATAAGGGTATCACCATTTCTTCCAAACTCTAAACCAACATCAGAGGTACCTCGCAAGTATCTTAAAATCCATTTCACAGCTTCCCAATGAATTTTTCCCGGACGTGATAAGTATCTACTTACCACACTAATGGCATGCGAAATATCTGTACGAGTACAAATCATAGCATACATGAGGCTACCAACTGCACTAGAGTAGGGAACACTTGACATATACCTAACCTCCTCATCTGTCTGAGGAGATAATTTAGCTGATAATTTGACGTGAGCATCAAGAAGAGTACTTACTGGTTTAACATCCTTCATACCAAAACGATCTAATACCTTCGCGATGTAATATTTCTGAGATAAGTACAATTTCTTAATTCTGCGATCTCGCTGAATCTTCATACCAAGAATCTTCTTAGCAGCCCCTAAATCTTTCATCTCAAACTCAGTGCTCAATTGTGATTTCAGTTTACCAATCTTTGAACTATCTTTTGCTGCAATCAATATATCATCAACATAAAGCAACAAATAGATAAATGAGCCATCCTGAAGTTTTCTGAAGTACACACAACTATCATATTGACTCCTGCTATATTAGATACCAACCATAAATGAATGAAATCGTTTATATCACTGTCTGGGAGACTGCTTTAAACCATATAAAGACTTTTTCAATAAACAAACGTGGTCTTCCTTTCCTTGAATCTGAAATCCCTGAGGTTGACGCATATAAATCTTTTCATCAAGTTCACCATGCAAGAAAGCTATTTTCACATCGAGTTATTCCAACTCCAAATCATGCATAACAACCAAACCAAGTAATACTCGAATAGAGCTGTGTTTCACTACTGGTGAAAACACATCATTGAAGTCAATTCCCTCGACTTGACTGAATCCCTTAGCTACTAGTCGAGCCTTGTACCTAGTGTCTTCAACTCTTGGGATGCCTTCCTTTTTCTTAAATATTCATTTGCAGCCCACAATTTTCTTACCTTTAGGTGGTTTCACAAGCTCCCAAGTCTGATTTTTCTAATGAGATTCCATCTCCTCATTCATAGCAAACAACCATTTTTCTGAATCATTCGAGGAAACAACATCTTTACAAGTCATAGGGTCACTATATTCAACTGCCTCGACAACTGATAAAGCATTAACAATATAATATGAATACTCATATCTCTGTGGTGGTCGCACTGTCCTCTTTGCCCTATCTCTAGTGAGACTATACTGATTGTCCATATATTCCTCCTCTAAAACTATATTTTCATCCGTTACAGTAGTTGTGGCGTCCCCAAATCCAGGTACTTAAAACCCGTACTTGGTGCTACACGATATCATTCATACAAACTGCTTATAATAAAAGATAATAATAATTATTACATCAGAGGTATCTATCCCAAGTACGAAGACCTTTAGTATCTTTATTACATGATAGATATTGTATTTTTAAAACAAAAGTCAATCTATTACAACAACCATCTATAACTACTCCTGTAGCTTTCCCTTGCCTTTATCCTTTCCGGACCCTTCTATGCGTTCTGGCTTAGCTGAAAACATTTATATTCAAAGCAAGAATGAGCATTTGATTGCTCAGCAAGTAATAATAATTGATAAACACGTATATCAATAAATAAATGTTCTCTCTAAGATTTGCTTTGATAGCAGAATAAATATCGGAAAGCAACTGAACAATTCTTAAACAACAGTATGACTCATTTATATTCTTGAAATGATATACTGAATTCTGATACTGAGTGGTCACAAGACCATGAACGTTTATTTTTCTTTTCTTGAAAAGGTTCTATCAGAAATCCATCTGTGAACTGTCTGGTCTTACGGGCACGGTGGGTGATCAGCCCGTTATGCCCTGTATTGATCAATACTATCTATTAGAACAACACTTGTGTTCACTGTCACCGTCCCCAGGACGCAATATAAAATTTTCCCAAGTTAGGGATGTTCTACTCAGTTTGAAGTTCAACCCAAAACAAGAAGGATGAACAGCTTTATAACTTCTGAAACGATTTCAAGACTTAGTATGAAAGAATTGAAATAGTCAAATCGGGTCTAGCCAGAACAAATAGTGTAGACCTTCATTAAACTGTAAATGTGTATCGAATTTTATCAAATACACATGATCTTAGCTTCATTATTTTTCGAAGCTGATTGGAATAAAATTATATAACAATATATTATTCATATATGGTTGTGAAACATTTGCTCGAGGTAAGTGAACTTGTTTGAAGATAAAGGAATTGAGATAATTGCTCAAAACTAAACAAGATCAGGATACTTGCCTTGTCTGTTGTCTATTGTAATAAGTTCAGCTAAATTCGCTTTTACGGATCCTACACAATCATAGTCACATGAATGCATTAGCCACATATCCACAATATATAACTTATATAGTTATATATTAAATATCCACATTGATCACGTTATTAGCTTATGCTATTTAGTTTTCGCTTTGGTAAGCTTCGTTATGATTGTAATACGCGAGTACATTAAAATCTTAGCTTATAACACACGTATTTATTGTATATGAGTATAACATATATTTTATACTTAAGTAAATTCATAGCGTATCTTATACATCGAATGTAATTATAACTTGTATAATTAAGTTATAACTTTCGTAATCATGTATAGATTCATTTTCGTATACTAACGCGTTAAATACTATCGCATTTCGATAGCTTGGTATAACAGTCTGCTAAAAGTAATTTCATCTTCTTGCTTAGTTTAGAAATTCTAAGCTTAATGTGAATCTTGTTGGTTTTATTGTGTACTTTATTACTATTTTATCATAATAATAATATAATAATAATATATTATATTATTATTGTATACTTTATTTTTTTTATTTTTTTATTTTTGCGAGCCTTAACATAACCGGACCCAGCCAAGCCGCTGCAGTCAATTCGCTTGGTGCTGCTGCTCGTTCGCCGTGTGCACATGCATTGCTGCTGACTTGCTGCATAATGGGCACGCTGCTGCACGCGGTGCTGCTGCTGCACGCGGTGCTGCTGCTGCTGGGCCACGCTGCTGCACGCGGTGCTGCTGCTGCTGGGCCACGCTGCTGCACGCGGGGCTGCTGCTGCTGGGCCACGCTGCTGCACGCTATTGTGCACGCAGCTGCTGCACAAGCAGCAGGCTCCTTGGCCACGTAGCTAGTTTGCACAATTATAACTTTTAACACGTACGTCCGATAAAAATCATGTTCAAGTATATTATAGCCACCATAGTAAACTATTTTTAAAAAATTCTAACCATCCATTTCAGACATTTTTGACAGCCCAACTTAAGCCTCAAAAGGGCTTGGTCGAAACTGTTTTTTAGTATTTAGTTTAGTACCAAATTCGCTTTTAAACGTGTTTTGGTTCTGCCAAATGGCTTAAATAACATTCTTAACTATATGTAAAGAGTTCCCAATTCCTAACTTTGGTTAATTATTGATTTTTAAGCTTTAAATTTCATTTGAGCATTTTATCGAATATGTTGTGTGCATTCTTCAATTTTTCAGATTTCTTAGAATTTGGTTTGAGGTTTAACTAGGATTCACCATGGAATCCTCCCACCTTGTTTCTTCGCACAACAACAACTCATCACCCAGTTTTTAAGGTTCAATTTCACAATAATTCCAGTATTCATCTAACTGTTATCTAACTGTTAACTTCCAATTTCACAATACTCCCCAAAATAGCTTTGAAAAGGAGAAGGAGAGAAAGGAAATTCTTAATTGAATGGAATGTCTTACCTATTGATTTGAGGTTGATAACTTGCAGAGAATTGAAGTCTTGATTACTCTGGATATACTTCCTTTCCTTGCCTTGATTAATCCTTACCCGCTTGAAGCCATTTAATTTAATGAGAGAGATTTTGGGTTTACGATGGAAACATATGGAAAATGGATTATAAACCAAGGATCTGTTTGTTGTCTGACAAAGGGGTTATAAACTCACACCTCCTGCTTAGTACATTCATGACTCATTCCTTATCTCCCCAGCGAGTAACACCTCATGCTATTAAGTAAAATGTATACTTATATTACATACTCCTCAGCTCGTGCTTCTCAAATAGATCTTCCATACATATCGCATAATGGTACATTATGCAATACCTTATCCCAATATTTCCAAAAATTAATAAATTAAATATGTTTAAAAATTATGAAATTTATTTTAATAATTATGGAATAGTTTCCACAATTATATAGTATCACTTCTATACAATAATATGCCTCTTATTCTCTTTTTATAAAATGAATATCATTCACCAAATAAAATAATTTATTTAATGAAATCATTTTATCACATTAGAATAATTTAATATACTAAATTATTCTAATTCATGTAATTTAATAAATATTCTAATTTAATATTCATAAGTTAGTTATTTCCTTTTTCAGCAAGCATGGAAATAATTCCCTTGTTTAATATTCTTAATACATCACCTCCTTATATTTAAATAATTTAATTTCATAAATCATTTAAATATACTTTATTTAATACATACAATAAAATTTGCATGATTAAATAATTCCTGTTTTCCTTTTACCTAGGAATTTATTTCAAACAACTAGGTACATGTAATAAATATATACATATATTTATCACATTGCAATCATATACTTATCATACCGCACACGTACACCGATCACAATAGTAACAAAATAATAAAATAAAAAATATATTCACTAATTTCTTATTTTATTAATATCAGGAAACTTCGAGTTATTACATTCTTTCCTCCTTGTAAAGATTCCGTCCCCGGAATCGTAAAACAAAACTACTCAAATAAATAAGGATAGTTCGTTTTCATCTTTTCTTCTAATTCCCACGTTGCCTCCTCGGCGTTGTGGTTTCTCCATAACACCTTTACCGAAGAGATTATCTTATTTTTTAGGACTTGCTCCTTTCTATCAAGTATCTGAATAGGAACCTCTTCATAAGTTAAGTCTTTCTGAAACTGTATAGGTTCATATTCTATCACGTGTTTATAATCTGGCTTATATGGCCGTAAGACCGACACGTGAAACACATTATGAACGTGTTCTAACTCTGGAGGTAATGCTACTTCATAGGCTACCTCTCCAACTCTTTTCAAAATCTCAAATGGCCCTATAAAATGAGGACTCAATTTTCCCTTCTTTCCAAATCGTATCTTTCCTTTCCACGGGGATACTTTCAGAAATACGTGCGATCCGATGTCAAATTCCCTATTCTGTCTATGCTGATCTGCATACTTTTTCTGCCGATCTTGAGCTGTGGTAAGTCGCGTACATATTAACTTTACAATTTCTGCAGTTTGTTGCACCAATTCCGGTCCTAGCAACCGACGCTCTCCTACCTCATCCCAACACAATGGTGTTCTGCACTTTCTTCCATACAACGCTTCGTAAGACGGCATGCCTATACTGGCGTGATAACTATTGTTATAAGCAAATTCGACCAGAGGTAAGTGATCGTCCCAACTTCCCTTGAAATCCATAACACAAGCTCTTAGCATATCCTCTACAGTCTGTATTGTCCTTTCACTCTGTCCGTCTGTTTGAAGATGGTATGCCGTACTCAATCTTAACTGTGTTCCCATGTGTTCTTGTAAGCTTCTCAAAAAATTTGATGTGAACCTTGGATCTCTATCTGACACAATTGAAATTGGCACTCCATATCGGGAAAAAATTTCCTTGATATAGAGTTTAGCTAACTGATCCAGGTTATATTTGATCTTGATTGGCAAAAAGTGTGCCGACTTCGTTAATCGATCAACTATAACCCATATAGCATCGAACCCTTTCTGTGTATTTGGAAGTCCTACCACAAAATCCATCGTGATATGTTCCCATTTCCATTCAGGAATTTCTAATGATTGAAGTAACCCACTTGGTTTCTGATGTTCGGCTTTGACTCTTTGACAGGTCAAACACCTACTGACATATTCTGCAACTTCTCTTTTCATGTTCGGCCACCAAAAATGTTGTCGAAGGTCTTGATACATCTTTGTGCTTCCAGGATGAATCGCGTACCTTGAACAATGGGCCTCTTGTAAAATTTCTTCTTTCAACTCCGACATTGACGGAACCCAAATTCTTCTTTCAAATCTGATTACCCCTTCATCATCAAGTTTAAACTTTGTTTCTTTTCCTTCAGAAATCTTTTCTCTTATCTTCTCACACTCCTCGTCTTTGATTTGTGCTTCTTTGATTTTATCCAACAACGTTGGACCACTTTCCATTATATATAACTTTCCTTCCGACTCATGCGGAAACTTTACTTCTAGTTCCATTCTTTTCATTGCTGTTATCAACTCATCGTGAGTTGTCAACATCAACAACTTTTCTCGACCTTTTCTACTTAAAGCATCTGCCACTACATTTGCTTTCCCTGGGTGATAAAGAATTTCGCAATCGTAATCCTTGATCAACTCTAACCATCTTCTCTGTCTCATATTCAGCTCTTTTTGTGTGAAGATATATTTCAGACTTTTATGATCTGTATATATCTCACATTTCTCTCCATACAGATAATGTCTCCAAATCTTCAAGGCAAATACTACTGCTGCCAATTCTAGATCGTGAGTAGGATATCCCTTCTCATAATCTTTTAACTGTCGTGATGCGTAAGCAATGACTTTTACGTGTTGCATAAGCACACACCCCAGTCCTTTATGCGACGCATCACTATATACAACAAAATTCCCTGTTTCATGTGGTAATGATAACACTGGTGCTTCACTTAGTCTTTTCTTGAGTTCTTGAAAACTCTGTTCACATTTTTCCGACCATACAAATTTCACCGTCTTTCTTGTCAAATTAGTTAACGGGGTGGCTATCTTTGAAAAATCTTGAATAAATCTCCGATAGTAACCCGCTAACCTTAGAAAGCTACGTACTTCAGTCGGCGTCTTTGGCTGTTTCCAATTTTATTACTACTTACTGCTTCTACTTTGTCGGATCCACAGATATACCATCTTTGTCAATCACGTGTCCCAAAAATTGAACTCGCTCTAGCCAAAATTCACATTTAGAAAATTTTGCATACAACTTTTCTCTTCTTAGTGTTTCCAACACTATTCTCAAATGTACTACATGATCATCCTGTGTCTTGGAGTAGATTAAAATATCATCTATGAATACTACCACAAACTTATCCAAATACTGCTTGAATATTCTGTTTCATCATGTCCATGAATGCGGGCTGGCGCATTTGTCAATCCAAAAGACATTACCTAGAAACTCGTAATGACCATATCGAGTTCTGAAAGCTGTCTTTGGAACATCTTCATCTCTTACTTTCAGCTGGTGATATCCAGTCCTTAAGTCTATCTTTGAAAAGTATCTTGCCCCTTTCAACTGATCAAAGAGATCATCGATCCTGGGCAATGGATACTTATTCTTAATTGTTACTTTGTTCAACTCCCTGTAGTCGATACAAAGTCTCAATGATCCATCCTTCTTTTTCACAAATAATACTGGTGCTCCCCATGGTGACGTACTGGGTCGAATATACTTTTTGTCTAGCAGTTCTTGCAATTGTATCATCAACTCTTTCATTTCAACTGGAGCCATTCTGTATGGTGCCTTGGATATTGGTGCTGTACTAGGCACTATATCAATAACAAATTCAACTTCTCTGTCTGGTGGAAGACCTGGTAGATCATCCGGGAAAACATCTGTGAATTCATTTACTACTGCAATCTGATTCATATCTGCGCCTGCGTGTTGGGTATCCACCACATATGCTAGATATCCCACACAACCCTGCTGTAACAACTTCTTCGCTTGGATCATCGTCAAACAACGAGACTGTCTTGGTGATTTATTACCGTGAAATACTACCGGCGATTGTTTTGCAGGTTTAAGGCTCACTATCTTCTTTTGACAATATATCATTGCCCCATAATTAAATAACCAATCCATTCCCAATATTATGTCGAACTCTCCTAACTATATTGGAATTAGATCTATGTTCATCTTTTGATTCCCTATTTTAACACAACAATCCCTATAGATGTGCTCTACAGGAATTATTTCTTTATTAGCGACTTCTATAATCATGGGTGTTTCTAAATTTGCTAAAGGCATCCCTAAACGCTTAGCAAATTCATAGGATACGAAAGAACAGGTTGCTCCTGAATCAAACAACACATAAGCATTTATATTGTTGATCGGGACGATACCTGAAACTACGTCTTTGGAAGCAACTGCATCTTGCACCGTCATATTGAAAGTTCTGGCGGTTGGTCTATTCTGCGGAGCTGAGCCTGTTGTAGTTGCTTTCCCACTGTTATTTCCCTTGTTGTTGTTTCCCCCGTCTGTTCCTTTCTTCGGACAATTTCTAGCCATGTGACCCACTGAGCCACAAATAAAGCATCCGAAAGTTTTTCTTGGATTGGGGCAGTTAGGAGAGATGTGTCCCTCCTGCCCACACTTGTAGCATACTGTCTTTCCCTTCAGACACACTCCTGAATGATTCTTTCCACAATTTTTACATTGTTCAAATTTCTTCTTTTGTTGATTTCCCCGAGTATTCTCTGTATTTCCCACATTGTTCCATTTCCTTTTCTTATTATTTCCACTTCCACTCCCTGTTTCCATTTTGACTGTTCCTTTCATCTTGCCCTTATTTTTCTTTTCTCTATGGTAAAGACTCATTGCTTCACTTCCTCCTTCTGCAATTATTGCCTTTTCAAGGAGCGCACCAAAATGTTTCCAATCTGTAGAACTGACAACTTATTGTAGAGCCAAGGTTTTAAGCCTTGCTCAAATTGTCTCGCTTTTCTTTCCTCGGTGTCCACCTGATGTGGAGCAAATCGTGCCAGCTCATTAAACTTTGCTGCATATTGAGCTACTGTCATATCATTTTGTTTGAGTTCCAAAAATCGAACTTCCATCCTACTTTGCATACCAGGAGGAAAATAGTTTTCAAAGAAAATCTCTTTAAATTTTTCCCAGCTGATCACATCTGTACCGGCTCTGGTCTTGTTTGCTTCCCACCAGAAATTTGCCTCCCCTTTTAGCATATAGGCAGCAAATGAAGTTTTTTGCTCATTGTTCACCCTTGATATCTCAAAGGCTTTTTCTATCTCTTTAATCCAGGACTGAGCCTCTATAGGCTCGATGGTCCCTCTAAACTTCGGAGGTCCTACACTTTTGAAATCTTTAAAATTAGCAACATGGACAGCTCGTGGTTCTACATTTGCATTAGGTTGAGGGGGATTCCTATTCTGGAAAGCTCCCATCAACAAGTCTACGAATTGCTGCATCAGATTCTCTTGTCCCTCATTTCTATTTTCATTCTCATTTACTGGTTCCTCATGTTCAGCTCTCTGTGCTCTAGGTATTCCTCTTCCTCTCCATCTAGGTGGCATTTTCTGTTTAATAAAATTTATTATAAATAAACACTTTTTTGTTTTAAGACATTCCTATGCAATGCTTAACAACAATCCTTAAAACAAAACATATTTAATCATTTTTTTATATTAAACATGCTTTTCTTTGCTTATAGCATTCTCTTGCTATATATTACTCTTTTTCGTTTAATAATAATATTATCATTAAACTACTACATGTATCAAACAGTTTCTTTCCAGGCTTAATACACAATCATATCAAAACATATTTAATATTATATTAAACATGCTTCTATTTACATACAAAAGTCAGTACATTACTTTTCTTTTAATAGCTTCACTTGCTATTCTCTTTCTTATAGCCTTCACTTGCTATATTCATCCATTTTTGTCCCAAAAACTATTCTCTCTAATCCTTAACTATTATAATAGTTAGGATTCAAAGGTTATCCCATAATAGTAACAAAAGTTGGGATTCTCAGTTACACTACCATCTATTTACATCATATTTACACATAGTCTCGCATTGTTTCTCAAACATCAACAAACAACTTTTCTTCTAGATCTGACCAACAGTAGTGGTCCTAACACGTTCGTCTTCTGTAATCGCAATAACCCGAGCACGGGAGATGGACTGGCTGAATTGACCTATCTCGGGTGGATAAGTCCAAACCGCTGACTGTACACGCCCCATAGAGGTCGTGTACGCAAGATTCATCGCATTCACTGTCCTTTGGATGTTTCTCAGTTCATTCTGAAGATCACGAATATGCTCGTCCCTCATTTGTTGTTCTTGTATCTCAATATCTCTAATATTGTTTAGATCATGAAACTTTGCTTGTAGCTCATGTAGCCTAGCCTCATAATAATGTGCTCTATCCTCAGCTATCTGGAGTTGATTGCTCATTTCAACATTCTGGTCCATCAGATGACGAAACATTATTCCAAGTGTACTAAGGCTTCTTCCAGTTCAGGGTTGTTATTATCATTATCTTCTGAATCTATTTCAATTGATACATTATCTTCCAATACAGCTTCAGTAGCTGCATTTTCCCCTAGGTTGTTCTCGGGTTCTTCCTCAGGATCCTCATCCGGATCGGACTCATGATCGCTTTCTATCAGCACAACCGGCACTGGTGCTGGTCCTGGCTGTTGTACTACAAAAGGTGGAGGAATCAATTCCTCAGTATCAACCTGAATACTCTAGACTTCATCTTCACCTGACATCTATACACAGTTTAACAACTCGATTAATACTTAACACAATTTATATAATCACATAACAAATAACAGTTTTATTTAAGTTATTTTTATTTAACATTTTACGATGAATTTCCACAATCCATCACTTTCAAACTCTATTTGAGTTATTAACTTTTTGACTTTCTAATTCACTTAAGGTTACGACCCAAGGTATCCCATCCTAAGGTTTTTAACCTACAGCTCTGATACCAACTTGTGGCGCCCCCAAATCCGGGTACTTAAAGCCCGTACTTGGTGCTACACGATATCATTCATACAAACTGCTTATAATAAAAGATAATAATAATTATTACATCAGAGGTATCTATCCCAGGTACGAAGACCTTTAGTATCTTTATTACATGATAGATATTGTATTTTTAAAACAAAAGTCTATCTATTACAACAACCATCTATAACTACTCCTGTAGCTTTCCCTTGCCTTTATCCTTTCCGGACCCTTCTATGCATTCTGGCTTAGCTGAAAACATTTATATTCAAAGCAAGAATGAGCATTTGATTGCTCAGCAAGTAATAATAATTGATAAACACATATATCAATAAATAAATGTTCTCTCTAAGATTTGCTTTGATAGCAGAATAAATATCGGAAAGCAACTGAACAATTCTTAAACAACAGTATGACTCATTTATATTCTTGAAATGATATACTAAATTCTGATACTGAGTGGTCACAAGACCATGAACGTTTATTTTTCTTTTCTTAAAAAGGTTCTATCAGAAATCCATCTGTGAACCGTCTGGTCTTACGGGCACGGTGGGTGATCAGCCTGTTATGCCCTGTATTGATCAATATTATCTATTAGAACAACACTTGTGTTCACTGTCACCGTCCCCATGAAGCAATATAAAATTTTCCCAAGTTAGGGATGTTCTACTCAGTTTGAAGTTCAACCCAAAACAAGAAGGAAGAACAGCTTTATAACTTCTGAAACGATTTCAAGACTTAGTATGAAAGAATTGAAATAGTCAAATCGGGTCTAGCCAGAACAAATAGTGTAGACCTTCATTAAACTGTAAATGTGTATCGAATTTTATCAAATACACATGATCTTAGCTTCATTATTTTTCGAAGCTGATTGGAATAAAATTATATAACAATATATTATTCATATATGGTTGTGAAACATTTGCTCGAGGTAAGTGAACTTGTTTGAAGATAAAGGAATTGAGATAATCGCTCAAAACTAAACAAGATCAGGATACTTGCCTTGTCTGTTGTCTATTGTAATAAGTTCAGCTAAATTCGCTTTTACGGATCCTACATAATCATAGTCACATGAATGCATTAGCCACATATCCACAATATATAACTTATATAGTTATATATTAAATATCCACATTGATCACGTTATTAGCTTATGGTATTTAGTTTTCGCTTTGGTAAGCTTCGTTGTGATTGTAATACGCGAGTACATTAAAATCTTAGCTTATAACACACGTATTTATTGTATATGAGTATAACATATATTTTATACTTAAGTAAATTCATAGCGTACCTTATACATCGAATGTAATTATAACTTGTATAATTAAGTTATAACTTTCGTAATCATGTATAGATTCATTTTCGTATACTAACGCGTTAAATACTATCGCATTTCGATAGCTTGGTATAACAGTCCGCTAAAAGTAATTTCATCTTCTTGCTTAGTTTAGAAATTTTAAGCTTAATGTGAATCTTGTTGGTTTTATTGTGTACTTTATTACTATTTTATCATAATAATAATATAATAATAATATATTATATTATTATTGTATACTTTATTATTATTATTTTTTATTTTTGCGAGCCTTAACATAACCGGACCCAGCCAAGCTGCTGCAGTCAATTCGCTTGGTGCTGCTGCTCGTTCGCCGTGTGCACATGCATTGCTGCTGACTTGCTACATAATGGGCATGCTGCTGCACGCGGTGCTGCTGCTGGGGCACGCTACTGCACGCGGTGCTGCTGCTGGGGCACGCTGCTGCACGCGGGGCTGCTGCTGGGCCACGCTGCTGCAAGCGGGGCTGCTGCTGCTGGGCCACGCTGCTGCACGCGGTGCTGCTGCTGCTGGGCCACGCTGCTGCACGCTATTGTGCACGCAGCTGCTGCACAGGCAGCAGGCTCCTTGGCCACGTAGCTAGTTTGCATAATTATAACTTTTAACACGTACGTCCGATAAAAATCAAGTTCAAGTATATTATAGCCACCATAGTAAACTATTTTTAAAAAATTCTAACCATCCATTTCAGACATTTTTGACAGCCCAACTTAAGCCTCAAAAGGGCTTGGTCGAAACTGTTTTTTAGTACTTAGTTTAGTACCAAATTCGCTTTTAAACGTGTTTTGGTTCTGCCAAATGGCTTAAATAACATTCTTAACTATATGTAAAGAGTTCCCAATTCCTAACTTTGGTTAATTATTGATTTTTAAGCTTTAAATTTCATTTGAGCATTTTATCGAATATGTTGTGTGCATTCTTCAATTCTCCAGATTTCTTAGAATTTGGTTTGAGGTTTAACTAGGATTCACCATGGAATCCTCCCACCTTGTTTCTTCGCACAACAACAACTCATCACCCAGTTTTTAAGGTTCAATTTCACAATAATTCCAGTATTCATCTAATTGTTAACTTCCAATTTCACAATACTCCCCAAAATAAAGCTTTGAAAAGGAGAAGGAGAGAAAGGAAATTCTTAATTGAATGGAATGTCTTACCTCTTGATTTGAGGTTGATAACTTGCAGAGAATTGAAGTCTTGATTACTCTGGATATACTTCCTTTCCTTGCCTCGATTAATCCTTACCCGCTTGAAGCCATTTAATTTAATGAGAGAGATTTTGGGTTTACGATGGAAACATATGGAAAATGGATTATAAACCAAGGATCTGTTTGTTGTCTGACAAAGGGGTTATAAACTCACACCTCCTGCTTAGTACATTCATGACTCATTCCTTATCTCCCCAGCGAGTAACACCTCATGCTATTAAGTAAAATGTATACTTATATTACATACTCCTCAGCTCGTGCTTCTCAAATAGATCTTCCATACATATCGCATAATGGTACATTATGCAATACCTTATCCCAATATTTCCAAAAATTAATAAATTAAATATGTTTAAAAATTATGAAATTTATTTTAATAATTATGGAATAGTTTCCACAATTATATAGTATCACTTCTATACAATAATATGCCTCTTATTCTCTTTTTATAAAATGAATATCATTCACCAAATAAAATAATTTATTTAATGAAATCATTTTATCACATTAGAATAATTTAATATACTAAATTATTCTAATTCATGTAATTTAATAAATATTCTAATTTAATATTCATAAGTTAGTTATTTCCTTTTTCAGCAAGCATGGAAATAATTCCCTTATTTAATATTCTTAATACATCACCTCCTTATATTTAAATAATTTAATTTCATAAATCATTTAAATATACTTTATTTAATACATACAATAAAATTTGCATGATTAAATAGTTCCTGTTTTCCTTTTACCTAGGAATTTATTTCAAACAACTAGGTACATGTAATAAATATATACATATATTTATCACATTGCAATCATATACTTATCATACCGCACACGTACACCGATCACAATAGTAACAAAATAATAAAATAAAAAATATATTCACTAATTTCTTATTTTATTAATATCAGGAAACTTCGAGTTATTACAGTAGTAGTAGTAGGCACATGATCTGAACTCTGCTGTGATTTATGAACCTGAGGAGAAGTTACTTCAAGCTCCACCTTCTGACCAACACTATCAATACAAGAAACTGAGTTCCTTGTTCTTATGAAGCATAGCGGACTCATCAAAAGTAACATCTCTGCTAATTATGACATTTGCTGACTTTTGATCTGCATACCAAAGTCTATAACACTTCACACCAAAACCATAACCAAGAAAGATGCATTTTTTTGCTCTAGGTTCGAGTTTTCCCTCATTCACATGTGCATATGCAAGACAACCAAACACCCTAAGAGATGAATAATTTGCAAGATTACCTGATCAAACCTATTCAGGAGTCTTACATTCTATAGTTGTGCAAGGAGAACGGTTCACCAAGAAAGAAGATGTGTTCACTGCTTCTACCCAAAATTTCTTGTCCAAACTTGCATTTAACAACATACACCTGGCCTTCTCTATCAAGATTCTATTCATCCATTCTGCTGCGGTGTCTTCACAACCACTACAAAAAAAAAGGCCATTGCCGACGGCCACTCCCGTCGCCAATGACCCCTATGCCGTCGCCAATAGGTCATTCTCGACGGCGTACTCCCGTCGCCATTACCGTCGCCCCAAGGGTCGTCGCCCATGATTTCCGTCGACCGTCGTCGATAATAAGGTCATTGGCGACGGCGTCAATGGCGACGGCAAGCCGTCGGTAATGCGTCATTGGCGACGGCTATGGGCGACGGCACGTCCGTCGGTAATGAGTACAAAGTTTAGTATAGGGCATTGGCGACGGGGTATCTGCCGTCGGCAATGACCTGTGTGCCGTCGGCAATGACATTTTCTTAAAAAAATTTTTTTGGCAAATTACAAATTTCCCTGTTCATTTACATATACATAATTGTACCTGTTATAAACTAATGAAAAACAAATATTTCTTCACAAACGGATATCAATAACAATCAAATAGTTACATACATAAACCAGCAACCTAAGTATATATAAAACTGTAGTTTGTACAACTCAAAAACTGTATAACTTTATACATGAAAGTCAAAATAATAACATAAACTAACTACAGCCCCAGATCAGGAGTGCCAGTACCATCATCGCTGCCATCCATCGTACGTCCGGTCCCATCGCCAGTCCCAGTGCCGGTCCCACCCTCCATCGTCTCATCAGCTCGGCGGTCATCACCTGCTCCTCCACGGTCATCGCTTGTGCCGCTGCCTCAACCCCCACGAGTCTCATCAACAAGACCCTACAAAATTAAAATATTAATAACGAAGTCGAAAAGAGAACATATTTAAATTAGTTTAGTTTGTGTTCTTTAAGTTTTCTTAAGTTAGGCGAACGGACTGATAACTCGGCCTTCGGCTATCAGAATCGAGTCCGTAAGTTGTAACGCGTGCCTAATACCTACGAGGTGCTATGTCTAGGTCCGCGCGTCGTTTTGACGCCCGAGGCGGGTTTTGGTCTCTTTTTCGACTATTGCTCTAAGTTTTCTTAAGTTAGGCGAACGGACTGATAACTCGGCCTCCGAATATCAGAATCGAGTCCCGTAAGTTGTAACGCGTGCCTAATACCTACGAGGTGCTATGTCTGGGTCCGCGCGTCGTTTTGACGCCCGAGGCGGGTTTTGGTCTCTTTTTCGACTATTGCTCTAAGTTTTCTTAAGTTAGGCGAACGGACTGATAACTCGGCCTCCGGATATCAGAATCGAGTCCCGTAAGTTGTAACGCGTGCCTAATACCTACGAGGTGCTATGTCTGGGTCCGCGCGTCGTTTTGACGCCCGAGGCGGGTTTTGGTCTCTTTTTCGACTATTGCTCTAAGTTTTCTTAAGTTAGGCGAACGGACTGATAACTCGGCCTCCGGATATCAGAATCGAGTCCCGTAAGTTGTAACGCGTGCCTAATACCTACGAGGTGCTATGTCTGGGTCCGCGCGTCGTTTTGACGCCCGAGGCGGGTTTTGGTCTCTTTTTCGACTATTGCTCTAAGTTTTCTTAAGTTAGGCGAACGGACAGATAACTCGGCCTCCGGATATCAGAATCGAGTCCCGTAAGTTGTAACGCGTGCCTAATACCTACGAGGTGCTATGTCTGGGTCCGCGCATCGTTTTGACGCCCGAGGCGGGTTTTGGTCTCTTTTTCGACTATTGCTCTAAGTTTTCTTAAGTTAGGCGAACGGACTGATAACTCGGCCTCCAAATATCAGAATCGAGTCCCGTAAGTTGTAACGCGTGCCTAATACCTACGAGGTGCTATGTCTGGGTCTGCGCGTCGTTTTGACGCCCGAGGCGGGTTTTGGTCTCTTTTTCGACTATTGCTCTAAGTTTTCTTAAGTTAGGCGAACACGGACTGATAACTCGGCCTCCGGATATCAGAATCGAGTCCCGTAAGTTGTAACGCGTGCCTAATACCTACGAGGATACATCCATCTATATTGCACGGGACCACCAAACTTGGCTTCGTATGGCAGGTGAATAGGCAAATGCTCCATTGAATCAAAAAACGATGGAGGGAATATCATTTCTAACTTGCACATTATTTCCACTATCTGCATCTCCATTTTGTCTATGTCTCTGAGCTGGAGCTCTGTTAAGCATAGATCTCTAAAGAAATTAGAAAGTTCTGTCAGTGCTTCAACCACACGTTTCGGTAACAAGTCGATAAATGCCACGGGGATCAGCTTCTGCATGAAAACGTGACAATCATGACTTTTTAGACCCCGAAACTTCAGCTCTTCAACTTTACAACACCTTGCTATATTTGAAGCATATCCATCTGGGAGCTTTAGTCCACTGATCCAATTACATAGCAATATCAACTGTTCTCTGGTCAAAGTATAATCAGCTTTAGGCGTTACCTTCTTACCACCCTCCTGATACAGCCACAAATGTTCTCGAATGTTCATTTCTGCCAAATCAAGTCTCGACTTGTTGTTGTCCTTTGTTCTACCACTGACATCTAGGACTGTATAAAAGATGTTATCAAATACATTCTTTTCGGTATGCATCGAATCTAAACAATGACGGATGCAGAGTGTAACCCAATAAGGTAGCTCAAAGAACATGCAATGATAGGTCCAGTTATGAACCTGACCATAACCATAAGCTCGCTCTAGTCTGTGACTCTTTCCTGGAGGTGGAAAATTCAAGTGAGTAAGCCAACTCAACACTGCTGTCCCAGAAAGACGGTCAGGTACTTGACGTTTCTCTGTTTTTCGATTGAATTGTCTACTCATCCGTCGATAACGATGTTCAATCGGCAAAAACTGTCTAGAAGTTGCAAAGAAACTAATTTTCCCCCCATGTTTGAGCCGCATAGCTTTAACTGACCCCATGCACACGGGACATGACAAGCCCCCGTGAGTCGACCATCCACTGATCATTCCTAATGCCGGGAATTCATTTATGGTCCATAGTAAAGCTGCCCTCATTTCAAAGTTTTGTTTAAGAGATACATCATAAGTTTGAACCCCTTTATCCCACAACATCTTCAACTCATCAACTAATGGCCTGAGGTAGACATTAATGTCTTTACTTGGACTCTTATCACCCGGAATCAGTAAAGGCATGAACATGTAGGGATCTTTCATGCACATCGAAGGTGGAAGGTTATACACAACAATAATCACTGGCCAAGTTGAGTAGGGCTTGGTGTAAGACCCATTAAACGGATTAAAGCCATCCGTAGCAAGTCCAAGCCTAACATTGCGCACCTCGTTAGCAAACGAGGGGTGCTTTCTGTCAAAATTTTTCCACTCAAGCCCATCTGCCGGGTGCGTCAGTTGACCTTCCACTATGTCCCGTGTAGAGTGCCACCTCATATCATCGGCGGTATGTGTTGACATGAATAACCGCTGAAGCCTCGGTGCAATGGGAAAGTAACGTAAGATCTTTCTCGCCACGTCTTTTCCCTTTTTCCAGCGTTGTTCATAGTATCTACTTGTACCGCAGATATCACATGACCTCTTATCTTTATTATCATCACCGTAATACAACATACAATCATTCTCACAAGCATCAATCTTCTCATACCCTAGATTAAGCCTTTTGACCAGTTTCTTCACATCGTAGTACGATTCCGGTAACTTATTGCCTGCCGGTAAGAACTCCTTCACAATGTTGAGCAGTTCATTAAAACCTCTCTCGCTGCAGTCATGCTCGTTCTTGAAGTGTAAAAGCTTAGTCACTGCAGATAACACGGTGTGTTTTTCGTGTCCGTCATACAGTGGCATCGCTGATTCATGCAATAACTGATAGAAACCCTTAGCCCCGTCATTTGGCTCTTGCTCGACGCTACCGTCATCCCTATTTGTATTCCACTGAAAGAATGAACCAGCAGCTTCGACTATCATGTTAGTACAGTCAAAGATTTCGTCACCTCTAGATTCCGGTTCGGATTCATGTTCATCCAACCAGGTTTCCCCATGATAGATCCATGTCGTATAACCCTGCTTGAACCCATACGCAAATAAGGCGCACATGACATCACTTCTTTCCTTCCACACTTCATTCACACACCTCTTACAAGGACATCTGATCTCATCGCCGCTGACTTGCTCAAATGCAAAATTAAGAAACTGTTCAACCCCATTACGGTACTCAGAGGTAAGCCCACTCTTATCATTGGCTACCCTACGTTCCATCCAACTTCGATCAACAGACATCTTGAACGACGGGCTGCTATATATATATATATATATATACGAAAAGTTTGGCAAACACAATCAAGTCTCCAGGTTAATGTATATGCATGCATATGCTTTTCCTACTTCATACCAACAGTCCCAAAACGGGAACTATTTGAGATTCACTCATACTAAGTGAATCTCAAACTGGTTTCTAAGTTTCCTAAACTATATGAAAATAAGCTATTTGTCAATGGAAAATGTAAAGTCTTTAGATTCATTTCAAAATACATTTATAATATCAATACAAATCATATATATGTAGCATAACTAGTAACTTAGTAGATTTGAAGTTTTATGGAAAAAGGTGTTATTCATGTCAGTATTGAAGGTTTTCTGCAGTGTGCTCCGTTTACTATTCTTTTATACTTTCTTTTTTTTACTACGCGATAGGTCAACGAAGCATGAGCGGGCGCGAAGAAGGAAACGCCTTTCCCCTAAACACAAATAAATTAACGTAGAAGTTTGAATACAGTTAAGGATCCATGAGTATAAAACCTTCACATATTTACATTTTTATGATTTTCTTCTTCCTCTTCCAAACATGTTATATTCAACATTAGATATGTAAAAATTCAATAACACAATAAAAATCTAATTTTAAGACTATGGACCCATTAGAGAAACTTTTAGTAAAGGAAAGAATAACTTACTAATTTAAGTATTAGGTGAACATAATTTTTCTAATCTTTATACATTGATGTGTTTCTTGTCTCTCTTTTGTGATTGGCGTGCAACCATGTCTTAGACTTTAGTTTGATTTTTTCTCACTTTAGTCGATAGTATACCTTGAATCTAACCGCACTCTTTTCGGCTTATGGCATCAATAACCATCAAGCAAAGCCTAACTTCACTTTTTGTCTCACATTTTTTAAATTTTCTATTGTAACATGTCTTATTTAAATGAACCACATTAATTGGTATAATTTAGCTTGTCTTATAAGACTAAAACATGTTTAATAAAATATTAAGAATAATATAATCCAAACGCACGACTGCAACTATGGTTATAACTATGGTTATATTGAGAAAGTTCTAGTAGTATCAATTCTTGGCAATATTGCCTATTCTGAAAATGTAGCTTCAACTACATGGAAACATTTCAGTGCTGTAAAATAGTGTTGCGGATTAAATTCAGATCACATAAAGCAGTTTTGATACACATTCGAGCTTGTGGTGCCTCCACGTAGAATTAAATTATATACTAACAAATTAAAAGAACAAAATGCTAAATTGATAGCCAATTTGTACTTTCAACAATTAATCCACGAAGAATGCAGGACGGCAACTCTAGGTATAACTCTAGGATAATCCAAGTTCAACCAAAAGCACCAAATCAAAACAGGTGATGGCTGCTCACTTAAATGTCGAAGCACGGAAAGCAATCCGAAATGTATTCACAACACAAGAACAACAAATGTATAACTATAAGTATGGAAAGCAATCCGAAATTATTCCAAGAGATTATAAAATTTGAAGAACATAGAATAATACAAATGTATTCCAATCGAACCTTATCCCACCTGTTATTAATTCGCTTTTGTTTTGGCAGAGAGAGAGAAACGGTAGCTGTCAAAATCCCCAAAGGAAAAGAGACGGCGGTTACTTCGAATTGGCTGCTGTCAAAATCCCCAAACGAAAAGAGACGGCGATTACTTCAGCATTTGAGCAAATAGGGGCGAAATCCAAATGAGGGAAAAACGAACATCAGAGGGACAAATGAAAATCGGAGGGAAAAACAAACAGGAGAAGATGTCGTCGGCATTAGGGCTTTTAAAAATACCTTATTCTCGACGGCAGTCCCGTCGCTATTACTCCCGTCGAGATTGAGTCAATATCGACGGTATCCCCGTCGCTAATACAATTTTCCCCCGTCGCCTATGTAATTTCCCTCCACCGCAAAAATTTCGCACCAAAATTCACCCCTGGGGGAGGTCATTACCGACGGCATGTATGGGCGACGGCTTTACCGTCGACATTAACCTTATTCGCGACGGCGATGTTGCCGTCGGTAATGCGGCCGTCGCCAATGACTTGTTTTTTTGTAGTGAACTGTACGATGTCTAACAATTCCTTCATTCTTACAGAACTCATTGAACTCAGTCTCACAAAACTCAAGGACATTATCAGATCTGAACCTCTTAATCTGCTTTCCTGTCTACTTTTCAACCAAAGTCTTCCACTGTTTGAAAGTCACAAAAACATCATTCTTATGTTTTAAGTAGTAGACCCAAACCTTTTTGGAGTAATCATCAATGAAGGTTAGCAGATAATGTGCACCGCTACCTTTGTAAGGAACTCGTGAAGGATCCCAAAGGTCTGGATGAATGTAGTCTAAAGTCCCCTTTGTTCTATGAACCGCAGTCTTGAAACTAACTCGTTTTTGTTTTCCCAAGATACAATGCTCACAAAAGTCTAACTTTCCTATTTTCTGTCTAGATAAAAGACCTCTTTTACTTAAAGCATCCATGCCTCTTTTACTCATATAGCCTAACCTCATATGTCACAACCTGGTGGTGTCATCTGCAGTAACTGAAGAACAAATTAGATCTGAATCTATAGTTGTAGAACCCTCCAACTTATATAAAGTGCCGACCTTGATTCTTTTCATCAACATAAGAGAGCCTCTACTAATCTTTATAACTTCACCTTCAGCTATGTACTTACACATATTTTCATCTAGTGTACCCAAAAATATAATATTCTTCTTCAAACCTGGAACATGTCTAACATCTGACAATGTCCTGATTATGCCATCATGCATCTTAATTTTAACTGTGCTACTTCCAATCACTTTACATTTAAAATTATTTTCCATCAAAACAATTCCACCATCAAATGGTTCATATGTGGAGAACCAATCACGAGTAGGACACATATGATAAGAACACCCAGAATCCAAAATCCAATCACTGCTAAGTCTTTCTCTATCATCGGCTACTAACAGAAGATCATCACTATCCTCAGCAATGTTAGCCTGAGCAGGCTTTCTTGCCTCTTGATTCTGCTGGTTTTGCACATTCTGTCCACTATTAATCTGACGATGATTGTCTCATCTCTGTTCTTTATTTTTCAACTTTGGACAATTACGCTTTGTATGCCCCTTTGCATGACAGTAGTTATAGCTGAAATTCTTATTCCTAGATTTTGATCTGTGTGTACTGCCACTTTTTGAACTTCTCTCAACTGACCTCCCCTGGTAAACAATCCAACACCTTGATTATCACTTTTCTCAAAAGTCATCTCAAAATCTAGTTTTCGTTTACTCATAAGATTCATCTTAACATCCTCAATTGAGATAGTATATCTACCATAGATCATAGTGTCTTTAAAGTGCTTATATGAAGGAGGTAATGAGACTAACAATAATAGGGCTTGATCTTCATCATCAATCTTAACACCAATATTCTGCAACTCAGTTATAATTGAATTAAATTCAGTGATATGAGATTTGATTTGAGTACCTTCTGACATATGCAAGGTGTAAAGACGTTGTTTAAGTGTCAATCTATTGGTGAGGGACTTCGTCAAATAAAGAGATTCTAATTTCTTCCACAAATCAGCAGCTGTAGTTTCCGCTAACACCTCTTGCAACACATCATTCGAAAGGCACAACTGCATTGTCGAAAGTGCTTTATCATCTATAGTTTTCCATTCTGACTCAGACATCTCGCTAGCTTTCTTTGTCTCCCAATCCATATCAGACATATCTTCAGGTTTCACTGACTTTTCTATAATGGCTTTCTTCAAGCCTTGCTGAGTAAGAACAACCTTCATTCGGACCTGCCAAAGATTGAAACTAATATTCCTATCAAATTTGTCAATATCAAATTTCGTTGATGAAGTCGAACTCAATGCCATAGTATGGATCGATAATAACCAGGCTCTGATACCAGTTTGTTATGACAAACTATGACAAACACAATAAATCAACACAGAAAGATAAAGACAATAACACAAGGTTTTACGTGGAAACCCAAATCGGGAAAAAACTACGGAGAAGACAGAAGAACTCCATTAAATAAATATTTGAAGAGTACAAGATAGCGAGAGAATTATTAGAATACTTCTGAATGAATCTGAATGTCTCTTCTCCAAAATCCTAGCACCTATATTTATAAGTCATAGGAAATTTCATAACCAAATAGGATAGGAAATACTAAATTGAGTATAATTAGGAAAGATAACTTTCCTTAAACCAAAACGGATTCTAGGTAATACCTAAATCCAAATCCAATAAGGAATCATGTCATACCCAGCATTAAGGATAATATTTGGAATTAGACTATTGAGCCCAAGTCCCTTGTTTGTTTTAAGAATTAAACTTGAGACTATTAGTCCCGAGAAAAAATAATATTACTTGAAAGGGAGGACTATTTAATACCATATCCAACCATGTATTATAATCTTTACCATTTGAAATTAAAAATTTGTGGATAAAATTAACGTTTATCTTTGTTTAAAATGACTGATTTATCCTATTCTACTCATCTATATACAAACTACTGAAAATATGAGCTCTTTTATTATTAGTGGTAAGGGTATAATAGTCCAAACGATAAATTTTTATACAATCTTTTAAATAATTCTAGACAAAATAAACAATTATTTTAAATTATTCCATAAATAATCTCATTCAAAACAAACATATGACTATGATTATTTAAACCTAAAACTAATAGTCTAATTATAATTTATGATAACATAGTTCCGGAATTATAATTCTTACTAATGTGGATTGGGTAGTCTCAAATATTGAATTGATTGAGAAAATAGAAGAAGTATCAACATAAAGCTGCAAACTTAAAATCCATATTGACAATATTAAGGATTAGGCAAAATTACCAATTCAAAGTGTTTTAATTGGTATTCAATTTTACCAAGTGTAAGTTAGGGGAAGCGAAAAGTTAGGAAAAGTGCAAATCTCACGTTAAACAGAGGACTAGAAAAGGGTTGGGGTATTCGATTTGATGAGAATTTCAAATATAAATAAAAGTGTTTGTAACACATTAATCCTATAATAAAAGTGAGTTGAATCGTGGTATGTTATGATTTAATTGAAACTCATAATTTGACTCAAATTATCATAAATGTTCGTTATTAGTGAAATTTTAATTTGGTGGTTAAAACTGTGACCTTGATACTATTAGATCACATGTTCGGATATTTCACCATTTGTGTAAGAATAGAGAGACTTTCTTTCCTCCGTATTTGTGGAGTTGAATTCTCACTACAAAGAAAATGACTATTTTCGACAAATCCGTTGGAAATAAGTCTATTATATCAGAATTAACTTATTTTCGACGGAATATTCCGTTGAAAATAATCGTTTTGAAATTAATTTCGTCGACAATTTTGTCGGAATTACAAATTATCGACAAAACTATTTCAGATAGAAATTCCGTTAGAAATAGTTTAATTCCAACAAAAAATTTAGTAGAAAATAGTGGTGCCACGTGTCAACTTTTTGTTTAGTTGATCCAGCTTATTTCTTACGAAAATTTCGTTAGAATTACCTTATTCTGTCGAGAATAACATGGTTTTTTTCATAAATATTTTTATTTATTTATAATTTTCATATTTTTAAACTACAATTTGTATTTGTACCTGTTTTCAACAAGTTTTTTCCAACACACACACATATATATACACATATTCCAACAAACAAACAACATATAAGTCAAAATGACAACTCCTCTCAACAACACATATATACATATCTCGACAACAACGTACATGTTCCCAATGATAACAATTATAAACTAAAATACAAAAATAACATTAATACACATAAGTTAAACTAAAAATTGTAATAAACAATAATTTACAATGTAAAATAAGGTAAACTACAATTTTCAACTAATTAAAACTACAATTTATAACATAAACTAAGTAAAAGTACAACTATCTATAAATAATGGCTAGTACTACTATTGGAATGAGGAGGATCATCTTATGAGGGTCGACGATACTGTTTTTGGTGTCTGAAAATCATCACCATCACCCCCTGCTCGTCATCGTCACCTTGCTTGGCATCGCCACCCTATTGATATAATAAAAAAATATAACCTATTAGTAAATATATATGAGAATTAAAAAAATAACTAGATGATAATTATATAACAAGGCAGAATTTACAACTTAAAATGAATATATATAATACGTGAGAAGTCTGGATCTAGCTCAGCAACGGCCCAAAAGCCTCCATCATGGGGGTAACCACCAACTGTACCACTTTGTCACGTATCGCGACAAACTGCTTTAAAGCGATACCCGATATACTCTCGGCGGTAGCCTCTTCAATGTCCTAAGCAAGCTGATGCAGACGAGTACAGGTAGACAATATCTACTGACTCAATATCAGATCAGTACCATACATCTCTGAAACCTACGTCATCGCTCTAGAATAGCTTGTCGTTCAAGCCAACGCCTATATGAGATGGTCCAACAAGTGCTCTCAGACGTTGACACCGACTAGAGTTTAATAAGTGATCCCATTTTTTTCATCGGATCCGGGTAGAGACAAAAGATTTTGAGCGCAAAAATAGAAATAAGTTTAGAAAGCATTTGTGAGTCGATTGATATAAATTACGAAATAACGAAAAATATAAAAGAATGAATACCTCCAGGGAATGTATATACCAGTATCCTAGGTTGACCCAACACTTAATACCTGCTGATAGTGCTACTAGGGGGATCCTGAGACGCGATCCAAAGAGCCAACTCGTCATACTGAGATACCCTAATCTCATGCGGTAGGACAGTGGAATCTAACAGTTCAGGATCTCCCCTAGTAGCCCGCAACTGATCAACTATACACTGGTTCTGAAACTTTTGAAATCGATCCTATAATTTATTATTTACATGTTAGTTATTTAAAGAATTTAATTAATTATCTAATACTTAAAATTATTTTTTAAAATAACAATTACTAGTATAGTTAATGTTGCGCGAGATATAGAAGATTGTGTGCCCTTCTATGTTAATAATTTACTGATATTGTATTTGATTTTGATTCCAAACTAGGGGATTTAGAAAAAGAAAAGTGAGAGAGTCTGTCTCATTCAAGAATAAAAAAGAATTTATATTATATTACTAGACACATCCAATCATAATTTCTGAATTTTGAATTCATATAAAAATTCTCTTACAACCCACATTAAGCTTACTTCATTCTTAAAATATTATAAAACCAAACATATGATTATAAGGGTACAAAGTGACATCATCAATCAGTCAAAAGATGCGAACCCTAGGATATTTCATTTTAAGGACACAACCACTTTTTTATTACCTCAAAAGGCATACGGATTAAATATTTTTGTCCAAACATATACATACAAGTATGGGGTTATAATATATATTTAAATCAAAAACATATGTATTATACAAATAGTACACGTGGATATAGATGGAGAAGTAGGAAAGAAACTAAGAAAGAGAGAAGTAGAAAGTTTTTAATAAAATCTCCTTCCCGTGTTGAATTTCTTTGAGGTATCTCTTGACTCCTAATTTTGAATGCATGTGCATGTATTTGTGTATAACCGTCCAAAACTAAAACTAAGATACCTCCTTGGTCTTCTAAAGTAGTTAAATGAAAACTAGAATACCCAAGTCAAAATATCAAAACTAAAGTAGTTTTGGTATAAATTGTCAAAACTAAAACAGTTATGCAATTTTGAAATATGGGTATTTTAATTACAATTTTATTTTTATAGTTATCCTAAAAAATATAGACGATTTAGCAATGCACGTATTTTGATTTAATGACGGAATCATGACACGCAATAAAATTTTATATGAAAATTAGTAAGGATGGTATCATAGGAATTTGGATTCAATATTCCATTATTATTATTATTATTATTATTATTATTATTATTATTATTATTATTATTATTATTATTATTATTATTATCTAATTTTTCTTAATTTATATTTATTTATTTATTTTTGCTTTTTGACTATTACAAATGCGATCAACACCTACTACTTGACAAAAGAGTAATTGGACATTTTTTTAACATCTAATTAACACTTGTGTTTATGAGTAAAAATAGAATGATAATTTTTTTTATAGGATTGAGAATTATTGAAACATACTACGTCTGTTTCAAAATTAGATATATAATTTGACTTTTGAGGTCAAACGATGACATATTAAAATTCAAATTGGTATAACTCAAAAATATTTAGAATGGAATAAATTTTGTGATTAATAGCTTTTGTTATATATTCCTCCGTCCTCAAAAAGATGAGTAAAGTACAATTTGCACACATTAAAAAAAGTAGAGAAAAGAGAGTAAAAAAGTTTCAAATTTACTCTTAGTGAGCCCACAAGATTATATAAAGTGGTGTGTACAATTATAACATTTGTATCAACTAAAATTAAATAAATTCACATCAATTTAAAATTTAATATGCTGTCACTTGATCTTAAAAATTAATTTGTATCTCTAATTTTGGAATGAAGAGAGTAATAGTAACGAAGAAATCAAATCCATGCACTACATATATTCAAGTATAAAAATAAATCACACATTTGACAAAATTGGTGTTGCGGCTCTCAATAAATTTCTCTTCTCTACTATAATACTTCCTAATTAACAAACTAAATTTAAGTCAACTACTTCAAGCATGTGTAACATTTCACATTTAAACTTGACTTTCATGTTAATTAATTTGAAGCTAAATAACATTTAAAATTGAAGATCATTGCTAACAAATTATCCATCACTCTTCCTCGCTGTTTAAACCTTTGAATTTGAAGTCAACAACACTCTTACAAGAAAAATTAACAAGAAGAGAACGTATGCAAAGGTTCGGTTTATAATGTTAACTTATTATAATTTAAACAACATATGGTTAAATATGAAGAACTAAACCCCTAACAACCACACCAAAAACATTATTTTTTTTTCATAATGTGAGCACTTAAAATAAAATCATTAAAATTTTGAAAATCTCAGTCAATACTCGCCAAACATGCCTTTATTCTTAATTCTCCCTTACCTGTCACCATAACAAAGAAACTCCAAGCCTCCTCTCTCTCCTCTCTCTCTTCTTATATATGATCCTCCTTGGTCTCTACTCTCCAGCTTGCTCCTCTCTCTTCTCTCTCTCTCCCTAAAATCTGTCTCTACTTTCTTGGCCATGGCTTTGAAACTAGTAAACATGACAAACCCTAAAATGAACTTTCTAACATTTTCCAGTAACCGTGGTACGAGACCGTCTGCTCTAGGGCGGTTACATATCAAAAAAACGAGTGAAACTTCCACTAGACAATCCCTCATTGCCTCGGGCATCACGCCTCGAGTTGCAACAAAGGTCGTCAAGACCAGCTCGTGCTTGGCTCATTTATGGAGAGAGGTTCAGGGTTTAAACAACTGGGAAACTCTCGTCGAACCCTTAAACCCTCTCCTCCAGCAAGAAATAATCCGGTACGGAGAATTCGTCACCGCTTGTTACAAAGCCTTCGATCTAAATCCCAACAGCAAAAGATACTTGAATTGCATGTATGGGAAAAAAACCATGCTAAAAGAAGTGGGCATGGAGAATTCAGGCTATGACGTCACGAAGTACATTTATGCCACGCCGGACATCAACATTCCCACGCAAAACGATGCAAATTGTGGCCGTTGGATTGGATACGTGGCGGTTTCGTCCGACAAGGAGGTGAAGAGGCTTGGGAGGAGAGATTTGATGGTGACATTTAGGGGAACGGTGACGAATCCCGAATGGGTGGCGAATTTCATGAGCTCATTAACTCCGGCTCGCCTCGATCCCCACAATTTAAGGCCGGAGGTGAAAGTGGAAGCCGGGTTTTTAAGCTTGTATACTTCTAATGAAAGTGACAAATTTGGATTAGGAAGTTGTCGAGAGCAGTTGCTGTGTGAAGTGTCACGTTTATTAAAAAAATATGAAGGGGAGGAAATTAGTATAACTTTGGCGGGGCATAGTATGGGGAGTTCATTAGCCCTATTATTAGCCTATGACATTGCGGAGCTTGGATTAAACAGAGATTTTTCCAATAATGAGATACCAATAACGGTTTTTTCATTTGGTGGACCTAGGGTTGGAAACTCCGGTTTCAAAGAAAGGTGTGATGAATTAGGGCTTAAAGTTCTTAGAATTGTAATTGTAAATGATCCGATCCCGAAGATGCCCGGGGTTGTTTTTAATGAGAATTTTAGGGGTTTTGGTGGGAAATTTGAGTTTCCTTGGAGTTGTTCATGTTATGCTCATGTGGGGGTTGAAATTGCCCTTGATTTTTTCATGATGAAAAATCCATCACGTGTACATGATTTAGAGACATATATTAGGTTGCTCAAGTGCCCGAAGGCAGCGCAAATTCGAAAGAAAGGGATGGACTTTCTTGATAGGGCTAAAGGGTTTTTATTGAGTGCACAAAATATTAACACCTTGGAATCGAGAAGTGCTGCCATGAATATGGTGAACGTGGTTCAATCTCAAAGAACACGATCAATGGATGAGTTAGTTCATCGATCATCGGCTTTTTTGCTTCCTTTTTTACTGGTGAAGGACTTCAAAAATTGACATGGATCGGTCGATATACTAATGTAGATGAAAAATATATACATATACTTTTTAAACATTTGTTATATGACTTTTTATGAGAAAAGACATCTTGAGATCATGTGTATGCATGATTTCTTAACAAGAGTTTCAACAACTACTCAATTCTGTTTGTGGTTGTAGGTCCAAATATAAACTAGGGTTCACATGTGACCTAAATTATTGAATGAAACACGGAAAAGTCAAAAATAAATGAACAAAACGAAAATAAATGAATGCGACAAACAATACATGAATAAAAAGGGAAACACCTATGATTTTGGCCCCTTAAAGTTCGGCCACCATAGGGTTCAACCACCCCTAGGTAGTCCCACCTTGTGATAAACTTCGACAATGACTTCCTCAATTGAACTTGATTTGAACTACGGAACGAAACAAGGACAAAATAAGAAAAATAGACGGAGAAGGAATAGGAAAACTGAGGTGACCCCCTAGGCACCCTAGTGTTTGACCAACCTAGGAGTTGGCCTCCTAGTTGGCACAATTCTTCATACTCTTGAATGTCATACCGAACGAGTTTTGAGTAGTGTAATGACAGAATAATGAACTCGATCCAAGGAAAGAGGTAAGAAAACTTGTGAGGGTCTAGAAATGATTTTCCTTAAATCCTCCATGACAAGAGAAGCTTCTTATAGGGCCAAGAGTCATGAGAAAATGATAAAAATTGAGTAAGAAAGGCTAAGACAAATGAAGGGTATCAAAGGAGACACAAACATACGGTTTGGCTCCCTAGGGTTCGACTCCCCTAAGGTTCGTCGCCTAGGGTTTAGGGCTCCCCCAGGGTTCGTCGCTTAGGGCATAGCCTCCCTAGATTCATGCCAAACTCTTCTGAGGTTTTTAACGATAAGATCGAATGACATGATGTTCAAATAAAGAAAGAAGAACAAAAATACATGAATTGAACAACAAAGACCTTGAAATACGAGACTTGAGAGGCCTCCATGAGTCCCGAGACAGAAAGCTTATAGAGGTAACTCGTTTTAGGAAATAGTTGAGGGAATGGATTAGCGGCTAAAAGGACAGGACAATTTGGACATTACTTAGGTAACTAAGGGTATTTTTGGAATTTCACCTGAGGTCACATGCCAGGTACATGACCCAAACATGTGCCAGATTCATGATCACTTAGTAAGAAACTCTATAAATACTTTCTTCATTTCAGTAGAAGAGACTTTTGATTCTCCCTAGACCCAAGACTCCTAGGAAGGCTATTTCTTTCTAAGAGTTCTGCCACGTGTTGTTAGAGTAATTGATGATTGGGTTTTATACCTACGATTTGGACATCTCTTAGGCTCAATTCTTTACTATCTTTAGTGTTATTTTACTTGTTTATGCATTGGTTTTGAAGGAAACAGATTTTGAGGGTTAAACAGGAAAACTGGAGCTTAATGGCATTTCTGTAATTTTGGACTGCTAAATTTGCTGGGGCCAATTCACCAAGCACAATGAACTCGCCCCAACTAAGTCCCTCAGTGAATTTGCCAGGGCAGATTCCCCTAGTACAATGAATTCGCCGAGGCGAGTTCGACGGGAGCATGTAAAGTGGTTTTGTTTTGGTTTTAGAAGTTGAGTTCGAGGAGCATTCTTTCGACAAATTTGTTTCAAGGACTTAAAGGAGGACTAAGAGACATGGAAAGAAAGGATATAAAGGGGGGAATTACTCTTAGAATTAGGGAGTCTAATTTTGGAGAATCAGTTTTGGAAGGCTTGAAACAATTAGGAGAACACGAAGGATCTAGGTCAGGAGATGAAGGAGAGACTCGAAGATTGCATCAACAGTTTTTATTCTCTACTCTATGTTCTACTTTGTATCGTGAATGTTTTATCAATTGTGGATTATGGATTTTAATTCAATTATGAACTAAATTTTATTTTAAGATTACAATGGATCTTATTGCGTAGCTTTTATTAATATGCTTATTTGTTAATTATTGTTAATTATTATCATATGGTCTATTATGATTTCTGCATAATTGTTTAATTGTCTGATCAACAATTACCGTGATAATCTATATGAACTCAAGAGACAGATTATAGATTTAGATCTGATCATAATAGCATGTGGTTGTGTTTTATGTATGGTGATGGAACTCATGATTTGTGTCTAGGATAGAGATATACTTATATGCCACATGTAATCGGATAGAGAACTTGAGTTTTAAATCATTTTTAATTGTAATTCACATAGAGATATAGTGAATTAATTATCTAGGGTGTTCACCTTAATTCTATCATCTGTGGATTTAAGTTGATTCGTTTATGATATATAGAGAGATGGTCATAAATATTGATGAGTTCTCGATTAACAATCTGAAATAGTTAGCTTAACTTAACAGGAAGTATGGCGATCTAAGTGAAGCACTAAGTGAAATTCTAGTTTTAAGTCTTCTTAATTGCTTAACTTAACAGGAAGTATGCTGATCTAAGTGAAGCAATAAGTGAAATTATAGTTTTAAGTCTTCTTAATCTGTTTTCAATCTTGTAGTAGTTAGCATTAATATTATTTAATTATTTACTTTTATAAATTCACAAGTCTTTTAATTAATTGTTTAAAAAAATTAAGTTAATACAAAATTGGTAATTGTTAGTATAAAGTACAGTTTTTTCTCCGTGGGAACGATACTCTCTTATCGTTTATATTACTTGTTGACCACGTATAATTGCGTGTTGTGCTAACCTAGATTTAGGCAAACAAGTTTTTGGCACCGTTGTTGAGGAAACAATTTGTGTTTATAACTTTCAATATCAGTTTAATTAATTCGGTTTTAGTTAAACCTTTTTTTCTTTTTATTCCCCATTTCAGGTGATTTTGACTCATTCATGCAAACGCAATCAAAACAGCCGAAACTTGTGCAGTGCGAGGACGACATTGTCAAAAAGTTACGACAGTTGAGAAAGTTCTGCCAAGAGACACTAGAGAAACAAGATAACATGGCGGAAGAAGAGCAAAAGGCACTGCGGGATTATGCCACACCGCGGGTTACTGGAATTCAATCTAGTATCACAAGGCCTGCCATTAATGCTACTAATTTTGAGATAAATCCTAGGACGATACAGATGATTCAGAATTCCGTTCAATTTTGAGGGTTACCGAATGATGATCCGAATAATCATTTGATCAGTTTCATAGAAATATGTGATACATTCAAGTACAATGAGGTGTCAGAGTCACTGTATGAAATTTCTTGTAAGCTCTTTCCACTTGCAAAAATAACAAAAATGGGGAATGATATCACCTCTTTTGTTCAGCACGATTCAGAATCACTGTATGAAGTATGAGTGAGATTTAAAGATTTGTTGAGAAGATGCCCACACCATGGGATCCTTAACTAGTTGCAGGTATAAACTTTTTACAATGGATTATCCAGTACAGTGAGGACTAGTATTGATGCTACAACAGGTGGGGCTATTATGGCTAAAAACTATGATGAAGCATATCAGCTGCTCGAGACAATGACAACTAATAACTACTAGTGGCTAACTGCAAGAATGGCTCAACCAAAGACAGTCGGGGTTTATGAAGTGGATGCAATGACAACATTATCAACTCAAGTGACAGCTCAGATTTCTGTACTTACAAAGAAAATAGATGCACTTAGGGTACAAATTATTTAGAGAATGGAGACAGTTTATGAAATTTGTGCGAGTAACCATTTGATTGATTAATGTGCAATAAATCCTGAATCAATTTAGTTTGTTTCCCACTACAGTCGGCAGCAAGGTAGTAATGTGAATAGCTACAATCGGGGATGGAGGAATCACCCAAACGTTTCTTAGAGCAATAATCAGTCACAAGCTTAAGCTCCAAGGCAATCAAACCCATTTGGATTTCACCCCCAACCACCTCAACAAAATTAATCAACCAATAAGTTATCACATATAGAGGATTTGATAGCGAGATTGGCAACTCAATTTAAAGCAACAACAAAGAATCAGTCAGTGGCAATAAGGAATCTTGAAAATCAAATAGGACAGATAGCAAGTGCTCTAAACACCCGACCATAAGGATCTATGCCGAGTGATACTGAGAAAAATCCGAGGAAAGATGTCAATAAACAGTGCAACGTAGTGACACTCAGAGGTGGAAAGGAGTTGGTTACCGATTTTGATAAGAATAAGAAAACAAATACTGCTAAGGATTGTGAAAAAGAAGATGGGAATTCATAAAGTAAGACTGAGGAAAAAGTTGTGGAAAAGTAGAAGGAAGAAAAGCAGAACGGAATCATACCACCCGTGTCGTTTTCGCAAAGGTTTCAAAAGTAGAAATTATATAAGCAACTTTCTAAGTTCCTCGAGGTATTTAAGAAATTACAGATCAACATCCTGTTTGTAAAAGTATTGGAACAAAAGTTTAGTTATGCGAAATTCATGAAGGATATCTTATCCAGAAAGAAGAAGCTAGGTGATTTTGAAACAGTGGCTCTAACCAAAGAGTGCAGCGCCATATTGCAAAAGAAGCTACCTGCAAAGTTAAAAGATCCAGGTAGTTTTACTATTTCGTGCACTATAGGAAGCTAATTTTTCAAAAAATGTTTGTGAGATTTGGGTGCAAGTATTAATTTGATGCCACTTTCGATTTATACTCAGCTGGGATTACTGGAACCAAGGACAACAAATATCTCTTTACAACTCGCAGACAGATCCGTGACATATCCGAGGAGCATTGTAAAAGATATCCTAGTTAAGGTGGATAAATTCATATTCTCAGTCGACTTTATTATGTTGGATTATGAAGAAGACAAAGACATTTCGATCATACTTGGGAGACCCTTCTTGGTTACAGGGAGAACGCTCATTGATGTGCAAAAAGGGGAACTAACAATGAGGGTTCAAGACCAAGAGTTAATATTTAATATGTTTAAAGCCATGAAATTTCCTAAGGACGAAGATGAGTGTTACCGTGTGGATGTGATCAAAGAAGCAGTGGATGATGAGTTGTTAGCGATGCTGAATTTCGATTCATTGGAAACTACTTTGTTGGGGGACATCGAATCAGATGAGCCAGAATTATTGGAATACTTGCAGTTATTGGATGCATTTCCAAGGGTGAGTAAATTTAAAATCCCTTTTGAGTCTTTAGAGTATGTAGAAAAATCTTCAGTTCGGATGAAATCATCTCTAGAGGAGCCTCCCACATTGGAACTAAAACCTTTACCCAACCACCTCAAGTATGCATATTTGGGTAATTCTTCTACTTTACCTGTTATTGTTTCGTCTACAGTTAACGAATTGTAGGAAAGTAAGCTATTGAGAGTCCTTCGCGAATACAAAACTACAATTGGATGGACCATCACAGACATCAAGGGGATAAGTCCGTCATTCTGTATGCATAAGATCTTCTTAGAAGATGACGTGAAACCAACAATAGAGTAACAACGGAGGCTTAACCCAATTATGAAAGAAGTGGTGAAAAAGAAAATCCTGAAATGGCTCGACGCTGGAATTATTTATCCCATCTTTGACAGCACATGGGTGAGCCCGGTACAGTGACCCTAAGAAGGGTGGTATGACGGTAGTAAAGATTGAGAACAATGACCTGATACTAATGATGAGTGGATTTTATACCTACAAATTAGGTACTTTTGGCTTGATGAAATTGTGTATTCTTAGGTAATTTATGTTCCTTTTTATGTGTTTTGGTTGTTTTTATGTTTATGTTGTAGGAAGAAGCAAGGATGGGTGATTTGAACATCTTTTGGTTAAAATATGCAAGCAATTCAAGTTTTCGGGTTGTCATTGACATAACAGCCACTTTAGGCCCAATTTCGACCTTGATCCATCCAGAGTCTCTCAATTCTTAAAGAATGAAAGTTGTATATCTACGTCTTTCCGAAACATCTTGAATCGTCCCAATCGGAATTCAAATGAAAAAGTTATGGCTATTTTACCAATAGACGTCGAAGCCGAAAATTTCAGAAAATGGTCAAGCGTCAGGGCGCCCATTCCTAGTACAATTGCAACGCTGTGGCGCCCAGAGTTAGTATCCCAGCACCGTGAGCAGTGCCAAGGCACCCGGGGTCGGGCCAGATCAAGCAGGGACTCGTTTTTTGGGCGAATTTTGATACTTTTGACTTCCAATTGGATTGTTTTTCCTCCTAAGCTTAGGATTAAACTTGTAACCCATAAATATATGTTAAAGGGCTACTTGAAAAATTAATTCTTTTATCGCGGCAGCTAAAATTCAGAGATGGAGCTCTAATGTAACAAAACTTTTAACACCAATATATAGAGGCAAGGAATTGAAGGAGGCTTGGCGATAAAAATCTTCATAAGAGTTTTTCTTCTCTAATCTTTTTCTTTACTTGTATAATCCTTAGATGTTAATTAATATTTGGAAATGTTTAAATTAAATTGGCTTGATATGAAATTGATATTTGCATGTATCACTTTATTACTTGTTGACAATGTATACTTGCATGTATTTATTGATTGTGAAATCTATCGACAAGTTTTTGGCGCTGTTATCAGAGAATTAATTTAATATTTTTTGTCAATATTAATTTCAATCAAATTAGTCTTAATTTAAACGTTTTTATTTATTTATTTATTTATTCTATTTTACTTTCTTTTCAGGCACCATGGCCAACTATGATTATCAGTGGCCTTATGCGAGAATGAATCATCCAAGAATGATAGGGATTTATGAACTCGATGAATTATCAGCACAGCTAGAGACACTTTCGAGGAAGTTTGACGCTTTAGCAGCACAATCTATTCAAAGTGTAGCGATGATTTGTGATTAGTGCTGGAAACCATCTGAGTCATCAATGCACCATCAGTTTTGAGTCGGTACAGTATGGCGGTGACTACCCCAACAACTATCATCAGGATTGGGGGTATCACCCAGATTTTTCATGGAGCTATAATAATCAAGTCCAAACCTTTGCTCCAAGCCAATCATACACTCTAGAATTTCAGGATCCAACCCCTCAACATGAAGAAGAAAGGAAATTGAGTTTAGAGAAGGCCTTGGCGAAATTCATTACAACTTCGGAAAAGAGAATTAACGATCAAGATAAGCTATTAAACCAAGTACATTTGAATGTGAAAATCCAGGCAGAGTCAATTAGAAACCTTGAGAACCAGGTAGGACAACTTTTTAATGCCATCAACAATCGTCCTTAAGGTGAATTAAAGTGATATGGTTTCCGAGACTGATGGATTACCCGTGCTAAATCTGCAACTAGATGAGCTAAAAGATGTAGATGTTGAAAAAGAGGAGACAAATAGTGGTGACCAGGAAAAGAAGGTCAAGAATGATCCAGCATTGCGTTCCAACGCAGATGAGCAGATTTTGATAGTGCCCCGTGTACCTTCTCCACAAAAATTTAAGGATCCGGGTAGATTTGTAATCTCGTGCCCAATTGGTAGTCATTTCGTCAGCAAAGCTCTATGTGACATGAGAGCCAATATAACTTTGGAGCCATGGTGGGATGAGAAAGGGAAGATAGTTGAAGAGCTAGTTGTGTTTGAAAAACTTCAATTCAATAATTTGTTCACAGACACAATGGAGCAAAAGCCTAGCTACTTGAAGTTCATAGAGTTGATTCTATCTAAAAAGTACAAGCTCTGTGAATTTGAAACAATGGCCCTTACAGAAGCAAAGCCCTCAAATGTTACATTGCTACTAATGGATTGAGAGTTACTCAATTATCGAAGAGGAATTGGATAGAGAAATTGAAGCAGTTAGGCTAAGACTATAAAATAAACATTTTTTGGGAGGCAACCCAAGTTTAATTTTTATTTTTATTTATTTTATTAGGTTTCATATTAGTTAATAAACTTGCATTTAGTAAGATTTAATAAACTTGCTTCTATTGTGTTTTCAGGTTATTCGAGTCCAATTCAAATGCAATGCCTTATTCATTCTAATGTGTCTAGCCTATTCTTCAGACTTAGCAGACAAGGAGGAAGATTGCTATATTTTCAGGGAAGTCCTCTACTTTACTTTTTCCTATCTTAGCCATTAAGGACAATGTCTAGCTTAAGTTTGGGAGTGTGTTCTTATTTTATGTGGTACTTGTGCATTTTAAGTTATTAGATTTGCATTTTAGTATGTATTTAGGATAGGTGAGCAATGGTTTGATTTGAATTTGATTATGGCCAAGGATAAGAAAAAGTGTGATTAATTTTTTTTAACTCATGGAAAATTGAAAGCATGCTTAGTTTATATTTCGACTTATTAGTTGGTTTTACATTGTTTATGATCTTTTTGCACTTCAAAGCATAAATCCATATGTTTAGCTAGTTGAGGGTTTAAAAATATAAAATTGATTGAATATTTGTGGGAGATATCATTGAAACTCTAAAAACTTATTTGAGCATCATTTGAAGTAGAAATTTAGGTATTAACATAAATTTGGGGGAAATCTTGGATTGTTGAAAATTTTGAAAAATTGGAACCTTCTTGAGTTGGAATGATGAATCATATAGTGGGTCGAGATGGAGCGTAAAACACACTTGTTCAATTGGAAGTGAGATGGAACGTAAAACGCACTCGTTTGGTAAATGGTGAGAAAGAGAAAAATGATATATATATATACACAACGTCTCACTGGGAAAAGGGAAAACATGATATATATATATATATATATATATATGCTTAATGTTGAAAACATTCTTGAGACCCTAGGCTTAGGTGTTTTGTCTGGATTATCTGAATTTGATGTGCTTAGTGAATTTGTAGAGTTGAAATTGAAATTCTCTGTTAAGTAATTGATTTTGTGAATTTATCTGAATTGTGAATGGTTAGAGCAGGTGGTACACACACACACACGAGGGTTAAAAGCATGTTTAAATTGATGAATTCGTCGAAACTAAATTCATGACATTGTTTTAATGTTCCCTTTGAGTTGTGTTATTAATCTTTGAGGCCATATGTGAATAAAGTGTTGATTTATTACTTGATGCGTAGCTAGTTATTAGTCTTATAGTTTTATAGTTGTTGTTCTTAATGTTTTGCTTGAGGACAAGTAAAGATTTAAGTTAGGGGGTATTTGATGAATGAGTTTTATACCTAAAAATTAGGTACTTTTAGCTTGATAAAATTATTTATTCTTGGATAATTTATGTTCCTTTTTATATGTTTTGGTTGTTTTTATGTTTATGTTGTAGGAAGAAGCAAGGATGGGCAATTTGAACATCTTTTGGCTAAAATATACAAGCAATTCACGTTTTCGGGTTGTCATTGACATAACAGCCACTTCGGGCCCAATTTAGACCTTGATCCAACTAGAATATCTCAATTTTTAAAAAGTAAAAGTTGTAGATCTATGTATTATCTTTCCGAAACATCTTGAATCGTCCCAATCGGAGTTTGAATGAAAACGTTATGGCCATTTTACTAGCAGCCGTCGAAGCAAAAAATTTCAGAAAATGGTCCAGCGCCGGGGCGCCTATTCCTATTATAATTCTAGTGTTGTAGTGCCTAGAGTCAGTATCCCAGTGCCGTGAGTAGCGCCGGGGCGCCCGGGGTCGGGCTAGATCAAGCAGGGACGCGTTTTTGGGCGAATTTTGATACTTTTTAACTTTTAATTGGATTGTTTTCCCTCCTAAGCTAGGGATTGAACTTATAACCAATAAATATATGTTAAAGGGCTACTAAGAAAATTAATTCTTTTATTGCGGCGGCTAGAATTCAGAGATGGTGATCTAGTGCAACAAAACTTTTAACACTAATAGAGGCAAAGAATTGAAGGAGGCTTGACGATAGAAATCTTCATAAGAGTTTTCTTTCTCTAATCTTTTTCTTGTATTATCCTTGGATGTTAATTAATATTTTGAAAGGTTTAATTAAATTGGCTTGATATGAAATTGATATTTGCATAATATTAGAATTAATTTTTCGTGGGATCGACAACTCTATTTATCACTTTATTACTTGTTGACCATGTATACTTGCATGTATTTATTGATTGTGAAATTAAACAACAACCGACGAGGACAGTGACCAGTTGGAGTGTTTGTATGGATTATAGAAAACTTAACAAAGCAACCCGTAAGGATCATTTTTCCCTACCCTTCATTGATTAGATGTTAGATAGATTAGCAAGGCATGAGTACTACTGTCTCTTGGACGGATATTCAGGGTATAATCAGATTGCTATTGCTCTGGAGGATCAAAAAAAATGACGTTCACATGTCTATATGAAACATTTGCATTCAGGAGAATGTCTTTTGGACTATGTAACACATCGACAACTTTTTAAAAGTGTATGATGTCCATTTTCTCAGATATGGTGGAACGAAATGTTGAGGTATTCATGGACGACTTTTTAGTTTTCTATGATTCATTTGACAGATGTTTGGAGAATCTGATATTGGCACTGAAAAGGTTTGTGGATACCAATTTAGTGCTAAACTGGGAAAGATGCCATTTCATGGTTCAGGAAGGGGTCATTCTTGGGCATAAAGTGTCAGCTAAGGGGTTGGAGGTAGACAAAGCCAAGATAGAGACGATTGAAAACCTGCCACCACCAACTTTAGTTAAGGGAATTCATAGTTTCCTCGATCATGCTGGGTTTTATCCCAGATTTATAAAAGACTTCTCCAAAATCACTAAACCGTTATGTATCTTGTTGGAGAAGGATGTACCTTCTTAGTTTGACGAAGAATGTTTAATAACTTTTGAATAGTTAAAGAAGAAACTGACGACAACACCAGTGATTGTGGCATCGGATTGGACTATGCCCTTCGAATTAATGTATGATGCTAGCGACTGTGCGGTTGGAGCAGTTTTAGGCCAACACAAGGACAAAGTTTTTCATGTAATATATTACGCTAGCAAAACATTATTGGATGCTCAACTTAATTACACGACTACTGAGAAGGAACTACTTGATGTTGTGTATGCATTTGACAAGTTTTGATCATACCTCATCGGGACTAAGGTTGTGGTTTTCACGGATCATTCGGCTATACAATCTGATTGAGAAGAAAGATGCAAAACCCAGGCTGATTAGATGCATACTTCTTCTTCAGGAGTTCAATTTGGAAATTCGGGATAGAAAGGGTACTGAAAATAAGGTGGCTAACCATCTTTTGAGATTGGAGAATAATGAATAGGACAAGAAGACAAATTGGTAATCGATCAGTTTTTCCCGGATGAGCAGTTGTTCGTGATTAACACAGAAGTTTCGTGGTATGCAAACTACGTCAACTACTTAGTAAGTAAGGTGTTCCCTCCGGACTTAACAAGCTAGCAAAAGAAAAGGTTTCTACATGATGTAAAGAGGTACATGTGGGATGAGCCATTTCTATTCAAGTAGTGCGCAGATCAAATGATACGGCGGTGTGTTCCACGAAGTGAAACTAAGAGCATCTTACATTACTATCATGATTCGATGTATGGAGGACATTACGGTAGTGAAAGGACAGCTGCTAAAGTATTACAAGCAGGATTCTACTGGCCTACACTGTTTAAGGATGCCTACCAGTTCGTGCAAAGATGTGATAGATGCCAAAGGGTAGGTAATATCTCAAAGCACCGCGAGATGCCACTAAACACAATCTTGGAAGTTGAAATCTTTGATGTCTGGGGTATCGACTTCATAGGGCCATTCCCGATATCCTTCAATAACGCTTACATTCTTTTGGCAGTAGACTACGTTTCAAAATGGGTAAAAACAACTGAATTACCGACAAATGATGCAAAGGTCGTTTTGAAATTCCTTCAGAAAAATATCTTCACAAGGTTTGGCACACCGAAGGTAATCATTAGTGATGAGGGGAGCCATTTCTGCAATAAGTACTTTACCGCTCTTTTATCTAAGTATGGGGTAACCTATCGAGTTGCCACAACGTATCACCCCCAGACAAGTGGCCAGGTTGAGGTATCTAATAGAGAAGTGGAGAGAATTTTGGAAATGATAGTAAATCTGAATCAGAAGGATTGGTTTTTAAAGTTGGATAACACTGTATGAGCTTATCGAATTGTGTATAAAACTCCAATTGGGATGTCTCCGTACCAGCTCGTTTATGACAAGGCATGTCACCTCTTAGTCGAAGTCGAACATAAAGCTTAATGGGCTATTTAGAAGATGATTTTTATCTCAAAGCTGCGGGAGAGAGGAGACTTCTACAACTGAATGACCCAGATGAATTTCGCATGTAGGCATATGAGAATGCTAAGCTTTATAAAGAGAAAGTCAAAAGATGGCACAATCAAAAGATCATCGAAAGAAAATTTGAGTAGGGTCAAGCTGTACTCCTATACAATTCTAGATTGAGACTTTTTCCTGGGAAGCTTAAGTCTAGGTGGTCAGGACCTTTCATAGTCAAACAAGCTTTTTCTCATGGTGCCGTGGAAATAGTTGGCCGAAATCAAGATGAATTGTTCAAACTCAATGGACAGCGGTTAAAGCATTATTGGGGTGGTGACTTCGATCGCCAGAAGTCCCCAATCATTCTTACCGACCAAATTCAAAACAGGGAGTAGTCAGGCTGAAAGACTCTAAATTAAACGCTTCGTGGGAGGCAACCCAATCATTGTCTTAATTTCCATTTGTCTTATCTTCAATTTTTTGATTAATTAGTGTTAGTTAGTTAGTTAAGTTTTAGGATTTGATTTGCTTTATAAGTCTCCTTATGATCTTAAATTGGTCCTCTAATCCATGATATATTGCATTATTACAAGTGAGAGGTATTGAGACTGCATGCAACATTGAAACGAAGAAAAATTCAAGTTATAAAGAAAGCTGAATTCACCCTGGCGAATTCGTATAGAGGAAGGAACTCGCCCCGGCGAGAACCTCTCTGCCCAATTCACCCCAACGACTTATGAACTCGCCCCGACACAATCTTATCTGCCTAATTCACCCCGGTGAATTCCTACGCATAACCAATCCACCCCGGCGAATTCAGTGGGATTTTTTTTTCTTCCCAAACCCGATCAGTTTACTCTTTACCTCATATCCTAACTTCTGAAAACCCTCTCTAACAAAATCCGCAAGCACTCTTCTCCTCACACCCAAACCCAATCTTTTCCTCTCCTATTCGGATTCAACAACAAACCCACACAGATTCAATCTCTAATCAGATTTCACATCTCAAATTGGGTTTTCAAGTAACAACAAGGGTTCCTCTTTAAAAAAATTAAATACTCACACGGGTTCATCAAGCAAATTGGGGGAGATTATCCAACTGAACAAAACATTTAGGCAAAATCAAACAACGAAATTCAGTAAGTCAATTGGGTAGTTCTTAATTATACTTGCATATTGGATTGAATTAATTATCATATATTATGAAGTGTGGGCATTTGGTTTAATTGGTTGCCCAATTGAGTTTGTGTTGGCTCAATTAGAGGATTTTGGGTTGCTCATTGCTATATATTGGTTGAATATTATAATATCCTAACAATTTCTGTTAAACCGAGTTTGGGGGAATTGTTTAAGAAGGATTTCTGTTAGTGCATACCCAGTGTTCAACGGATTGTCCCAAAGAAAAGTTAATTTGATTGAGCACTATTTGGTAATGAATTATTTTGTTCTTAGCACATGGCTCCTAAATGGTAACGGGGTAGTAGTTCTTTGTCGGCACCAACATGAGCATACGACTATAGGAAATTTGTTAGTGTTAAGGTGGCAAACAAGTTTGATACATACTTAGCGGATAAAGTTCTAACTCCCGAGCGTGGTCTCCGGCCTGACGAGTTGCTAAATGGGGAGATGGCTCATCAAATTATTAGAAAAGGTTGAGATACCTTCATAGACCAACCGAAACCAGTAATAATAGCTATTGTTAAGGAGTTCTACGCTAACACCGAGGATAAGGTACCTTATTGAGTCATGATTCGAGGCAAACCAGGATCTTTTAGTGGTCTTGCGATTAATGAGTTTTATAATTTGAGACCACCAAAATAATGCCAGTATGCACAGTTTATCAGTGAAAATCCAGACTATGAGAAGGTTATAACAGATTTATGCAAGCCTGGTTCTACCTGGACGTCAAAGGGGCCAAGGGGTGCTGCGTTTTCCCATAGCAAGGATTTAAGCCGATATGGAAAGATTTGGTATACGTTTCTTTGTGCTAAACTCATACCATCTCAGCACGTCAGCGATGTACCAAAAGAAAAAGCTGCATTGTTATATGTTATTGTGAAAGATTTCAAGATCAGTGTGGGGAATGTGATTGAACATTCTATTCAAAGGTGCTTGAGAGGAAACATTTAGGGAGGATTGTCACATTCATCCTTCATATGTGGCTTATGTCATCGCGCAAGCGTTAGATAGGGAGTCGATAAGGTGGTATAGCAACCCTTGCTCATTCTGGATCATAGCTTGATTGCGCGCTATAAGGTATGGAAAGGAGGTGAGTCGCATCCGCGTGGAGTAGGCTTTATCATTCACCCTCTTTCCGATGACGAGGAGGAGCATGTTTCACAAACAACTTCTAGATCACAACCCAAAACAAAGTTTAGTACTCAAAATAGCAGTCGCACATAGATGAACGAGCTAAACAACTAGAGAGACAAAATAACAGGTTGGAGATAAGACCATATGTTCGCCTATCAGACTAACTTTAATTCGATATTGGAAGAAATATTCGCTAGAATGAATCCGAATGTCGCTCTAGTGCATTTTCTTGAGCCTCAACCATTGCCAACTTATCCACCACCAGACTCAGATGTTGAAGAGGTCGAGGTCGAGCACGACGCTTGACCAATCTGAGAAGTCCTCAGTTTTCATTTCTCTATCTTATAAACAATGAGGACATTATTCACTTTGAGTTTGGGGGTGGATCATATAGCATTGACATGATAGTTACATTGCGCGAGTTAGTTATGTTTGCATATTACTGTTTGTATATTATGTTTAAAAAAAAGTAAAAATTTAAAAATCACAAAAATATTTTCTTTTGCATTAGAGTTAGTTTATTACATTCGCATATAAAAATTAGGATCATGTAGAATTGCATTTAGGAGCATTAGAGCAATGAATTAATGTAGAGCATTTAAGGAAGGCCGATGATGAGATGTTGATCAGTTATCTAATGAGTTTAGTAAGACGGAGAAGGATTGTTAAGTTAGGAATGTTAACTGCTACTGGTTTTGTTAAACTCGAGACCCTTGGTTTTTAATTGCGCACGTCAATGTATTGAATTGGTTAGGTTTTGGTTTAATTTTATGAATTAAGTGCTCATTAAGGATATAAAGACCTCTATCACTTATTGGAACACAAAAATATGAATAATTACTGCTTCGATGTCTGTCTAAAATGTAAGTAAGAAAAAAAATAGACAGATATGAGTAGACCTTGACTAATTTATTTTTGTGGTCTTTGTCATTCAAACAAGTAAGCCATTCGGAGTGTCTCTACACTTAATTAGTGCCCTAAAGCCATCTGGTTTGGGAGTCATTAATGGAAAGTTCGCTACATGGGTGACATTGAAAAACCTAATGAAAATAGACATTGCACAAGTAAAGAATACAGGAATTGAATGAAAAAATCAACGAGATGGAGCGTAAAATGCACTCTTTGTAAAATCAAAAACCAAGAATAATAGAAAAAAATGTGAAAACAAATGAATAAGAGGGGAACTAATGAGTTATATATATAATGAAGTATCTTTTATTAAGCACTGTGGTACATGGATTGAATTGAGATATTGATTAGTTTGATATATTGACTACACACATATACGGAAGGGTCGAAAGTGAAATGAGATTGGTGATATGTTACATTTCTAATGGTGCATGAATTTGAAGTTTTGCTGAATTGTTAGTTACTAATTATTGAGGCCTAATATCTATGACCTCCATTGGTTTATTGCTTGAAGTTAGTAGATCATGCATATGCATTCATGTAGTTAGGTTAGTTTGGTTAGTTTTATTTCTCTCGTTTTGGCTTGAGGACAAGCAAAGTTTTAAGTTTTGGGGTATTTGATGAGTGAGTTTTATACCTACGATTTCGACATCTCTCAGGCTCAATTCTTTACATTCTTTAGTGTTATTTTACTTGTTTATGCATTGGTTTTGTAGGAAACGACTTACGAGGGTTAAAATAGGAAAATGGAGCTTAATGGCATTTTTGTAATTTTGGACTACTGAATTCGCCGGGGCCAATTCGCCAAGCACAATGAACTCGCACCAGCCAAGTCCATCAGTGAATCAACCGGGGCGGATTTCCCGAGTACAATGAATTCGCCGAGGCGAGTTCGACGGGAGCATGGAAAGTGGGTTTGTTTTAGTTTTAGAAGTTGAGTTCGAGGAGGATTCTTTTGACAGATTTGTTTCAAGAACTTAAAGGAGGATTAAGAGACATGGAAAGAAAGGATATAAAGGGGGGAATTATTCTTAGAATTAGGGAGGCTAATTTTGGAGAATTAGTTTTGGAAGGCTTGGAGCAATTAGGAGAACATGAAAGATCTAGGTCAGGAGTTGAAGGAAAGACTCGAGGATTGCAGCAACAGTTTTTATTCTCTACTCTATGTTCTACTTTGTATCGTGAATGTTTTATCAAATGTGGATTATGGATTTTAATTTAATTATGAACTAAATTTTATTTTAAGATTACAATGGATCTTATTGCGCAGCTTTTATTAATATGCTTATTTGTTAATTATTGTTAATTATTATCAGATTATCTATTATGATTTGTGCATAATTGTTTAATTGTCTGGCCAGCAATTACCGTGATAATCTATATGAACTCGAGAGACGGATTATATGTTTAGATCTGATCATAATAACATGTGATTGTGTTTTCTGTATGGTGATGGAACTCACGATTTATGTCTAGGATAGAGATATACCTATACGCCACATGTAATCTGATAGAGAACGTGAGTTTTAAATCCTTTTTAATTGTAATTCACATAGAGATATAGTGAATTAGTTATATAGGGTGTTCACCTTAATTCTATCATCTATGTATTTAAGTTGATTCGTTTATGATACATCGAGAGATGGCCATAAATATTGATGAGTTCGCGATTAACAATTTGAAATAGTTAGCTTAACTTAACAGGAAGTATGTTGATCTAAGTGAAGCAATAAGTGAAATTATAGTTTTAAGTCTTCTTTATCTGTTTTCAATCTTGTGATAGTTAGCATTAATATTATTTAATTATTTACTTTTATAAATTCACAAGTATTTTAATCAATTGCTTAAAAAAATTGAGTTAATACAAAATTGATAATTGTACTAAAAAATTATTATTACAAAATTGGTAATTGAGTTAATACAAAATTGGTAATTAGCCCGGTTTTTATTTTTTTTATTTTTTTGCACTAAAATATTTTTAATATGAAAATTAACCACTTTTAATAATATTATAACTCAACTTTATTATGTTTTAGTTTATAAAAACGAGAATTTTTTAAATTTTATTAATTACTAATAATATATATATATTTATATATTAATGATGTCACTAGGTCAATAACGATTCGACACCGTGTTGGACCAGTGACCACCCACCTAGTACCTTTTCCGATTCGATGACCGGTCCGAGTCTGAAAATCTTGGGTTAAAACCTTAAATTCAAATGAAAGTTGTCTTCAAATTTTCTGACTGTTTCGTTTGACTGAATTTTTTATGAGTAACAAATTGTTTTGTTAATTTATTTGTTTTTAAATTTTATCATTGGATGATCTTATTCATTGTTAAAATAGAAGTTATGTTACACTTTTTACAAGATAAAAGAAATACAATCTTTATATTATTTTTTTCAAATGTTTAATTTTGTAGATCCTTAATTTTAAGGATAAAAATTTAGTAGCACAAGATGAAAATCTAAATTTTTTGCTTAAATAAGTATATCCTTATTTATGTACTTAATAATAATAAATGGAGCTTGTAACGTTTATAAAAAACCCACAAAACGGGAACCCTTAATCTTTATTCTGTCTTTTCTCTAGATAAAAACCTTAGCTTCTATCTTTAGAATTGGAAAGGGCTCTCCTTATTTTGGGGAGACTCTCCCCTAAATCTCTTTTTTTGTAATCTAATAATTTTTTCCTCCTTATAGAGTTTGTTTATGCTTTTTGTAGGACTTGTTTTATCCATGATATGACTGATTTATTTCTCTTTTATGAGAGGATTTCATTATTATCTCTTGGAAGACTTTATTTTCTCTAGTTGAGAGATTTTTTTTATATTTTTTTCTTCTTTTGTGAGATTTTTTCCGGTGTATGAATTGTTAAAGATAGGTTGTTTAGAATTGGGTGTGGCGACATGGTGTTATCATGATGACCAGTTGTTCCTCTATTAGTATTGAAGAATTGCACAGATCTGCATATTCTGTTATTACTTTTGGAATATGATTTTTTTTGAAGTATATCTGGTATCCACTAGCAATTGTTACGATTAACTATTTTTTCTGATTATCTGTTATTTTGTTTGAAAAGTTTACCTTTTTAATTTCTTGTATTTTAATTTTTTCATCATTTTTTTACAGTTTATAATTTCAATATATTTTAGTCGATTAGACTATTTGATAAAAAATGTTTATAATGAAAATACATTTTCATTCGCCACTAATGCCAAAGTACCATTTTGTCATCAAATCAGAATATACAAGGTGTAAAAACACAAAACCAAATCACATACTCATCTTCTAACATAAATAGCAGCAATAATATAATTTAATGATTAAAAAACACAAAATCTCATTCATATGTATAGAAGATTATATCAAAAATCATATACTCCCTAGGTCATAAAAGTGTCCTTATTGACTTTTTGCGCATATTAAGAAAGAGAAAAAAATGATAAAATTATCCATATTTAAGTTTCCATTTAATTCATATTTTTTGTATATGACTAGTGATGTTCCATAAATACACATAGAGAATACAAATATGACAATTAACACTAAGGATATTGTTGGGATTAACTCATACTTCTGCGGGTTCGACTAATGGCCACTACGGCAGTGTACCTTGCTGGTGAGCTGGGGGGGTTGTAAGGGGGTAACGCCCCCTGGAAGCTAAGCACAAAGTGCAATTGGGCTTGGGAATTTATTAGTAGCCCGGTATTGAGTTTTACTAATATATTGGGTCTCATGTGTTTGAGCTCATATTATAATAACTAGGGTTTTCTAGTTACTATAAAAATATTATTTCATGTATGGATCATTGTAGAGTGTGTGTGAGACATCTTATGAATACATTAGACAAGCAGGACTAGCCAAATTGGTGAACCTGGGTATATCATGTGTTCTTACTTTTCCATCTTTAATATAATATATGTGTGATTGGAATATTATTCGTTCTTAAATTCTAACATTTGGTATCAAGAGTTGCGTTTGAGGGTTTTGGGATTGTCAAATTTAAGATGTCGAATATAGGGTCATCACGGATTGAAATTGATAAATTCAACGGAAAGAGTTTTGAACTCTAGAAACTGAAGATGGAGGATCGATTTGTTCGTGGATAGGGATTTTTAGACAGTAATCGAAGATCCCAAGCCGATTGTTATCGCTCAGAAGGAAGGGACGTCTTCGACTAAAACGGAGTTGAAGGAGAAACTTGCTGAATAGGAGAAGTTGGATCAAAAGGCTCGTGGCTTGATTCGACTTTGTCTTGCTAATAACGTCCTGATTAATGTTTCTAGGGAGAAGACTACGAAGGATCTCTGGACGAAATTGGAAACCCTATATCAAAGTAAGTCCTTAGTTAATAAACTATTTCTTAAGAAGAAATTGTATAAACTTCGAATGGATGATGGAAGTTCATTTTCTGCACACCTACATGAATTTAATACCATGATTAATCAGTTATCATCAATAAGTTGTGATATCAATGATGATGATAAAGGTATTACCTTGCTCTGTTCATTGCTTGATTCGTTGGATAATCTGATTATTACGATTGGTAGTGGTACTATAGAATTGTCACTTGAGGGGGTTGTTTCAGCTTTATTGTCAAAAGATATGCGACGACAGAGTATGAAAAGTTCAACCAAGGAGACTCTGTTAGTTCGAGGGCGAAAGCAGGATAGAAATTCAAAGAGGTCTAGAAACAAGTCACAATCATGAGGAAGATCTAAGAGTACTGACAGGTCAAAAATTAAATGTTGGAAGTGTAATGAATTTGGGCATATGAAAAAGTACTGCAAGAACAAGGGTGGTAAATCTGTGAATGAGAAGAATGATTCGGGGAATAAAGATGAATCCGCTGGAGACTTATACATAGTAGCTGCTTGTGTAGTCCAAACAAATGATGATATCTAGTTCATTGATACAGGAGCTTCGTATCATATGACACCTCATAAGGATTGGTTTTGTCAGTATGAAGCATTTGATGGAGGTAATGTTATGATGGGTAACGATGCATCAGTGAAAATTGTTGGTCGTGGAAAGGTGAAGCTCAGGATACATGATGATACTGTTAAAACATTTTCGGGAGTTATGCATATTCTTTCCCTTTACAGGAACTTGATATCAGTTAGCACGATGATAGATGAAGGTGTCAATTTCAGTTGTGACAAAAACTCATGTAAGATGACTTGTGGGTCAATTGTAATAGCGCGTGGTAGAAGACATGGTACCTTATACAAGCTGCTGGGATGTACCATAAAGGGGCAATTTGGTAGCTCTTTTGTTTCTGAGAAAGAAGAAAGTGTGAAGAACAGTTCGTCTATGTTTTGGCATCAACGGTTGGGGCATATCAGTGAGAAGGGGTTGTCCACTATAGCATCAAAGAAACTGGTGGAAGGGGTTCCAAATTGCTCCATGGGATTTGAATTTTGTGATCATTGTTTGTACGGAAAACAGAATAGAGTCAAGTTTAAGAGTACTGCCACTAGAGCAATTGGAGTATTGGATTTGATACACATTGATTTGTTTGGGGAAACTCTAGAAGTATCTCTTAGAAAATCAAGGTATTATGTGTCTTTCGTAGATAATTTTTCAAGATATGTTTGGGTTTATTTTATTAGAAGAAAGTCTGAAGCACTTGACACATTTTCGAGAGTTTAAGACACTAGTTGAAAATCAATTCAACTGGAAAAAGGTTCTTCGAACTGATAACGGTAGAGAGTAATTTTCAGTTGATCAGTTTTGTGTTGAGCAGGGCATTGAAAGGCAGAATATAATTCGGATAACAGTTTAACAGAATGGTGTGGCTGAGAGATTAAATCAGACACTCATGGAGAAGGTGAGGTGTATGCGGAGTTGGGTAGGCTTGGAGCCTGAATTCTGGGCAAAGGCAGTTACTACATCATGTTACTTGAAGAACTGAACACCTAAATCTGCATTGAAGGATCAAACTCCTTTTGAGATACTTTTCAGGAGGAAGCCTAGTATGTCTCATGTTCGAGTGTCTGGTTGTGATGCGTATATGCATGTACCGAAGGAAAAAAGGAACAAACTTGAATTTGAGTCTGAGAAGTGCAAGTTTATTAGCTATAACGAAGGTGTCAAGGGATACAAGTTGTGGAACCTAGAGACTAGAACTATTTTGTACAGCAGGGATGTGGTATTTAGAGAAACATCGAATGCGCCAGTTGTGGATAAGTCTTCCGAAGAACTTGATCATGTGCAGATTGATGTGAGCATGGGAAAGCAGGTGGAGATTGGGAATTCATAGTTGGCTACAGATTATAAAAATGATGAACTAGTTGAGTCTGAACATGCTATTTTGCATAATGAGGAAGATGGGGATGATTTAGATGTTGAGGAAGATGCTGAAGTGGAGGCTGAAGAAGAAGTCAATCCTATATTGAGGAGGTCCACACGGGTTCGAAGGCGACCAAACATGTATTCACTTAGTGTGTATCATGCCTTACATGTCACTAGTGATGAACCATGCACAGTTAAGGAGGCGAGGGCCTCGAGGGAGTCAAATAAGTGGGAGTTTGCTATGAATAAGGAGATGCAGTCACTTGATAAGAATTAGACCTGGAGTCTTGTTAAATTTCCTAAGGATCGAAAGGCAATTGGATGCAAATGGAAATATAGAGAAGTACAAAGTGCGACTGGTGGCAAAAGGGTATTCTCAAATAGAGGGAATTGACTATGATGAGATCTTTTCTCCAGTAGCAAAGTTGACATCCATCCGGACAGTTCTATCTACAACAGCTATTTATGATCTAGAGGTTGAGCGGCTAGATGTCAAAATAGCGTTCCTTTATGGTGACTTGGAGGAAGATATTTACATAAATCAACCAGATGATTTTGAAATCAAAGGTAAGGAGAATCTGGTATGTAAATTGAAGAAGTCCTTGTATGGGCTTAAGCAATCTCCGAGAATGTGGTATCAAAAGTTTACTTCTTACGCTTTACAAGTTGGATTCACGCGGTGTCAGGCTGATCATTATGTTTATGTAAAAAGGTTGGGTAACAATTTTGTTATTCTAGCCTTGTATGTTGATGATATGTTATTGATTGGAAATAACAGGAAAATGATCAAGTCTGTGAAAGGTTTGCTGACACAACAGTTTGATATGAAGGATCTTGGGCTAGCAAATTTCATTTTGGGTATGCATGTACACATGGATCGTAAGAATCAGAAATTGGTGTTAGGGCAAAAGAAGTATATTGAAGGGGTGTTGAAGAAATTCAACATGATTGACTGCAAACCGGTTAGATACCCTATGGCTACAGGAACTAAATTGTCTGCAGATCAGTGTCCTAAGACCAAAGAAGAAGAGGAGGAGGTGGCTCAATTTCCATATGCAAGTGTAGTCGGAAGTTTAATGTATGTAATGGTATGTACGAGACTAGATATTGCCCAAGCAATAGGAGTATTGAGTAGATATATGTCAAACCCCAGGAAGGAGCATTGGACCATCATCAAAAGAGTTTTCAGGTATCTTTGTGGTTCTTTTGATTTTGCATTGCATTTTGGAGGTAAAGAAGATGGGAGGAAATTTGAGGTGGTAGGATCTGTAGATGCTGATTGGGGATGGAGATGTTGGTGTAGGAAATCAACAAGTGGTTATATATTCAACTTGTTTGATGGTCCTGTGAGTAGGATGAGCAAGAAATAAGTGTTGTTGCTTTAATTATCATCTACTGAGGCAGAATACATGGAGCTTACTCATGCAAGTAAGGAAGCAATATGGATTCGCATGTTATGTGTTGAGCTTGGTTTTAAACAGAAAACAGTGAAGTTGAAGTGTGATAGTCAGAGCGCTATTCATTTAGCAAAGAATCCTGCATTCCATTCACGGTCGAAGCATATTGATATCCAATATCACATCATTAGAGAGAAGGTTGATGAGAAACTGATTCTCTTGGAGAAGGTTGGCACAGTAGTGAACAACGCAGACTTCTTAACTAAAACAGTTAGTTTGGCGAACTTTGAGTGGTGTACATCTGAGTTGGGTATCAAGAAGTATTCATCAAGTGGGAGAATATTGGGATTGACTCATACTTTTGCGGGTTCGACTAATGGCCACTACGACGGAGTAGCTCGTCAGTGAGCTAGCGAGGGTTAAGGGGGCAATGCCCCCTGGAAGCCAAGCACAAAGTGCAATTGGGCTTGGGGATTTATTAGTAGTCCGGTGATCTTGGGTTTTACTAATGTATTGGGCCTCATGTGTTTGAGCTCATGTTATAGCAGTTAGGGTTTTCTAGTTACTATAAAAAAATTATTTAATATGTAGATCATTGTAGAGTGTGTGTGTGTGTGAGAGAGAAAGAGAGGCATCTTATGAATACATCAGACAAGCAGGACTAGCCAAATTGGTGAACCTGGGTATATTGTGTGTTCTTATTTTTCCGTCTTTCATATAATATCTGTGTGATTGGAATATTATTCGTTCTTAAATTCTAACAGATATTATAAACAAATTATTGTAAAAAATAGATTATTTAATATAAATAAACATTTAATTTAAAACTACCTAAAATAATAATAAAAACTTTTATCCGAGGCGGAGTATAGTTTTCGTTTAGTTAATCTAATGATCATAATTCTCTACCACTCACCTTAAGGAACTAATTCTCTTTCTGTCGGTCCTAGTAATTTGATTTTCTTTTTTAATAAAAAAAACTTCAATAACTTGTGAACAAATTGTAAAATAAAACAATAAGAACAACAAGATCAAACCAATATAGCAGTAAAAAAAAAAATTTCCCCCTATAATTAGAAAATCGTACATATATGTATGCATATATATAATCACTTATATAATTCCCGGTAGACACATTGTATTTGGTTTCATAAATTTACATTCTGCATACACACATACGATATGTAGGTAGCCGCAGAATTATCAAAATTACTGCAGAACGACGTGTTCTGATCAGACATATATAGTTATATTTATCTTTTGGCTAAGAAGTTAAAGTAAGTTTATGACGTAGGGGGATATTAAATAGTCACAAAATAAAAATATTATATTGTTAGTTTGATATACATTCTTTACGTCTTAAATTTTTAAATTTTTAAATGAGTTGATTAACATAGTACTAATAAAGCTCTGGCCTCCGAGCTACGCGGTCTTTGATTCAATTCTTCTTGATGACAAGTTGACCTTTATCTAGATGTGCATGATTTCGGTTTAAATCTTATCGTTCGCAGTGTGCTCTAATAATGCATATAGCAATGTGAATGTCATATGCAGTATGCTATTGACATAAACGGAGAATACAACACATATTTTGATAAAAACGAGACCTTGGTACATAAATTATGTTAGAATTTAATATCGAATCACACAATAATTACATAAAATAGATGAAAAGCGAAAAATAAAAAATATACGATATATTCAGATTCATTAAATTATGGTTAATTTTACTTATTTGATTTATTTATTAGATATCTCACACGTTCTATAATGATCTACACACCAAACAACATTTTTTATAATGATCCATGCACCAAATATTTCAAACTCAAATTTAATATATATTAAAACATAATGAAAAATATTGTAAACTATCTAAAATTACTATTAATTATAATATTTATTATTTAAATTTTATCAATTTTAAGTTTAAAGGTATTTTAAATTAATTTTTAAAAATTAATAATAATTTTATAATTTGAAACTGAGAAATTATTATGTTGTCCATAACGAGTCACATATATTTAAGGTGGGTAGGATATATTTTTTTATCCGGTGTTTAGTATTTAATGACACACCAGTTTAAGGTGGGTGTAGAATATATTATTATGTTTGCCTTGCCTCTTAATCAGTAAGATAAAAATTCAAATCTTAACTATTAAAAACTGTCTCTTAATAGTTTATTTAAAATTTATGGACAAAAATAGCCTCAATAAATATTGTACTCCTTCAATTTCAAATTTTAAGATCATTCAAATAAAATTTTTAAATAACTCACGATTAAAATGGTAAAATAGTATCATTAAGATATTTTACACTTTTTAATTATCAAACAATTTTTTAGATTCAGATACTATTTCATTTAAATGATTTAATTTATTAAGATATATTAACCAACTTCGATAAAAGGGCCGAAACCAAGCAAAAAACAAACCTAAACAAAGAAGAAGTTACTAAATTTTATCAAACACCGCCTTACTCTGAGTCATGTAATTATATTTAAACTTTACGACTTCATATGCATGCATTCATTCATTCTATCTCATTCTCCCTCGCAGAATTGTTCATATGTCACTAATCAAAGTAAATCAAACTATTATGTAAATTCTTTTTCTTAGCATGCATGTGATTCTTTTTCTTATTAAGTGGCTGCGTTCAATGTTCCTTCATCCTTTTTTATATATATATATAAATTGTTTTAGCATTTATGTTGTGAAGATTTTAGGCCAGTTTATCGTGTTAATGAAGTGTTGATGATGTCGATTTTGGACTTAAATTAGGGAAGTATTATTTTCGTAAGAGAAATTTCACAAAAATTTTCTCACACTAATGTGAGTTTAATTAGTTACTATTATTGTGAGGAGAGTTGCGGTATTGGTATTAACTCATACTTTTGCGGCTTCGACCTATAGTCATTACGGTAAGGAAGTCTAGCATAATGTATATTTGGGCTTAGAAATTTATTAGTAATCCGGTCTTAACTTTTACTAATGTATTGAATCTCATGGGTTTGTACCCATGTTATAGCGGTTAGTGTTTTTTAGTTATTATAAAAATATTATTTGTTATGTGAATTATTGTAAAGTGTATGAGCTATCTAATAAATACATCAGACAAGCATGACTAACCACAATTTTGTGAATTTAAGTATATCGTTTGTATTTTATTTTTCGTTCTACACCTATTTTCTATGTGATTGTTATGTGATTCGATCTTAATTAATTCTAGCATGCGGAAATATTAATTTCCTTTAATTTAAGTTTGAAACTCTTAAGTAATGTTCTCAAGTTTTAACTATTGGGAATTAAATTAACGCAAACCACACAATAAAATAAAGAGAAATAAAACAACACGATATTTAACGTGAAAAATCTTTAAAGAGAAAAACAACTCTAACTAAACTTCGAATCTCATTTATATCAATATAATGGATTTACAATAATACTCCTAAGGTTTACACCTTAAAACTTGAAATTTTCTCCTCCCCTGCAAATCTCTCTTCTCCGAAGCTTCCCCAAGAAACTCGATCATCCAAAGCTGACAACAGTTTGCCAACCACCACCATCACTACCCCAGAAGTCGTTTCCACCACCCCTATCATCACATCTAAGATTACTCCTACCCCCATTCCCATCATTCCTACATCCACCAGTGCATCGACCCTCATTCTGTAAATTTTCACAACCGCTACCATCGTGACCGCTACTCCCATCACCACCGGTTCCATCACCCCCGTTCAACCCCCCCAACCTCCAGCCCAATATCAGGCTGAAATTGAGATTAAAAAAATGCAAAAGAAGTATTATGTCGAAGAAACCTATACCCATATCAACACCATTTCCACCATCAACGACCACATCCTAGCTGAAATACGCAAACAATACCGTATCCCCGTAATGTACGAACTCCGTGCCCCACTCCCTGATGATAGGATGTACTGTCATCTTGATGGCTGGACTGTCATCTCTTTTTTTGCCCTAAAATATGGAGTCAGATTCCCATTCCATGCCTTTATCATCACCCTTTTGGGCTTCATAGGAGTCGGCTTCACACAACTGGTGTCGAACTCTTATATCCACCTCATATCCTTTATCGCCTTCTGCCATGAATGTGACGCCCCTAAAATAGGTCCATACAACCCATTTTGAGTCGCCAATAACATTCTACAAAATACAAATACGAATTTTTCCATTTACAACTAATAAGTGTATTGAAAATTTAAGATGTATTTGTATTGATTAGTTATAAATGAAAAAATTCGTATTTGTATTTTGTAGAATGTTATTGGCGACTCAAAATAGGTTGTATGGACCTATTTTGGGGGCGTCACAGTTGGTATCAGAGCTTAGGGATATGATCTCTGGTAGAGATCTGGGATTAGAACTAGGAGGGGAGAGACGAGTAAAATCCTTCGCTAGTGTATCATGCCTAAGCTATTTTTGTTATTTAAGTAATTGGTTTGGTTATAGGGACAAGATGTTACATGCCTATTTCTTTAACTAATATTTATTTTGTGATCACATTTCAGAATGGCATCTGAAAATCAAGAGATTCACTATGAGACCATTGTGGCTGAAAATCAAGAAGCTACAAATAATACGGGTGCAAACTCAGAACATCATGATGCTAACAACAGGATGAACGATAAATTTTTTAGGAACTTCATGCAATACATGCAGAACCAGGTGAGAAGAGCTCATGTCTACAATACTGGCAGAAATGCTGATAATGCACGAATGGTCACTGCCAAGCAGTTTAAAGAGTTGGGACCACCTGAATTTTTCGGCAAGCCAGATCCACTCAAGGCAGAGGCTTGGCTTAAACAATTAACAAAGATATTTGATGTATTGCGTTGCACAGACGAACAAAAGGTTCTTTTTGCCACTTTTATGCTGCGAGGAGAAGCGGATCATTGGTGAAAATCCGTGAAATATACCCGTCACTCGAGATGTCTTGGGTCGAGTTCCAGGAATTATTTAACGAGAAGTATTTCCCGAAGAGTATTCGTCATATGAAGTAGGTGGAATTCATCAAGCTGGAACAGAACAACATGACGGTGTCGCAGTACGAAGCCAAGTTTGTCGAGTTGTCTCGATTTGTATCCCATTTGTAGATACTGAGGAACGGATGACACGAATGTTTCTACGAGGTTTGAAACCAGAAATTCGTAAATATCTCGTTTCTCATAAATGTTATCTATATTCAGATGTCGTGGATAGGGCTCAAGTAGTGGAGCAAGAGAGAGGAATACTGCAACCAGGAAGCAACACCCAACAGCGAGAGAAAAATTATGATAATAATCGTAAAGGTGGTAACAATAATCGAAATAGTGATAACCAGCGAGAAGGGAATCATCACGTCGGAAATGGTAACCACTTCGGTGGTAATCCTGGCCTAGATAACAGGAGGAGTGAGTCAAGCAGCAATAATTCCAAGAAGAGGAAATTCAATAACAACCATGGAAAGGTACCAACATCAGCACCAGCACCAGTACCAGTTTCGAGGGGATGAGAACGACCACAAGCTAGATGTTTCAGGTGTGGGAAAGAAGGGCACATCAGTCCAAATTGTACACAGCCGCCATCCTAAGTATGTTACAATTGTGAAAAAGAAGGTAATATAGCTCGATTTTGTCATGCAGTGAAGTCAAGTCCAACTGCAATGATGACACTAAAGGCGGTCACGGACAAGTCAAAGTCTGTGGTTCAGAGGAGAGCTTTTGTCGTGACATCCCAAAAAGCGCAGAACCCAAACGAAGTTATTACGGGTAAACTACTTATTAACTCTTGTGAAATCTATGCCTTGCTAGATACTGGTTCTACCCACTCTTTTATTTCACCAACATGTGTTCAACGTTTTGAATTTAACTCCTGAGAAATTAGATTTTGACTTATCTGTTGAAACACCATTAGCACAAACATTCGTTACATCTACAGTCTATAAATCTTGTTTTGTTCAAATCGACACCCTCACATTACCTGTTGATCGTATATCCTTGAACATGTATGAATTTGATGTGATTTTAGGAATTGATTGGTTAACTACTCATCATGCTAAAATTGATTGCTTTCGTAAGTTCATTAATTTTCATATTCCTAACCAACCTATTATGCGAATTCAAGCAACCAAACCATTGAAATCAATAACCGTCATTTATAGTCATAAAGCCATTCGTTTATTAAAAAACGGATGTCAAGCTTTCTTAGCCCATGTAACGAATTTAAACAAAAATACGTCAGATTTGAATAATATTTCTATTGTTAATGAGTTTCCTGACGTATTTTCCGAAGAGCATCCTGGCCTACCCCCAGACCGTGAAATCGAATTTTGTATCGACCTTGAACCTGGTACAAAACCCATTTCCAAAACCCCATATCGAATGACTCCTATTGAACTTCAAGAGTTAAAGGTCCAACTACAGGAGTTGTTAGACAGAGGTTTCATACGCCCGAGTACATCGCCTTGGGGTGCTCTGTTTTATTCGTAAAGAAGAAAGACAGGAGTATGAGACTTTATATTGACTATCGGGAGTTAAACCATGTCACCATCAAAAATAGGTGCCCGTTACCTCGCATTGATGACCTGTTCGACCAGTTACAAGGTGCTCAATTCTTTTCAAAGATCGATCTCCGTTCTGAGTATCTTTGCCCGATCCGTATTAAGTGGGGTATAGACTTTGTTGACCCCACGATTAGGGAAGGGTGATCGGCCTCCTTTCGAACCCCCATTATTGAAGTTCCTCTTCATGTGATTATCTGACCTATTGTTGTTATCCAACTTAGAATGGTTGTTCCTATCCTGATCTCTCGATTTCTCTGAAAATGGCATGTTCGGCCTTAATCTCCCCATAGCCTCCTCAATTGCGATGAAACCTTTCGCCCTGTCATATGCTTCAGCCAGGTCCTTCGGGGCATTGAACATTTTGTCCTTCACCAGCTTTTTCGACCTCACCACGTCCAACCCTGTGGCAAAGTATCCGTGGGCCTGAGGGCCATTCAGATCTGTCATATTTTTGACCGCTTCTCAGAATATTTTTACATATTGATTCAGGGTTTCATTAGAGTATTGTCGTACCTACATCAGGGAAGCAGTTGACTTTCCCCTTCGTTTATTACTTCCAAAATGACTATGGAACGTATCGCAAAGCTCTATCCATAACGAAATTAAATTCGGGTGCAGTGACATCATCCACTGTCGGGCCTCCTTCCTTAAAGTTGTAATGAACATCTAGCACTTGGCAGCGTCAAAGTAATCATAAAACTTCATGAACCGTTCATACGCTTGGGTATAGTCGTATGGGTCGTCTGTGCCATCGTGACTCTCCATATATGGGGTCTTCTTGTTGAGGTCGGCCCGAAATCGATCAATCTCCTTAGAAAAAGGGGATGTTGGGTCGACTAGAACCTCCTTTTTCCTGATTAAACGTCGTCAGCTTCTTCTCTAATTCTACGACTCTACATGCAAATGCGTCAGACTCACCTCTTCAGGGGGGATGACCTATGTCTGTCCCGATCATACTCCGGAGAGGCCACCCGTTGTTTACGTCCTGACTCCCCCGCCTTTTGTTGCTTCCTTCCCGAGAGCGACTCCTACGCTTGCTCTTCTCGCACCGAGAATTGTCCGAGCGATGTGTCCTAGATCAATTCCCTGACAATGCTTCTCGATGCTGATGATGACTGAACGAAACCTCTTCACCACCTAACAGCGCTGCCATCTAGGTGTGACCACCCTAAAATTGAGTCCACACAATCCAATTTTGAGTCATCAAAATACATACTACAAATATAAATTTTTTCACTAAAATTAATTGCTAAGAATGCTGAATAACACTCTATATAAAGGTAAAGTCAATAACTATTTTAGGAATCAAAACCTTTGGGAAATGATCGAGAAAACCTTCATACATTGGAGGCCATGCCTCTAAGTTATAATAAATATCATAGGACTTGAGAATTAGCCCTGGTTGACCCATAAGACCCTAAAGAAAAATGAGAAGATTACTATTCTATTTGGAAGGGTATCTTCTTGTCATATAATTATTTCCATTGAGTCAAACTTATGATTATTATCCAACCATACTCCAAGATTATATAGATAGTGCTCATAGATATAGTCAGCAAGTGGATGCGCACAACCATATTTTATGGCAACAAGATTTTATATGTGGTTGGACATCTTGTATGATAGGTACTTGTGATGCTCCCAAATTCGAGTTCACACCACCCTATTTGGTCCACCAAAATCAATTGGTAAAATGGCGTATAATATACGACACACACTTTAAGTTCTCAATACAATTTATAACTTGATGAGGACAACCACTAACTCGGACCATCACTCCATTCCCCTATTTTTTCTGCTAGACCCAGCTACGTACATTCTTATTACCTGAAAGGAATTGTGAAATAAAAGGGTGAACATAAATAGCCCAGTAAAGAATATCATAATGAAGACAATTTATCATTAGTCTTCCATAGTGATAAATCTAATAGAATATCATAGACAACAAGTTTTAGATCAACAACTGCAGCGAAATAAGCAATCCATTAGAAGAGTCAGATAGAGCATAATGGCTACTATCTTCTCCCATTTAAAAAATTCACTATCAATATTTTATCTCTGTAACACCAATCAATCTTTCCTCAAGCCAAAACTAATTTTACCACTTGTCTTTGCCTGTAACACCAAAAATCGTGAGTTTATCAATACATAGTTCCTGTTTATAATCATGCAAATCAACAGTTTATCTTTGCACTACGGGCCAAAGATATTCAATAGTAACACCAATGGTCATACCAATCAACAGTCCATCTTTACACTACGGGCCAAAGATATTCAACTGTAACACCAATGGTTATGATTATACCAGTCTACAGCCTTTGGTCATAATCATACCATTCAACACTTCTCCTTGCACTCAGGCCAAAGAGAAAATTCACCATAATGATTATAACAATGATATAATGAATGGATAGAATAATCATAATAGTAAAATAAAGAATAAACATTAGAGATTTGCAATTTAATTCTACATAGAGTCCAATAATGTCCAAATTGTCAACACGATATCCAGAAAATCGAGTTGAGTTCTTGATTGAATATAAAATTTAAGAAAATATAAGCTTCCCATTTCTAAAATAACAATTAAAATTTAATAGTAAGATTCAGGTAAAAATATTAGATGAAGCACAAACTATTAAAGATATTTTAATCATTTTTAGGAATTTTAACCATTTAATAATAAGGCTAAAAATGACTAATAATGTCTTACCATAAATTGAAGAGTTTGAAAGAAAATGAAATCCTTTACTAATATGTAAGAAATGATATTCCATACGAGTATGAAAGAAAATAATATCACTTACGAGTATCAAAGAATGATCACCCCTTACCTCAATATTATGAAACACGAAATTAATGGTCGAACAATTTCCTCCATGTTCGTGTTTACAGCAGTAAAGAATCTGACTTTTGGTTCTTCTAGAGTTTTTAAAAATCTCTTTATGTGTCAAAAATTATAGCTCTCAAAAAGATACACGAAATAGACTCAAGAATCACTCCATTCTGAGTTAATATGACTAAGTTATGAATTTTCAAAACTAGGGCTGAAAATAGTGACGAAAATCAGGTCAGCTTATGGTTTTTAGCATTTTAAGACACGAAGATGACATCAGATGACTTTCCTTCCTCTTCAAAGTTGTATAGAACGAAAAACTAATGAAAACAGGCTTTGAAATCACTCAATTCCAATAAAGGATAAATTTACTACAATTTTTCTAAAGTGTTGTTGTACCTAAGAAAATTTCACTCGGGAATTCAAAGAAGAATGCATTAAAGACTTAGCTTGGAATGACTTGGAATACAAATGTAGTACTCTAGATGATATTTACTAATACTTGAGATAGCCGAGTGATTAGTGGGTTTTATACCAATTAATTATGTATTGTTGAGCTTAATTATTGTTATCCTTAAGTGTTTTTAGTATCATTTTATTTGTTTTTGTGTTTATTTATTGTAGGATGGAGTTGGAGGGGCATAGAAGTTATTTGGTGAAGAAAAGAATTAAAAATTGGGTTGGGTGGCATTTTTGTAAATACGTGGTCCTGGTCAAGCATCTAGGCGCTTGGATTTGAACTAGGTTAGGCGCCTAGGCGCTCTAATGCAAAATGAGAAGGTTTTGTGCGGCTGTGAGGAAAAATTGAAGCCAATTAGGAATCTGAATGAGGGTTTTATTAATATACAAAGGAGAAGACTTCAGAACAGAACGCAACGAGAGATTTTGTAGAGAAAACAACAAAGAGAACACGTAGGAGATTTGCAGAGCTTGAAGATCAAGACAGAGATTGGGAGTAGCTTTATAGTTTCTTCTATCCCTTTCTATTATCTTTAATTTTTGTATTCTCTAGGATGTTTTTATTTATTATTTGGAAGATGTTTTCCTTTATTGTTATGAATTAAACTTTCAATTAAGATTGCAACGGAACTTAGTATGTAATTTAGATTGATGCTTTCTATTTAATTTAAGCTAATTATTTTTGAATTGTTTATCATATCTTGTTCTTATTGATTAATTGCCTGATCAACAATTACCGATATAATTTATACACAATTGAAAGATGGAGAATAGATTTAGATCTGGGATATGATAGCATCTGTTCATATAATCTGAATAAGGTTAATATGATTAGAGTATAGGATAGGAATATACATATATGTCTTTTGCAACCATTAAAAGAATTTGTGCTTGAAACCCTAATTAACATAATTCACATAGGAATATAGTGCGTTAATTAATTAGTGTGTTCCTTGTAGTTCTATTGCTTTAATATTGAATTTATAAGGATTTGTTCATGTGTCATTCGGAAGAAGCACTTGAATATTATAAAGAATTCTTAGTTAGTGATTCAGTGTAATTAATTAATTAAATAGGAAGTGTATTAGTTTAAATGAAATACTAAGGGAAGTTGTAATCTTAAACTATCATCTCTGCATTTATTCTTGCGATTTTATAATTCAGTAGTTAATTTTGTTAATTTAGTTCTCAAAATCACAAATATTATTCATAGTTTAAATAAGATTAATTGAGTTAGAATTAGTAAGTGATAAATATTAACATATTTCCTCGTGGGAACGATACTCTACTTACTCTTTATTACTTGTTGACTACGTATACTTGCGTGTAAATTGTCAATACTTATTTTGGACAACACTTAGCATACTTAGAGAGAAACTTACAATAAGAAAAAAAATTTAAAGAGTGAAAGATAATTTAAGTAAGAAAGTTGTGTATTTCCTTATTGTTAAGCCTTCCTATTTATAGACAAAATCCACCAATATCTACCACACATCAATTATCAAAATTTTTCTATATCATCCATCAATTTTTTCTTCAATCTATATCATCCATCAATTTTTTCTTCAATCTATATCATCCATCCATTTTTTTCTTCAATCTATATCATCCATCCATTTTTTTTCTTTAATCTATATCATCCATCCATTTTCAAAAATATCAATCCATTATAAAAAAATAAATCCATTATCAAAAAGATAACTTTATTATTAAAAAGATAAATCCATTATCAAAAAGATAAATCCATTATCAAAAATTATTATTATTATTATATCCATTTTCTGTATTATTGTATTAATGTATTATTATCACAGATATTATAGAGTAGTAATTCTAGCAACCAAATCATTCCCAGAAAAGAGGGGGTCTTCCGTATAAATAGAGCGCAATTAAATAACCCCTTTCCTCGATAGAACTTCTAGATATTGCTAACAATACTAACTAATCTAATAATATCATTTCAAAAAATACGAGTTATTATGTCGTGACAATTATTGATGAAATACTGTGAAGATGCTACTGTAATAATTTTTTTGGTAAAATATTATTCATATTATAAATGTATAAGAACCAAAAAAAAATTGGAGGCTTCAGTGGTGTCTTCATCGACACAACTCAACTTACTCCTGAATAAATATAGGGCGTCAAATCACTTGAGTATAGAAGAGCTTACCAAGACTCGAACCCACGTTTATAGGGACTTATGTCCGACTTCCCACCACTAAGCCACCACCCCAAGCGATGATAAAATACAACAACATAAATATATAAACATTTATATTACTAGCATATCAGATAGGTGCATAATATTTGATTATTTTTATTCCTTTATGCTTAGTTTAGCTGCATTTATTTGTTATATGAACTGAATTAAAGTGTTTATAGATTTTTAGTAGAATTAGAGTGATTTAGTGAATTATGGAGTCTAATGCTGAATTTTATGTTGTCTTACAGAAATACTCTACGATCATGATTGGCACTCTACGATCATGAAACTTACTCTACGATGGTGATGTTTACTCGATGATCGTCCTAAGTTCATTCTACATTTGGCAAGTTTACTCTACGTTTTTCACTCGACAGCTAGTTCACTCTACGATTGATGAGGTTTACTCTATGATTCCGAGAGAAGGGTTCCACTCAATGATCAGTCACTCTATGACTGCATGACTACTCTACAAAGTGCTAGTGAAGAGTGTTACTCTACGATTTTAATCGACTTATAGATTTTCGAATCAGAGTAGGATTTGAGATGTTGGAGCTTAAAAATATGATTCCTAACATGATTGGAGATAGCCTCGTGCATCAAAAAGGAAGTTCAATCTAATATGGAGATTCAAGTCAAAGTCGATAAGGAAATTACATCTGATTATGGAGATAGAACCTGATACGGAATTTGAGTCAAAGATCAATATAAAAATTGAGTACAAGCTAATGCTGAATTAGAGAAGGAAACTGAGGAAAACTTGGATTTGAAAACTAAATTCTAAATTGATAAGGAAGCTACTAAAAGCTGGATTTCAAAGATTGAGAAGGATTTAGAATCCTACCATGTCTACAGAGTGAAGACTTCCAAAGTAGAATTGGATTAGAATTCTTTTAAGCTTTAGATATTTATATATAAATACTTTCACTTGTAATTATTTTGAGGATCATTAGATCATAGAGAGAGTTTTTATCATATTCAGAGTATTCATAGAAGCTTGTCAGGCTAGTTTTCTTTATTTAGTTTGAAGGGGACGTGGATCCTTATTTGCAGTTAATGGTTTGATTGAATATAAAATATTTATTCCTTTCTTATATGAAACTTATAATGATAATCTGTTTTAACTGTTGAATGTTATTTGGTTAACTAATTTGGTTTCTGCAGGATTAAATTAGTTAATTAATAATATTTAAATCAACAACCTTTATGCATTAAATATCTTACTTTAGATGTTGTATTTGAACTTAAATTTTGACTAATCCATTTGTTACCTACTTTTCGTGGTCTTACAAGTGAGGACCCATATAAAAATTTGAAAGAATTTCATGTGGTGCGAGCCACATGGAATAATTGAGGAGCAGATCAAGCTTAGAGCCTTTCCTTTCTCACTGGCAGATTTGGCAAAAGATTGATTGTATTACCTACCATCAAGTACAATCCAATCATGGAAGGACATGAAGAAGCTGTTCTTAAAGAAGTATTTTCCTGCTTCAAGGGTAGCCAATATAAGAAAGGAGATCTATGCAATCAGACAGTTTAGTGGGGAAACATTCTACAAATATTGGGAAAGATTCAAGAAGTTTTGCTCTAGCTGCCCACCTCACTAGATAGATGACCAGCACTTGATCCAGTATTTCTATGAAGGATTGGTACCAATGGACAGAAGTATAATTGATGTTGCTAGCAAAGGAGCATTGGTTGGCAAGACTCCAGAGGCTGCAAAGAATTTAATTTCCAACATGGTCGCAAACTCACAATAATATGAAACTAGAATGAATCATGCACCACAAAGGGTAAATGAGGTGAGTATTTGCAGTCATGAACAACAGATTTCTGAACTAACCACTTTGGTGAGACAATTAGTTGTAGGAAATAAGCCAGTTGTAAAGGCATGTGGAATTTGTTTACAGTCAAACCATTGCACAGATGCATGCCCCACACTGCAAGAAGAGGAAACCATGCAATAAGCTAATGCAATAGAAATTTACCAAACACAACCTCAGAGAAAATATGATCCTTATTCGAACACTTATAATCCTGGATGGAAGGATCACCCTAATCTGAGTTATGGAGGGAATAGACCACCTGCACCACATGTCTTTCCACCTAGGCATAAGGGTTTTCAACCAACTCAATACCAACCTAAAACAACAACATCAGCACCTTCTGAAACTTCCATGGAAGAGATGTTCAAAGCACTGATGGGACAAACACAACAGTTCATGAATAACACTCAATAATTCATGAACCAGACACAACAATTCCAGCAGGAGACAAAGACTTCAGTCCAGGATTTGAGAAATCAATTGGGTTAGCTTGCAACCATAGTAGGGAAATTAGAATCTCAAGGCTCAGGAAAATTGCCATCCCAAATAGTTGTCAACCGAAGAGAAAATGCTAGTGCTATTACTTTGAAAAGTGGAAAATAGTTAGTAGTACCCCAAGCTACTGCAGACTTTGAACAAGATGACGAGAAAGCTAAGGAGGAAGCTGAACTATCTAAGGTAAGTCCTAACTCTATGAGTTCAGTTAAGACTAATCCCCTACCTTTTTCACCTAAAAATCACAAGACTTCAAGGAAAGATGAGCAAGAGAAGGAGATTTTGGAGACCTTCAAAAAGGTAGGAGTCAACATTCCATTGTTCGATGCAATCAAACAGGTGCCAAGGTATGCTAAATTTTTGAAAGAGCTATGCACTAACAAAAGGAAGTTGAAAGATGATGAAAGAGTCACTGTTGGAGAAAATGTATCAGTATTACTTCAAAGAAAAATACTCCCTAAATGCAAGGATCCAAGCATGTTCATCATACCATGTAGGATAGGTAACACCAGGTTTGAGAAAGTTATGTTAGATTTAGGAGCTTTAATTAATGTCATGCCTTTATCTATATTTTCTTCTTTAAATATAGGTTCTTTAAAACAAACTGATGTTATTATTCAACTAGTTGATAGGACTAACACTTACCCTCAAGGGGTAATTGAAGATGTTTTAGTACAGGTAAATGAGCTGATCTTCCCTGCAGACTTTTACATAGTGGATATGGAAGATGATACATCTCCAAATTTTACATATATCTTATTAGGGAGGCCATTTTTGAAAACAGCAAGAACCATGATTAATGTACATAATGGGACCTTAATCATGGAGTTTGATGGAGAAAAGATTCAGTTTAACATATATGAGGCAATGAGGTACCCTAGTGATGTTAATCCAATTTTTGTTATTGATGTGATTGATTCTCTAGTGCAGCACTCTTTTGAACACATATATAAGGAAGGTTTGGAGGTAGCTATAACTAACAGCTTAGAGTTGGACAAAGAAGAAGAAGTTGAAAGAACTAAGAATTGAAAGAGGTTGTGGTTACATTGCACTCTTTACCCAAAATTTCAGATATGTATGTAGTCAATTCTATTCAATTACCTACCACTCATCAAAAATTGTTACCATCTGTTATGCAGGCCCCAATATTAGAATTGAAACCATTGCCTGTGCACTTGAAGTATGCATACCTAGGGACTGATGATACATTACTAGTGATAATTGCTAGTTACCTAACCAAAGGGCAGGAGAATAAATTGCTCAGAATTTTTAGGGATCACATCACTATTTTTGGTTGGACAATAGTAGATATTAAAGGTATAAGTCCAGCAATGTGTATACATAGAATTCGTTTGGAAGAAGGAGCCAAGCCAACCAGGGAAGCACAAAGAAGGTTGAATCCACCCCTGATGGAGGTAGTTAAGAAAGAAGTGTTGAAGTTGCTAGATGCAGGTATAATCTATCCAATTTTAGACATCCAATGGGTGAGTCCAGTCCAAGTAGTACCAAAGAAGTCTGGAATCACAGTTATCAAGAATGACAACAATGAGCTGGTACCAACAAGAATGCAAACATGATGGAAAATGTGTATTAATTATAGGAAGTTGAACGCAGTAACTAGAAAAGACCACTTTTCCCTTCCTTTTATTAATCAAATGTTAAAAAGATTGGCAGGCTATGCTTATTATTGTTTTCTAGATAGTTTTTCAAGTTACAACCAGATTGTGATTGCACCAGAAGACTAGAAGAAGACCACATTCACATGCCCATTTGGAACTTTTGCTTATAGGAGAATGTCCTTAGGCTTGTGCAATGCACCAGGTACTTTTCAGAGATGTATGGTAAGTATTTTTTCTGATATTTTAGAGAATTGCATTGAGGATTTTATGGATGATTTCACAATATATGGTGATTATTTGGATGCATGTTTAGACAATTTGACTAAAGTACTTGATAGATGTTTGGAAACAAATCTTGTTCTTAACTGAAAAAAATGTCACTTTATGGTGGAGCAAGGGATAGTACTTAGTCATGTAGTTTCAACTAGAGGATTAGAAGTTGATAAAGCGAAAATAGAAATTATTGCTGAATTACCTTACCCTGTAAAGGTGTAGTAGATTCGTTCTTTTCTTGGACATGCAGGTTTCTATAGGAGGTTTATCAAGGACTTCTCCAAAATAGCTTTGCCTTTGTGCAAATTGCTGCAGAAGATGTGGAGTTCCAGTTTACTGATGAATGCAAGGAGGCTTTTGACAAATTGAAGAAGTTGTTAACCTTAGCACCAATAATCCAACGACCAACTAGAAGATGCCTTTTGAAATTATGTGTGATGCTAGCAATTATGCACTGTATTAGGCCAAAGAATTAACAAAACTGTCCATGCTATCTATTATGCTTCCAGTACTTTGAATGATGCCCAGATAAATTACTTAACGATTGAGAAAGAACTTTATCAGTTATTTTTGCCTTAGAGAAATTTAGATCTTATTTACTTGGAGCTAAGGTTGTAGTTTATTCTGATCATGTTGCTCTCAGGTACTTGCTGGCTAAGAAGGAATCTAAGCCTAGAATCATTAGGTGAATTTTGTTGCTACAGGAGTTTGACTTGGAGATCAAAGACTAGAAAACAGCAGATAACTTGGTAGCAAACTATTTGAGCAGAATAATCAAAGGATGAAGAGACACTTCTATTACAAGATTCTTTCCCAGATGAGTACTTGTTTTCTATTGATAGTGTTTTGCCTTGGTATACTAAAATTGTTAATTATTTAGCCAGTGACTTTGTCCCAAAAGAATATTCTAAAATGCAAAAAGATAAGCTGAAATCAGATGTCAAACCCTATGTATGGGATGACCCACACTTATGAAAATTTTGTGCTGATTAGGTTGTTAGGAGGTGTGTACCCAATAGTGAATTTCAGTCTTTTCTGTGGAGGTCATTTTGGACCTAAAAGAACTGCTCACAAGGTTATAGAATCTGATTTTTATTGGCCAACTATTTTTAAAGATTATTATCTGTTTTGTAAGTCATGTGCAAACTGTCAAAAGACTGGGAATATCTCACATAGGAATCAAATGCCACAGACCCCTATTTTAATTATTGAAATCTTTGATGTCTGGGGAATTAATTTTATGGTACCCTTTCCTTCCTCTTTTGGTAATACTTATATCCTTTTGGGTGTTGATTATGTCTCCAAATGGGTTGAAGCTAAGGCTACATGGGCTGATGATTCTAAAGTTGTTGTAGATTTTGTTCAGTCTAATATTTTTGTCAGGTTTGGAGCCCTAAGAGCTATTATCAGTGACAGAGGAACCCATTTTTACAATAGGGTGCTGGCAGCACTGTTTAAGAAGTAATCCTTGTCACTTACCCGTGGAATTGGAGCATAAAGTTTTTTGGGCAATCAAGCAGTGCAACATGAGTTTGGCTGAAGCTGGAGAGCATAGGAAGATGCAGTTGCAGGAACTAGAGGAGTTAAGGAATGAAACTTATGAAAGTTCTAAGATTTAAAAGGACAAAACTAAAGCCTTTCATGACAAACAGAGTTTGAGGAAGATTTTTGTTTTAGGACAGAAAGTTCTCCTTACCACTCAAGGCTTAAGTTTTTTCCAGGTAAATTACGTTCTAGATAGGTTGGACCTTTTGTGATTACTAACATTCTTCATCATGGTGCAGTGGAAATTCAGAGTCCAAGTATAAGGAAAATATTTAAAGTGAATGGTCACAGGCTCAAACCCTTCTATGAGGGTTATTAGGTGGAAGATGTTGAGACAGTTGCATTAGAGGATCTAATTTATAGAGATTAAGCATATTGAGGTCGGGCAAACGACATTAAACAACTACGCTGCATGGGAGGCAACCCATGATTCAGATTTGATTTTTCTATCCCTTTACTTTTTATTTTTGTAGTTGCATATTAGTTAGTACTTTTTTCTTTGCATGATTATCTTACATTGGGGATAATGTAAGGTTTGAGTGTGGGGGAAGGGTTTTAGGTTATTTATTATTTGAGTTATTAGTTTACTATTTAGGAAATGACATGTTAAATTTTTTTTCACTCTACGATTGTTACCCTACGATCGTAGTGTTCTGCTAAGCTTTTGAAGGTTGAAATCGTAGAGTGAATATTGATGTTTATTTACAAAATTTGATTTAATGCTTTGTTAACTAATGAATGATGATGACTTAGTTAGGATCCATGAGCTAATTTTGAATTGAAATTGCTTTGCATGGATACTTGAATATGTGATATATGATTACTTGACTGAGTTATTTATGGGATTATACTTTGTGCACTAATCTTATGATTTAAGACTTATTAAACTGCTTATTTTTTTTACAGAACCATGTGAAAAAAAATTGGAAGTTATGTTGGAAAGAGAAAAGTTGAGAAAATTGTGAAAATTGCAGAATGAAAAAAAAGTGTAGATGTCTTGCATTGTTGAGATAGAGCGTACAACGCACTCACCCATAAACACAGGAAGTGAGAGGGAGCGTAAAACGCACTCGCTAGAAATCTAATAAGTGAGATGGAGCATAAAATGCACTCACTTGAAAGAAAAAAAATATGAAAGGTGAAATAGAGCATAAAATGCATTCACCTAAGAAAGTAAACATTACATATTCTGATGGTTGAAAATAATTACAGAATAATCAGGTTTTGAGTTATGAGTCAGTGTGCACAGTTGATGTTCCATAATAGCTAAGTTGGGTATTTGTGTTGATCATATGAGAGCTATTTATGTGGATATGTTCTGATTTAGAGGATGATCTGTGGGTAATGACAGAGTTGTTGTTGTAAGTTGGTTGATGAGGTGTTGGTCAGGTTTTTGTGATTGGTGTTATTATTCCATATTGATGTTTATTTAGAGACCTTTGAAATATTGGTTGAATAAGTCAGATAAGTTTTTCCTAATATGATTCCTGTTCAGCTTATATGAGGACATGTAAAAGCTAAGTGTTGGGGAATTTGATAGGTGCATAATATTTGATTATTTTTATTCCTTTATGCTTAGTTTAGCTGCATGTTATTTGTTATATGAACTGAATTAAAGTGTTTATAGATCTTTGAAAGAATTAGAATGATTTGGTGAATTATAGAGTCTAATGCTGAATTTTATGTTGTTTTACAGAAATACTCTACGATTAGCATTGGCACTCTATGATCATGAAGCTTACTCTACGATGGTGCTGTTTACTCGACGATCGTCCCAAGTTCATTCTACGTTTGGCAAGTCTACTCTACGTTTTTCACTCGACAGCTAATTCACTCTACGATTGATGAGGTTTACTTTACGATTCCGAGAGAAGGGTTCCACTCAATGATCAGTCACTCTATAACTGCATGACTACTCTACAAAGTGCTAGTGAAGAGTGTTACTCTACGATTTTAATCGACTTATAGATTTCCGAATCAGAGTAGGATTCGAGATGTTGGAGCTTAAAAATATGATTCCTAACATGATTTGAGATAGTCTCGTGCATCAAAAAGGAAGTTCAATCTAATATGGAGATTCAAGTCAAAGTCGATAAGGAAACTACATCTGATTATGGAGATCGAACCTGATACGGAATCTAAGTCAAAGATCAATATGAAAATTGAGTACAAGCTGATGATGAATTGGAGAAGGAAACTGAGGAAAACTTGGATTTGAAAACTAAATTCTAAATTGATAAGGAAGCTACTAAAAGCTGGATTTCAAAGATTGAGAAGGATTTAGAATCCTACCATATCTACAAAGTAAAGACTTCCAAAGTAGAACTGGATTAGAATTCTTTTAGGCTTTAGAGATTTATCTATAACTACTTTCACTTGTAATTGTTTTGAGGATCATCATATCATAGAGAGAGTTTTTATCATATTTAGAGTATTCATAGAAGCATGTCAGGCTAGTTTTCGTTATTTAGTTTGAAGGGGACGTGGATCCTTATTTACAGTTAATGGTTTGATTGAATATATAATATTTATTCCTTCTTATATGAAACTTATTATGATAATCTATTTTAACTGTTGAATGTTATTTGGTTAACTGATTTGGTTTCTACACGATTAAATTAATTAATTAATAATATCTGCTAGATTCAGGGATAGTATTACGTAATTGATATTGTTTTTAATCATAAGTAGCAGTTAGTAATACTCATTATGGTCAAACTTTTGGTTGTTATTATGGTTATCAGAAGACAAGTTGAACAATCCGAGCATATGTGTTTGTTGCTTGGAATAGTCTAATTCTTTAGTTCTTAATGTTGTCGTCATATTAAATCTAAAAAGCTTGTTTTAAGTTATATGATAGTTAGAATCTTGTGAAGAGCTTATTTCATTAAGTGATAATCTAAGAGGAATTTCGGATAGCCGAGCTTGTTGCTATCAAGGACTATTAGTTTTATTGAAGGTTGAATATTGCTAAGTTTGGTTATTCTATTGCTGTGAAAAGGTGAAGCTGAACTGGAAAAAACTGAAGTTTTAATTCATTGGTTAATTTCATTACTTTTATTCTGTTTCTATTAAACAAAATCAAAACCCCCCATCTTTATTTACTGTTCGAAACATAAGGATAAGTTAGAAATTAACATTGTTCTTTGTGGGAACGAACACTTACTACTGCTATATTGTGCTTAGTTTTGAGTTTGTAAAGTTTAGTAAGGTTTTTATTTTTGGTAGCACTAACAACAGCTTCCAATATCCTTTAGTTAGAAGGTATACAGTTGTCATCGTACTTTACCAATAATATTTTCCGACAGAACGAATATTTTCCGACAAAAGCAATATTACCTAACAGAACGAATATTTTTCGACATACCTTTTTATAATATAATTTGCACATTTCACCCGTAACTTTATCATTTTATTAATTTAATACCTTACTGTTTAGAATAATAATTATAAGAAAAATAAATTCTCTTTATTAAAAATTTGGGGTCCTACACTAGCATCCAGTTCTTTCTACTAAAGGCCCAAGGCCTCCATGACATCTTTGTTCTCCTACATTTTCTTAGCCAAGATCACCTCCCTTTTGTCTCGATCGTCACACTTCAAGTTCTGGTCTTCGGCACGACCATAGGCGTCTACCGTCTTTTGAGTGTGCGAGAACAGTTGATGTCTGACCAGAGCCGTCTTGGCATTCGTTGGGCCCACAGACTGACTGTTGGTGCCGAGTCTGTCTGAGACATAATTGGAATGACCTAATATGTCTTTGACCGAACCTCTGGGTTGAACAGATAGGTTGGCCGTCAATTTCTCTCGTCCATTAACTATGTTTGACTTGCTTGTCGCCATTACTCCGGTTAAAACTTCGGGTGATTGAAAAGAATTATATAACACTAAAGGCCCTCATTCTAGCATCAATGTTAACGTCAAGATTCGTTCATGCGTCCAATCACCAACAACGCGTCCAATCCTGCATAGAAACGAGATCACAGGTAGGAACTCGACGGCTTGGGCCACCGAGGGATAGCTTCGATGTGAGAATGGGGATAGGATGAATATAGGTTAACAATATAAGTTTAATGTTTTAGTGCTCCAAAGTATTCAAGTACCTGTAAATTAAGGTATAACCTTGTATTTATAATGATCACACCTCCTTAAACATCATGTCCCCGAATTGGAATAGAAGTCCTTATTATGATAGATACCATAATGGGATAGAAGTGAATTTCCTTAAAGTCGAACATTATCCTAATTCTTTCCTTAGGAATTGAAAATTAAATGCAGTTAGGAATCTTAGATTTTTTTAAAGTTCTCCCAAAATAGGCTCTTACATGTGGAAAGTCCCTCCAAGTGTACTATGGCTCACCAAATTATCTGCACCCAACTAATCATGCCCCAAGACTTCCAAATAAAATCTGTGCATTAGAATCAAAGTAAAGGAAAAAGAGACAAAAGGTCAACATTTTTTGCTCATCGTCCAAATGCAAAGAATAAGGAGAAACGCATTCAAAAAGGGCATTATCTTTCACAAGAATTCCTTGTGGATAATTTAAAGTATCTGCAACTAATTCCAATTCATAGTTTTTACGTAAAAATGCAGGATTCCTCTCTTCTCAAGTACTCATTTTTTTTTCTCTTTCTACCACCAATCTTCAAAATGCAATAATATTTTTATTACAAGTCCAAAAAAAAATCAATTTATATATCTTTGAAAGCTCTCGTTAAAATCTGCAAAATAATATGCATTGTTGGTATATTTTAATAATGCATTGTTGGTATATTTTGTTTTATTTAAAATGATCAAAATTAAAGTCAAAGTTTTGTATTTTAAAATAGAGTACTATTATAGGCTTTGGCTATAATATTTTGCATTTTAACCACTTTAAAACATATTAACAATGCATTTTCTTTTGAAGATCTTCTCAAAAGCTTTCTAATGATATAAAGATTGGCAATTTACGAAATGAAACAAAAAAGTTACTGAATTTTAAAGATTTGATGATTGAAAGAGGAAAAATAATTTTAGATAGAATGAATATTTTGACCATTTTAGATTTGTTAACATAAAAAAAACTATATCTAAAAATTATAAATTATAGCGAATAGTTTCATAATTTTTTTAATTTGAACGTTCATTCACTCATAAATTGAACGGTAGAAGATGAGTTGGCCCTAAACAATGTCAGGACTAACGTTGGCCCTTGATAACGATCCCCACATATACACATATGTGTATACTTTTATGTGCGCCCAAAAAAAAGTTGTGTATAACCAACCGCGCACAATGTAACTATCATTTTGTACATCTAATTAACGGGTTAAATGCTTTTTTGGTTACTGTACTTTATGTCAACTTACAAGTGGATAACTAAACTTTTTTTTCTTACAGTTAACTCACTAAACTGTTATCTACATACAAAAATTTGAATTTTCGTAATAGGCATTAATTTATTTAATGGGAGAATGACGTGTTCTGCACCATGTCCAACTTAATCCAAACTGGAGCTAAGATGTAACTGATTTTAACACTTCAGTTATAACCCACCCATAGAAAACAAATCTACGTACCCAACAAAGATCCGATCCACCCAACAAAGTATTCATGATAAATAACGTACAGAACTCAAAAGGGGGGGGGGGAAATTAAGGGTTCATGGTGGTCATTGGGTTCAATCGACTACTTCTTCAATTCCTACTAACAATCTGTTATTGCGTTTCTTAAGATGAGTACCTCAAATGGAGTAGACATTTCTTACAAAAGGAATTCGGTGACTAAATCTTCAGATTTTGAGCGCGAATCCTCGTTTTCTTCTCCAATCCTTTGCCGCTGTGGAATCGTTGCACCCATATGGGAAGCTTGGAAAGAAGGAACCCTAGATCCATGTAGAAAATTTGTTGGTTATAGTAGATACAAGGTATTTTAATTTGCAATATATTTTCCCTCACAAGATTCGTTGGTTTTAGCTAATTTTCCCTCACAAATCTTTTTTTATTGTTTTGTTGATAAGGATAAAAATAAGTATTATGGATTTTTCAAGTGGTGTGATCCTCCATTCACTGAAAGATCAAGAGAAGTGATAAAAAAATAAGGGCTGAACTATGCTTTGTGAACGAAAAAATACAAAGGCTGAAATTCTTTGAGAATGGAAGTGAATCAAGTGTGATCAAAGAATTGAAGAGGGAAAATGCCCAAAAAATAAAAAAAAAAACTCAGAAGGATGTGGATTGTTCTAATTTGTTCATTGTTGATGTTTTTAATTTTTTTAGTAATAGTGGTGTAAAACAACATTCGACAACATGAATGTAATGTTTTGGGATGGTTGATATTTTTTTATTATAACTATGGAAGTTTTGTGTTTGAAGGTTATGATTTTGTTTTTTTATTGTAATTATGGAAGTTTGGTTATGATTTTAATGAATGAAATGGAAAAAACAGAGCATTTTGCTCCTTTGTTGAATTTGGTATGGCATTTTTAAATTGGGATGATTGATGTTTTGTTATTGTAACTGGAAGTTCGGTGTTTGAAGGTTATGATTGTTTTTTTATTATAATTATGGAAGTTTGGTTATGATTTTAACGAATGAAATGAAAAAATAGAGCATTTTGAAAGAACATTGTTGTATCTAGTATGGCATTTTTAAGTTAGGATGGATGATTGAACCCTGGTTGCACCATAATTTCCATATCTGCACTAAACCTTGGGATCAATTGATAACCAAACCGCAACAATAAATGTCACAATCTCACCATAATAAATTAATAACCAAAGCAAATTGAAATATATTGATAATCAGTCAATAATATTGATAACCATCAGGCATATAACATTGATCAATCTATAGCATTACAATAAATCGAGTTAGCTTCCTTGCATCAGTTGGTACAATTTACCCAAAAATAATTACCAAATTATACCAACTCAGAAGATATACCATACATATATAATCAGCTATCCCATGCCAATTCGGAAACTATACCAAAAAAGTATCACCAGTTATCCCAAAAGTTATACCAAAAGTTATCCCATACATATCACCAATATTCAAAAACTATACCAAAAGCTATCCCATACATATATCCCAAAATATATAACATAAATATTCTTCTTTGCATGTTACTGCTACTGTTTTGTGTTACTTCCATCCATCTGTTTTGGTGTTTTAAATGGTCTGCATGTTGAAGATTGTGACCCTCGAGTGTTTGCATGTCTTTTCCTTGTATGTCATTGGTTTGGTGGTGTAGAAGATGGTAGAGTGCAGCCTTCCACAGTTGGTGGTGTAGAAGTTGGCATCTATTTAGAAGTACACAACAGTTAATGTAAATTAAATTTAACAGTTATCAATAATACTAAAAAACCAACTGTGGTTGAACTTATACTTACATAGGTAATTTTGTCTTTTCCTTTTCCAATCTCACTTGCATTGTCAACCCTTTTAACTATTTCAGTACCCTATGGAATAAAATAGAAAAAATCAATTAAACTTAAATGAAAATGAAAATGCATATATTTAAAAAAAAACTTACAGCATCTTCAGTAGGTGGATTAGATGGCTTTTCTGCTCTTCCTTTTCGCCTTGGGGACTTGAGGTTATGATTATGAATGTAATTTCCAGGCAGAGTTGGGTGCTTTGGACACCTGGCTCGATTGTGACCTTCTCCATGACATATGCTGCAGTGCATCTTCCTCCCTTTCCTTGACACCCTACCAACCTTCCCACTGCCATTTGCTCCATCTTCCAACTACTCTTTTCTTCTTAATCTTTGTGGCATTCCCTTCAACTTCTTTTTCATAAGTAGAGGCAACAAGATATCACATTCAGTAAAGTCCCAAAAATCTTGCACATTCAATACTTCTAAGGTATGAGAATAAGTTTTCATATAAGTGTCCCTAGTGTACCAGTGAGCCACATAATCTATTGGGTTTCCATAGATAGAATGAATTACCCTAACAACATGGGAAAAAGGGATTCCTGTCAAATCCCACACCCTACATGCACAACTTTTCTCCTCAAGATTAACAGTGTATCCTCCCCTTCCTCTCTCCTTCACTTAGAACTTTGAGTGTCCATCCCATAAAGCTTCACAATTTGCAGAGTCTAAGATAGCTACATCCAATTTCTTCTTAATCCTTGGGCAGATTAAGTCTTAAGTCTTCATCATTGCATCTCTTTTCTGGTGAAACCTCACCATAATTTGATCATGTATCTCAGCTAGCATGTGTAGCACTGGCATATATCTTGCCTTTATGATCCATGCATTGAAGCACTCGGACATGTTATTTTCCACACTGTCAGTCTTTGAGTGAGTCTCAAAGAATGCCTTGGGCCAAACCTTGGGATCTTGCTCTGCCAGTTTGTCATGTGCAATAGTTGATAACCTTTTAACCTCTCTCATTGTCCTTTTGTGTGCTACAGTATGAGTTGCCATGGATGCCTTCCAAAATGCTGCTTTAAGTGCTTGGGAATGATACTTCTTCCTTCAATTTGCATAGGTGTGCCTTGCACAGTTTTTATGCTCTGCATGAGGAAGAAGATCCTATATAGCCCCTTTCAATCCCTGAAAATATGAATTGTTAGATAAATGTACATGCCCACAGTTTTAAAAAATAAATAATGATGTGTCTTGTAGTTATTAACAAATATTAACAAATATGTTAACCTTTTGTTGGTCAGATATTAAAGTCAGCCCATAGCCATCTCCCAAAGTAAGATCATACACCAACAAGTACATGAACCAAGTCCAGCTTTCATAATTCTCACTCTCCACCATCTCCACAACTATAGGAAACATTTGATTGTTTCCATCCCTGCCCACTGCAGATAGAAGCTACCCACCACATACTGTTTTAAGAAAACAGCCATCCAAGCAAATAACAGGCCTACATCCAGCTTTCTAAGCCTTTTTCAAAGCATCATAGCAAACATAAAATCTCTTAAATTTGGGCACATCTTTGGGATTCAATCTTATTGTTTTTATGTCAACTGTGTTATTTTTATTACTTTTAACTATCTCAGCCCCAAAGTCCCACACCCTTGCATAATGATCCTTCATGACCTGTTGAATCCCCTACAATGCTAACTGTCTAACCCTCATGCACTTCACCTCTGTAACATCAAACTTCAGTTTTAACTTTATCTCTTCTTGCATCTCCCTCAATTTCCAGCTAGGATTCCTCCTAATCCTATCCCCATAGTAATCAGCCAAGTACTTGACTGTAGCCAGCTTATTTTTGAAGATCCTGGTGTAATTGTGAATGTCTAAGATAGACTTAATCTGCCATGTATCAGTCCCTTGTATGTAACTAGCCCATACTTTTTATGGACATCCTTTATCACACCTAAGTTGGCATCTTTGGGAATCATTGAATGAATACCATAATTTTCTCCCATTTGCAATGGAGTACTCTCTTATGGCATCTTTAAACTCTCTAATGCTGGAAAATGTCATGTACTCCTTAAACTTTATCAACTTCTTTTTAGTCTTCTTGTTATAAACCTCAACTGTCTTTCTTATTTCTTTACTAGGAGGAGGCCCTGCATAGCAAACATCCTTATTTGTTTCACTGCTCTCAGAAAGAGACCTTAGCATATCACTGTTCTCGTATTCACTTTGCCATGATGTATCATCTGAATCAGTGTTCTCACCATCATTCCCAAATTGTTCTCCCTCATTTTCTCTCTCATCCTCACCCTTTTCATCTCCATTATTCACTTCATCTTCCTCCTATCCCTGATTTTCTCTTTCCTCTCTCTCATTTCCTGCCTCATGCCCCTCATCCACCAACTATGTGTTCTTTTTCATCTCCCTCTTATACTCCCTACATCTCCTCCTACTTTCTACTAATTCTTCGTCACTACATTCTTCATTAAAATCACTATCAGAGGTATTTGTCTCATAACATTACTCCTCAACAACCCTTTGTTTACCCCTTTTGGACTTCTTTTTAGCACTCTTTTTGACATTCTGACCGTTTATATTCCTTCTATCACTCACATTCTCTCCAGTCACACTGTCTACATTATCACCCTCACCTTCACCAACATCTTCCTCATTCACATTTTCATCCACATTATTAGCCACAATTTCAGTCACATTAATACTATTATGCTCATCCAATATGGAGGTTTGATCAGTATTTTATGGTAATACATGGTCTACATAGACATCAATTACACCATATGGAAAGCAAATATTAACCATATCTCTTATACTAGCATCATCATAAACAAGTCTAACCCCATTTTTAATATCTACACAATCAATTTTAAAATAAACACTCGATTTAGGATGATAACTAAGTTCAGTAGCTAACTCATACATAGCACCCATACATATATAATCAGCATCCAAACGTGGCACGTTATAAACATTACCTCCCACAGAGTCACATAAAGGAGCATAGATGAACTTCCCATCATAATGTACATTCAATTGCACAATAGTATCCATCTGCACACAAATATAAAAAATAATGAAAAACAGAGCATACACCGTATAAAATAAAAACAAATTATCTGTAACGCCCCCGAAATCGGGACCAACTTAATCTAAAATTAAGACTAATTTAATCCCGACCTTGTGCGTTAAATACTACCTTAGTTCAGCTTTACATCATATTAAGATGAAATAATAGCTGAAAATGCGGATAATAAAAAAACTTTTTTTATATTTTTCTTTCTATTCCCTGAAATCGCAACCTTTACAATTATACATTGAAGTAGATATGAGTATATACAACTCAATTCTACATTCAAATTCTTTCTTATATAGTATTATCACTATATTGATTTTCTTTATATAATACTCATCCCAATATATTCAAAACAAATATTCTTTATATATTGAATAATTCAAACTTTACGTACCAGTTAGTTACACATATCAAGAATCATTGTCATGCTTCAATACAAGTTCTAATTAAAGAAACGAAGTTGCTTTGCACGACTTCTAATCTTTATCGTCGAGATAGCATATAATATCACCCTGCATTTTTGTCCTGCAAAATTTGGGTTTTGCAAGTCTGAGCTCGACAGCTCAGCAAAGCTAGCAGTTTTCATGCTTCATGTAGCACATAATTTCATGCTCAGCTGATACATCATAATCATTCGACTATGCTCTAAGCCATGCAATTTCATATGCTTGATATATCTAAGATATCACTTATCACATATAGACTGAGTCCCATAACTCAATCAATTTAGTCATAGTTTGACTTTCACATTTCATAAAGCATAATATGTAATTCATCATATTCAAGAAGATCACATTATATATTCAACAACAAATTGAAACAACACATAGGAACTGAAAGACTTGCCTTGCGAGTTGATTAGATTTATAGCTTTTAGCTTAACTTCTCTTCACAAGTCCTACACAATTGTGTTCACATATGTACATATATTAGATAACAAATCATGTCACATAACATGTATTTATGTATGTAAATTGTATAACCACATAAACCACATTCTTGGTTTACATGAACTATAATCTTTTGTTCTTGTCTTAAGACTTAGAAACTTTTGTTCTTTATCACCCTTTTTACGTCCAAAAAGGTTCTCTTATGGCTTTAGTATATAAATATTCTACATTTTCAAGTTATAAACCATTTACAACCCGTTTTACGGATATTTCTTATCTTTATTTATAAACTTGAGACCATATGGTTTACGAATAACTTTTATTGCATAAACATGGCCTTACAACATCATTTCTTTAATTTTCATAATTTTTATGCTTTTTCGATGGTTCATGAGTTAAACCATGTTATCGCCTCGTACGCGAATGCTTTACTTCACTAGTAACTTAGCTTCGCATTTTATCTCGCGAATAATTCATATTATCGCTTCGTATATATATATTAAATATATATACATCATTATAAAATTCTTCGTTCAAAATCTTCGTTTCGAATCTCGAAAACTTTCATTTCATTACTTATTTTATGTTATTCGCGTTTTATAAATTAACTAATGCGATAACATTTCACAAATGTACGTCTTACGGCGTCGCGGCGTTCGGGAATGCCACGACCCACTTATCGACCCCCTACAATGATTTATATTCATCACTATACCTTTTATGATATTTGACTTTTATAGGTTAGAACATTTTTGGAACAGTGTCCAAAAATATCGCATATCATCGCGAAACGTCTCGGCGACATGCCCGTGACATGCCCGACATGCGCGACACCGCTCGGCGTCGCCCAACACGCCCCGAAGTACACCACGTCGTTCGACATCGTCTGGCGTCGCACAGCGAGCCCAGCGTCGGCAACGTGCGGCCAGCGTCGGCAGCGTGCGGCCAGCGTCGGCATTGTGCGGCCAGCGTCGGCAGCGTGCGGCCAGCGTCGGCAGCGTGCGGCCAACATCAACATTGTGCGGCCAGCGTCGACAGCGTGTGGCCAGCGTCGGCATTGTGCGACACGGCGGCTGGGCAGTGCCCTGCTACTGCTCAGCTGCTTCTAGCCTACTTCATGCAATTTTAATTCCTTGCACGCTTAACGGATTGCAACCAATTTTTGATATGCTATTGACACCATAGCAGGCTATTTTAAAAAAATACAAACCACCTATTTTGGGTCTTTTAGGCAGCCCATAACAGGCCTTGAAAATGCCCCTCCATAACAGTTTATAACTTTTCTTTTTGGCTCAAAAATATTTCTTTTCTTGATTCGATTCGCACATACCCTTTAATTAACAATATAAAGCGTATATATACGTAGACTTAGCCTCAGCTTCACTTAATTCTTCGTTTTTAACAAAAACAGTCCTTAGAGGACTTTTAGCGAGCACGTGGTGTGCGTTACTTTAAAACGCAGCTTTCTTAGCTATTTGTTTACGTTCTAACCCAATATTTTTCACCTTATTACTCCGCACAACCAATGTTATACTCCTTCGCTCTAATTCAGTCAATAGCAAACAATTCTACAACCAAATTCGATATATACAATTAGTGTATCACAAGTTAGTTTACTAACTTTATAAGTTTTTCAAAGTTTCATTTCTCCTTGGGTTCATGCCCAGAATTCAACTACCCAAGGCTTCATATACCAATTCTAGTCAAGCTAAATCTTATATATAGCCAATTTATATGTAATTTAGCAGTTTACAAACCCAATCACATACTCACATATTAACTTCATATAAACTAATGAAATTATACATAATTCAATGTATACCTCTTTGCTTGCTTGATATTGAGATGATTGTGATGTTACAATTTTCCTTCTAATTCCAGCTGCTATCTCGGTTTCTTGAGAATTTGGTTATGTCTTCTAACAATAACTTGGTAGATTATTGTATCTTAATGACAATTTAAGAGTATGGAAAATATAGAGGTTTAAACCTTTGGATAGAGAGAGAGAACGGATGGGTCTAAGGAATGAAGATGAAAGTGCTGAGGATTTGTTTTTCATAATTAGGCTTCTTTAGCCCTTATTTTCATTTTTCAGATACTAGCTTTGCTGAGAATTAAGCTATTAGCTTAATTTCATTCCACCTCCTCCTTGCACCAAATAACTCATCACTTTATTCTATATTCTCAGCATACCATTATATGTATTCTACATATATTATACTTGTAATACATATATTAACTAATATTATAATTACATATTTCTTTCAAATAAAAAGAGAAAACGGAATTAATCCATTAACTAAAATAACACATTTTGTGAGACGAACCAACAATATTAAAATAATTAATATTCAATTAATTATTTTAGTTCATTTAATGAATACTTTTAAATTTTATATGATTAAATATAATCATCTCCTTCCTTCCATAAAATGTTTTTACCGATTTATTTCTATACCATTCAATTTACACATTATACATTATTCCCATAAAACTTATTTAAATTATACAATCTATATTGTATAACAAATTTTAATTTCCTCATTCTTCTCAAAATGAAAGTAACATATTACATGTATTGTAATAAATCCATTAGATATGTTGAAATAATTTAATATTATAAATTACTTCAATTTACTTTATTTAAGGTATACAATAATTCTGTATGCTTAAATTCAATATACCAATCCCACCATATTAAAATAATTATATAAATTATTTTAACATGTATTCATTTCTTTTTCCTTTGAAACAATTATTTTCTTTCCTTTTCTATAAATTGTCTTCAACAATTTATTTAATTGTAGTAAATATATTAGTATATTCATTACATTAAAAACATGCGTACATTACACCTCATAATGTAATATTATTACATAATTTCTTCAATAAAATGAAGGTTATACATTAAATGCCATCATTTCATAAATTTTACACATCTCATTTCCTTTTAAATAAATTATTTCTACAATATATTTTCATATAATAATAATAAATATTTATTATTCATAAAAATCATATATTGCATAGCGCGTATTCATATATGCAATACCATATCACCAAATAAGAATTTTATTGATTAAATTCTTATTTTTAATATTTTTTTTAAAATCTGGGTCATTACATTATCAACCTAATAGCAGCTTATATGGGGTATATGTATATATATAATGTATATATTACTCTTAAATATAATCAACATATATAATATGTATATGTATCCATTTGTAAATATCAAACAGAGCGTGCATGGGGTAAATGTATATATATATATATATATAGTAGTGCTTATCATAAAGAAGGGTTTTAAAATTTTGAAAAAAATAGAATCTTTAACAAAGACAGAAAAAAAATTAAAACTTTCTACCTAAATCAACCTAGGGTTTATGAAAAATGGACAATACTGCAACAATGGAACAATAAAAATTGTTCAAAGCCAGAAGAGGGGACAAAAAGGCCATACCTGTCGACCGTTAGTCTCAATGGACCAACAATTCAAATTAATCCACAATTTATCAACAGTGATGATCGATTTGATCGAGTGTGAGGATCGATTTAATCATTCGTGAGGATCGATTTGATGAAATGTGAGGATCAGACTTTTTCAATTGTTGGATCAATTTGATCGGTGAGGGTTTTTTTTTCTTTTTAGATTTTCTTACACAATCGAAATGAATCAGATTAAAGTCGATTTGGATTCCAACGAATACGTATGTGTTGTACATGTGGGGTCCACCAAGGGCAGTTTGGGAGGGAATATTTCCCTCCATATCCACATAAGCACGGCCACGTCACATTATTATTTCCACGTTAACATTTTTTTAATATTCAGCAGCCTATGTGTCAATTTCCGTTTAAAGTCAAAGGACTTGACGGAATTTCTGTCGGATTGTAAGTAAATAACAATTCAGTGAGTTAACTGTAAGGAAAAAAAAAAGTTTAGCTATCCACTTGTAAGTTGACATAAAGTACAATGACCAAAAAAGCATTTAACCCTCTAATTAACATTAGCCTATATATTTAAGTCTTTCCATGCATGTCCCTTGTGAGTTATAATTTTAAATAATTTTTATATTAATTTAAGAGTCAAATTTTTAAATAATTTTTATACTAATTTAAGAGTTTAATGTAACACCTCAGTCTCACGTCGTAATATGTATTTTAAGTCATATTTTTTTTATAATTTATTCGAGTTAAGAATTTCACCCAAATTATTACATCAAATGTGTTGGGTGATAAATTAATTATTGATGATGAAAAAAGAATCTTATTTTGAATCCAGTTTGTAACACGTGACCCGAATCTCACTCCAATCCTTGTGCATGAGACTGTTAAACCTTAATATGGGTGGGCAAAAAATGGAACATATAACGTAGTATTGTCTAATATATATTCCATCCGTTGAATTTTATTTATCATAATTTAAAAATATATGTTTATTAAAAAAAATTATCTCTAAATTATTCATATAAACTATTCTATTATCATCTTATTTATTTTAATTAATCTCCTAATTCTTTCTTGAAATAATAAAATAAAGAAATGAGAGAGAGAAGGGAGAAAATGAGTGATTGTAATTCTAATGTCAAAACTAATAATGTTATTTTTTTTAATGTATGTCATGTTATTTTTAGTAATTTTTTTTAATAAATTTAAATAAGGGTAGTATCGGAAAAATAAGATCAAAAATAGTATTGAAATAGAAAGAGAATAAATCGATTTGGACAAATTAAAAAAAATTAGAACAAATAAATTTGGAGGAAGAGAGTAGTAATTAAAAGAGTATTTATGACCTAATTAACACCCAAAAAGGAAAAAGAAAGCAAAACTCATCCATATATCCCCTCAGCATCGGCCTATAGCGCGATACCTTCTAAAGCTGGACTTACAGCATTACCTTGACCAACTCCAACTTCCAGAAAAAATGCGTTAAATCAGTCAATTCTATTGAATATTTCCGCCACGCATGGTAAGAGGTTATGCTTAATTTATGATTACATCCAATATACTTGTAAAAGTGAATCAGATTCATGCATGATTTTTTCTTGTTTCGAGATTCTATGGATTGGGAAAATTATCTTGTTAATTTGAGTGCTTTCTTTATCAATCTAATGTTACTTTTACTATTGCAGATTCAATCACTTGACCACCGACTTTAAGTCATGCCTAAATCATTATGAATTACTCATTAGGAGCATTATGGTGAAATGTTTTTTTTTTAGAAACAACATTATGTTTCTTTGAAAGTATTTCTTCCGTCTAGAAATAAGAGTATCATTTCGCACCTAGATATATAATCTTTTTTCAATACCTACTTCAACAATCAACACTGCTAATTTGTGACTTTTTGAGGAAAGGAAAGGAAAGGAAACATTAGTTGTGTTTTTGAGTTTTTTTTTTGTTTTGTTTTTTTTTTGTTTGGTTTGGGGAGGGTGGGGGAGAGAAAAGGACAAAAACATTCATGGCCATTTTTTCTAACCATATTGTGCCAAAAATGGAAACATTTGGATGTAAAGAAAAATACATTAAAATGAATTTATTTTTTTGATGGGAAAAATGAAATTTTATTAATTCCCAAAAATACTAGAGAAATGGTTAATCCAAAAGGGTTGGATAAGACTACAAAGGAATTACAAATCAATAATATTTCTCATAAAACCCAAGTCACCCTCTATTTTCTTTTTAAAAATTTTAACATAGCAAAACCAAAGCCCTTTCATTCATTGACAGCTCTAATATACCCAAATTGTGTGTGTGTGTGTGTGTATATATATATATATATATATATATATATATATATGTTACATTGATGAATTTACTCCAACTAGAGATCATCTGCTGCAATTTAACAAAGCTGAAATCTCCTAGTTCCCCTTCAAAAACGAACATCAGTTCCACTCTTGGTTGCAGTTTTCAATCCCAAAAGTTTAAAATCACTTCCATGCAAAATCCTTCTCCATACATAGATATTAAGACATTGAATACAAACAAAGTTGTGACTAGCATGAGTCACAAGTTACAAGCTATAACAATCAGCATCAAACACCAGAAAGAACTCCCTTAATAGAAAATTGAGTACCTCCCTGATCCGAAATCTGATTCAAATCCAATATAGCACCTATGGGTACATAAGAAATGTATTGAATCGATTCTTTTTAATGAATAGATCCGATCGCAACTTCGAATATGGAATTCAAAGGGATCAAATAGGGGTTATAGTCGACGTCGATTCAGCGTTTTTAACGTCTCTAATTCAAAACCGAACATGAAACTTTGGTTTCATTCGGCTCCTTTATGGAAGATGATGCAGAACGGAAGTATAAGAATTTAGTATCGTAAATTCTAAGAATATAAACTGGAATCCACCAGAGAAATAACTCAATTTTATTAATCAAAAGATATAAGATATCTCCTAATTTAATCCACAAACTGAGTTTTATAACTAATGGACTTCCTTTCCAAATCATAATAGAATTCTTAGAATTATGGAAACCAAATTCTAAAGGATAACAAACTTCTTAAATTAACGATAACAAATCATAACAAATAACAACTTTCTATTAATAAATAAAAATATTACCATAAAACGAAACATAACTAAAAATAAAAATAAGAATGTCAAATCCAAACTCTCGAAACCAAAGTCGAACCCGAAGAAGTATCCGCCATTCGACTCCTAAAGTCGAAGCCTTCAGTCATCCAAACTCTCGATCCTCCGAACCCGAAGATATATCAAAGACTCCCGAAGTGAAAATTCCCGAAGACAAAACACGCCCGACCTCGAGAGGCTACGCTCGTTTCTTTGAACCATTCTTTTCCAATATTCTATCTAGCTCTTCTTCGAAGTCCAACGACATTTGTCCTACATCAGTCCTTCCCACTTGCGAAGAACTCGATCCCGAGTTATAGTCTGGATAAAGCGGCACATCGTCATAAAACTCGTAAAGATCAGCTACCTTCTTGAACATACGAGAAATATTCATACTCATCGGCAAGTCAATCACGTAAGCATTATCATTGATCTTCTTTATCACCTTATACGGCCCATATTTCCTTGGCTTTAACTTATTGTAAGAATTGATCGGGAACCTTTCCTTTTGTAAAAACACCATAACCCGATCCCCCTTGGAAAACACCTTTGGACGCCTCTTAACATCGGCCGCAGCTTTATACTTTGCATTCTTCTTCTCCAATCGAGCTTTTACCTCAGCTTGAACATCGTGAACCTGTTCAGCCATGTGTTCGGCGACAACGCTCGTCCCAGCAACCTTTGGAAGACGGACCAGGTCTAACGCATGCTTAGGAGGTTACCGATACACTAAAGCAAAAGGAGATTTACCAGTAATAGTGTGTACTACATTATTATATGCGAACTCAGCTTGTGCCAGCGCCATATCCCACAGTTTAGGCTTATCACCATAAATACTCCGAATCAAATTTTCCAGTGTTCGGTTCAGATTCTCAGTTTGGCCATCAGTCTATGGATGAGCAGTGATATTGAAATTTAGCATAGTATCCATCCGCCACCACAACGTGATCCAAAAATGGCTAAGAAACTTCGAATCCCTATTAGAGGTGATAGACTGAGGAACCCCATGTAAACTAACCACTTCTCAAAAAAATAACTGAGCAACATGGGATACATCTGATGTCTTCTGACAAGGGATAAAATGCCCCCATCTTAGAGAATCTGTCGACCACAACAAATACAAAGTCCACTCCCCGCTGAGTCCGTGGAAGACCCAACACAAAATCCATCGACAAATCCTCCCATATGGCACTCGGGATAGGTAGAGGCATGTAGAGACCTGCATTCTGAGCTTGACCCTTAGCAGTCTGATAAACGTAGCATTTACGAACAAAGTTACCCACGTCGCGTTTCAACTGAGGCTAATAATACCGTTCGGCTATGCCACTGATGGTCTTGTCACGTCCCAAGTGACCACTCAAACTCCCTCCATGTAACTTCCAAATCAATTTCTCTCTCAAAGAACCCTGAGGTATACATAACTGATTTCCGCGGAACAGGTAGCCATCGGCCACATGAAACTTTCCTTCTGTTTGCTTACGATCACAACTTTCCCATACTTCGGCGAAATCTTCATCATCCGAGTACAGCTCTTTCAGAAACTCAAACCCAATAATTTCTTGCTGCATAGTGACCAACAGACTCGCACGTCGACTCAATGCGTTTACCACCTTATTTAGAACACCAAATTTGTGCTTCAAAACAAAAGGAAATTACTGCAAATAGGTTGCCCACCGAGCATGCATGTTACTTAAACTTCTCTGACTGTTCAGGTACTTCAAAACTTGGTGATCGGTGTACAGAATGAATTCACATTGGATCAGACAGTGCTCCCAATATTTTAGAGCACGAACAATAGCATAAAATTCTTGGTCATAGGTACTCCATTTTCGCCGAGCATCATTAAGTTTTTCACTAAAAAATGCCACTGGTCTCTTCTCTTGTGACAAAACAGCTCAAATCCTGATTCTACTAGCATTACACTCTACTTCAAATAATTTTTCAAAACTGGATAAAGCAAGTATAGGAGTAATGCACAATTTTTCTTTGATGACCATAAAAGATGTTTCGTTGTTTCTCCCCATCGAAATTTTCCTCTCTTTAAACACTCTATAATGGGTGCCATAATGCTACTGAAATCTCTAATGAATTGACGATAAAACGTCGCCAACCCATGGAAGATTCTTACCTCTCTTACTATCTTGGGAGTAAGCCAATCACGTATGGCTCTCACCTTTTCTTCGTCAACCAATATGCCCTCTGAACTGACCACATATCTAAGGAATAACAATCGTTCTGTTAGTAGTTGTACTTCTTAAAATTAATAAAGAGCTTATTTTTAGATAACACCTCTAGCACCATTCGAAGATGTTCCGTATGAGCTTCCTCACTCCGACTATAAATTAGTATGTCATCAAAATAAATGACAACATATTTTCCAATGAAAGGCTGTAATACCTGGTTCATAAGTCGCATAAAAGTACTTGGAGTATTAGATAATTCGAAAGGCATAACCAACCACTCGTAGAGTCCATTCTTTGTCTTGAAAGCTGTTTTCCATTCATCATCAGGTTCTACCCGAATCTGATGATATCCACTTCGCAGATCTATTTTGGAGAATAACTTTTGAACCCTCCAACATATCTAGTATGTCATCAAATCTCGAAATTGGAAAGTTGTATCTGACAGTTATCTTGTTAATCGGTCGACTATCAATGCACATCCGCCAACTACCATCTTTTCTCGGAACCAGTAATGCGAGAACAGCGTATGGACTTATGCTTTCTCGAATAAATTCCTTCTTCAGTAATTCCTCCACTTTTTCTTGAAAATTTTGATTTTCCTTGGGGCTCATCCGATAGTGTGGCAAATTAGGTAAGCTTGCTCCCGAAATTAAATCAATATGGTGTTAAATATCCCTCAACGGTGGAAGGCATTTGGTAAATCATCAGACACCAATTCACTGAACTCGGCCAAAAGAGACTGCACTTTCTTGGGTAACTCAACTCTCGGTTCTTCTTTCTCTTCTACTACTAGAGCTCGCACAACTACAACATGTACCTCCCGTGCCTCCTTAATCTCATATTCTAATTCAGTTGTCGAAGTGATTAGAGAGAGTAGGGGTTGCTCTGCGGTTGTGTTCGTACTTGAGCCACTAACCAGTTTTTGTTTTGGGACCATTGCAATCTTTCTGCCACCCCAACTGAAGACAAAAACATTGTTGCGCCCCCCTATAGGTGACATCCACATCAAATTGTCATGGTCGTCCCAATAATATGTGACTAACATCCATGTCGACTACGTCACAGACCACCTCATCTCGGTAAATAGGAACCCTGCAAATTTCAGTCACATTCATTTTAGGTCCCTTTTTAATCCACCCGATCACATAAGGCTTTAGATGTTTTTCGACTCGCAGCTTCAGATGTTCTACCAATCTTTTGGACACAAAATTCTCGCAACTTCCACTGTCAACTATTACATCACAAACCTTTCCCTGAATACTGCAGTACGTTTTAAAGATGTTGTTCCTTTATGAGTCCTCTAACATCGTGGAACACATGACTCGCCGAACCACACAGTTTACATGTTCTCCCTGTTCCTCTGCTATTTTCGCATCGTCCAAGAGTTTGTCCATGTCAATTCCTTCTTCAGCATACTGAACATCCTCGTCATCTTCTCCAATACCCACGAAGTTCACTAATTTCCTGGTCGGGCACTCATTCAAACAATGGTCTGGTTGATCGTATCAGTAGCACTTTAAACCTCCGGTTTTAGCATATGGGTTTGGTGTTTGGGGAGTTTCTCTCGTAGGTGCATCTGTCGGCTGCGTTCCCACATGGTTATTAGTGGGACTCGAACCTCTTTGGGACTGATCGGTAATAACTTTAGGTTGATTCCTTCCATCACTTGGTGAAAACCGATTTCTGTTCGCAAGTGCATTGGATGTCTCCGCCATATCCTTCTTATAGTAGGACACCCGATTGTATGTTTTCTCCATTAATTCTGCTTTTAAGGCCATGTTATGTGATTCGTCCACTGTCCAAACGACTTGTAGTCCAATCTTATCACGAATGTTTGGTTTCAATCCTTCCAAATATCCGGACACTTACTGCCCTTCAGTCTCGTTTAGGTTGTTACGAACTGACAGCCTAGTCCACTCTTTAGTATAATCTGTAACGGTCTTGTTACCCTGCACACAATTTTGATAATTTCGAAAAATAAATTGTTCATAATCTGGGGGTAAGAATCTAGTCATCATTAGTTGTTTCATTCTTCTCCAGGATCGTATAGGTGTCTTGCCTTGTCTCACCTTGTCTCACCCCATCTGTAACTTCTCCCACCACATAGCAGCCCCGCTTTTCAACTTGTACGCCACCAGATTGACTTGTCGATCTGTTGTGACCTCGGTTAACTCAAAGAATCTCTCTACCTCAAAAGTCCAATCTAAGAATTCTTCAATCTGTAGTTTACCATGGAACAGTGGTATGTCTGCGCATATTTTATAGTCATATTGATTTGGGTTTCAGTTTTGTTGATGATTTCTTTGGTTTCCTGCAAATTCCTCCTCAAAGTCTTCATCACTCAAACCTTCGAACTGAACACGTCTCGTCGCTCCAGGCTGATGTAATCTTCTAGGGTGGTCAAAGGCAAATCCTTCGGGTCCAATTATGTTGCCACGGTCAGGGCCGTTAGGATTGGGTTGTTGCACTAACAGTTGTTGTAATAAGGTTTCTACCCTCGCCATCTACTGTCGCTGCTCATCAATTGCTGCTTATAATTCTGCATCTTTATGACCAGCGTCGCCAGGGTTAACTATTCCGTCTTTGTTGTTGGCCATCGAACAAGACAAATCCTCTGCTCTTATACCAAGAACATAAACTGGAATCCACCAGAGAAATAACTCAATTTTATTAATCAAAAGATATAAGATATCTCCTAATTCAACCCACAAACTGAGTTTTATAACTAACAGACTTCCTTTCCAAATCATAATAGAATTCCTAGAATTATGGAAACCAAATTCTAAAGGATAACAAACTTCCTAAATTAACAGTAACAAATCCTAACAAATAACAACTTTTTATTAATAAATAAAAATATTACCATAAAACAAAACATAACTAAAAATAAGAATGTCAAATCCAAACTCCCAAAGCCAAAGCCGAACCCGAAGAAGTATCTGTTATTCGACTTCCAAAGTCGAAGCCTTCAGTCATCCGAACTTTCGATCCTCCGAACCTGAAGATATATCAAAGACTCCCAAAGTGAAAATTCTTGAAAACAAAACACGCCCGACCCCGAGAGGCTACACCTGTTTCTTGAAACCATTCTTTTCCAATCTTCTATTTAGTTCTTCTTTGAAGTTAAACGTTATTTGTCCTACATCACTCCCCTATCAAGAAAAATACCATGTCTAGAAGATCCAAAAGTATATACTATAAAACCCCACAAAAATCCAAAGTGGAAGCAAATCAATCACACAAAACTCCCTCCACATCCTTACGACCCTCTTCTTGAATTCAACCGAAGAAGAAAGATAAAAAACTTAACAAATTAAAATTACCTTCTGGAAAGTTCCCTCAATGAAAGAAAAGACTCCCACAAACAAAATACAGTATATGAAATAGGCTAGATAACTAGATAATTTTTGTCTACATATATTTAGACAAATATTGACTAATGTTATAGAGTATCACCACTGCTACTAGAATTTGTTTAATAAGTTGTATCGTATAATTCATCAATAATTATTTAAATGTGTTTAGACACAATTATATTTTTTTAATCTAAAAGACAACAAAGTTTTATGCAAGAGTAATTTAGTGGTAATCTAACGTTGAAAGTTGCATTTTCTCTTTTATAAACTGGCAAATTAACAACACAAAGAAAACTTATAATTTTTTTCACTCTTCTTAATTTTTGTCCTAATTTTAATTTATTATTCTTTTCTTTACCATCCAAAAGTCATATATATATATATAATTTGGAAGTATATTGTTTTTCCGCTTTACTATTTTTTGGGATCTACTTCCCGCGCATATATACAATATGTTCGGATATATATTCTCATGGGCTTGATCGGGCTCCTCATCTTCGGCTCGGCTCAAAGGCCCATCATGCTCAATGAGTTACAAGAGGACTCTCTAGTCCGAAAAGGCTTGGGCAAGAATTCTAAGCCCATGTGGTTCCTTACTGGATAATACTTCTATTGGATCAATGTAATTGAATACGGGTCCAATAAGGATTCTGGGTAGAACACTCCTAATAGGAGTAGTAATTAGCCAAGTGAATCCTATAAATACCCAAATAACAATGAAGGCAAGGTACGAGATATTTGACCCTACTAAAGATTGACCTCCATTGTTAGTGCACCTTGAGTTTGTTACTTACTCTTACACCCGAGGAGTCTCCACGCGGCCCAAGCCGTTGGGACTTTTGTGCAGGTACACGCGCGGAAAGTGGATTGGACGCGCGGACAAAATCAGGCGTTAACACAATATATAAAGAAAGTTATTGACAAAACTAACATTTATTCCACTATATTTAAATTTATATTATTTTGTGCGATAACCCATTGAATTTTTAATTTTTGCAATTAGTAAAATATAACGAAGAAAAAAATATTGAATTGAGTCGTTTTATTAAATTAATTAGAGGGGCGTTTATTTATTATCTATGTGGCTCTGTGGGGGGAAAAATAATCAAAAGAAATAACTAGGAAAACCCAAAAGAGACACATCAGACAAAACTTAGCTGGCAAAAATGTGATAATTGAGACTAAAAAAAAAGAAAATAAAAGAAAGATCATATTCAAAAACAAAAACAAAAAAAAACAAAAAAAGAAAAACTTTTTTCTCTCTCTTTTATTCATCTTCAGTGCCCTCCTTGTAAATCGTTCTCCACTCTCCCCTTTCCCAACATCCATGAAAATTGAAATCTATCTACATGATTCATTCCTTCTTTCATCCCAAATAGGGCTGTAAACGGGTTCTTATCGAATCGGATCGGGGGTGATCCGAATCCGAACTGTCAAAGAATTATCAGATTCGGATCGGATCGGATCCGAATCTGATAATTCTTTGACGGTTCGGATTCGGATCACCCCGATCCGATAATCCGAATCTGATTAAGCCAAGTAACATGCACACATTCAAGCAATAAAACTCCAATAAAACATTCAAGGCTTCAAGCGACCAATAACAAGCAATAAAACTCCATATTTTTTAGCATTAAAATCAACACATATCATATTTTTATCGGATCGAATTATTATCAGATCGGATCGATATGTATCCGAATCTGATCCATTTACTTATCGGGTAATCGGGTTTTTAAAATGGATATAGATCCGTCTAAATGGATCGGGTTCGGGTCAAGACCCGACCCGTTGACAGCCCTAACCCCAAATCACCTTCAGGATCAATTATCTCCCCAAATATCCATTGATGTTCTTTCTCTCTCCCCCAAATCTCCATTGATGTTGCTCATAATTTCCTAACTTGTCCCAATCTACATGCAGCTTAGAAGAATCTTTAATTTTTATAAATTATCCATGTGATTAAAATCTAGGTTTAACATTTTTTATCCACTTTCAACGACAAATATTTATAAGAACTCATGTATATTCCCATCTATGTTCAGTGTCAGATCTGCTCTATCTTTGGCTTCTTTTATGAAATAAATTATATGTGATGTTAGCTCTCGTGAATACGAAGATTTTGACATATTATTTACATGATTTGGAATTAAAACTAAGTGATTATGACTTTTGACCTGTTTAATAGTTGTTTGGGTTAGGATGACCTGACTAGTGGTTGAAGATGACACCTTTTTTGAAATTTTTAATATTTTATGGTTTCAAATTTAAAAGCTAATTTGGTGACTAATTTTTAAATATTTATTTTACTATTCTCATTCTTATCTGTCACCACATGACTATGTGACAGTTAGTTTCTCCTTTACTTTATTTTTAATTTAATTTTTAGACAATTACATAAAAAAGCATTAACGTCTATTTGACAAATTTAACGAAATGACTTAATTTTACAATTTTAATTAATTTAATCTAGTAATTACAGTTTTTTAAACTTCAATTCAATGGGTTATTATACAAATTAGTACATATTTGACAAATTTAACGAAATGACTTAATTTTATAATTTTAATTAGTTTAATTTGATAATTACAGTTTTTTAAAATTCAATTCAATTGGTTATTAATTATACAAATTAGTACATATATAGTGGGGTAAATGTTAATTTTGTCGAAAGTTATTCTAGAACAAGTGTTTCACTTTTGAGGTCATAAAAATGTAACGAAAGAAGAATACTAATCACTCTCTAGGTAGGTGTTAATAATAATTTAGGGTTCATGGTCAAATCATGCAAGTGCAGTGCAGTTTTATTGACTGAATCTTTTATCATTTTCTTCATATGTTTCATGAATCTCTGTTGTGTTATGTTTCTTAATTAATTAAACTATTGCTTCAAATTATATTCATTCACCTCCTTTAACTCGCCTCCTATTTTGTAGGCTTCTGCATAAAATATACATTTATTTACTCGTATTTTGTAGATCACTTGTCTGCTTTTTATTTTTTAATTTAGAGTGGGAATTACACACTTTATGTTCATATAATTAATCATTTTCACCTTTATTTAGTCAGAAAGCATTATGTTATTAATCATGCCATTCCATTTGTTATGAAATATACTCCATGCATTTGTTAATTTTTTTGAAGTTAAGTTAAGACACTTTAAAATTTAAATTTGATATATATTAAAATATAATGATAAATATTATAAATTATATTAAAATTATAATTAATTATAATTTTTATTATTTTATAATTTTTTTTACTTAAATCTTATCAAATTTAAATTTAAAAATATTTTAAATTAATATTTAAAAATTAATAATAACTTTATAATTTGAAACTGAAAAATTATTATGTTGTCCATAACGAGAGTCGCATATATTCAAGCTGTGTTTGATATATTTTTTTTATCCCGTCCTAAGTATTTAATGACACCCCAGTTGACTTGACCGAGTTAGTCTGGATTACATAATTATATTTAAACTTTACGACTTCATATGCATGTATTCATTCTGTCTCCCTCACAGAATTGTTCATATGCCACTAATCAAAGTAAATCAAACTATTACGTGATTCCTTTTCTTAGCATGCGTGTGATTCTTTTCTTATTAAGTGGCTGAGTTCAATGTTCCTTCATCCTTGTTTTTTTTTTTTTTTTTAAATTTAGCATTTATGTTGCGAAGATTTTAGGCCAGTTTATAGTGTTAATGAAGAGTTGACGATGTCGATTTTGAACTTAAATTAGAAAAGTATTATTTTTATAAGAGAAATTTCATAAAAATTTTCTCACACTAATGTGAGTTTAATTAGTTACTATTATTATGAGGAAAGTTGCGGTATTAGGATTAATTCATACTCATTACGGCAGGGAAGTCAAGCATAATGTATATTTAAACTTATGCTACGTTTGGATTGAAGGAATGAAATGAAGAGTGGAATGATTCATTCCATTCTAGCTAAAATGAGTTATTTCATATGTTCTCCCTCTCTCAAGGAATCAAACACAATTTTTTTCATTCCAATCGCAATCAAACACAATTTTTTTCATTCCATAAGAATGGGTCATTTCATTCTCCCTCCTATTCCACCAATCCAAACGTAATTAGAGATTTATTAGTAACTCGATCTTGAGTTTTACTAATGTATTAGATCTCATGTGTTTATAACCATGTTATAGCAGTTAGGGTTTTTATCAAGTTTTGACCAAATATATTATTAATATATCCCTATTTATTTTAATATATTCATCCATTATTTATCTTTACTTCTCAAAATATTTTTTTTTTAATAATTTGCACTTAAAATAAGATTTATAATAGAGGACCTAAACATTTTAAACTGGATAATATATAGCCAATCGAAACCTGATTCGAGGTTCCCCACGGCATAAATGCAAAAAACAACCAAATTTGTACAGGTGTCCCAATCACAGTGAAAACCGACCATAAAATGGGCAAAATGAAAAACGTGAAAGTTAACTATCTCTCTCACAGTTGGGCATAAATATATACAAGTATCCAACTGAAAATATTTAAGATAGATATAAATGAAGTTCCTGATCATCATAAATATGATTATCTCATTTTCAAATTATAAGATTGTTATTAATTTTTAAAAATTAATTCCAAATATTTTCAAATCTCAATTTATTAAAAATTATAAAACAATAAATTTTACAAAGAGTGGTATTTTTTAGATAGTTTACGATATTCATCATTATATTAAATAAAATTAAAAGAATTCATGTCAATTTTAAATTTAAAAATATCTCGAATTGACTTTTTGACTTTCGAAAGTCAATAATAATCCTTTATTTTGAAACGGAGGGAGTATTATATATTGGCGTGTGGTAAAATTTTAATTTAGATGTGCTAACTATTTATTTCAGATGGCGTAAAGTATGTAGGATGTTGAGTCAACTCTAATATAATGTTAGTACATTTACTTTATATTTAATTGAATATAAATAGAATAACTCATCAAAACAATATATTTGGACAAATAAAATTGAATATATATTAAATACTGCTTATATTCAATTGTATATAAATTAAATCGAACACAAATTGATTCAATATATATATTTCAAATTGGATATCATTTAAACTCAACATAAATTAGTTCCTCCTCAAGAGTTGTGATAAGATTTTTTTCCAAGTGCGAAAAGATAGAAGTCAAAAGTTGAATTAGTATTAAAAAACAAATTGTAAAAATGAAAAGGCTAGCTAAACTAGAACAAGAAGGTGGGTGTTGATGAGGTCTTAGCCTAGTGATTAACTATGTAGTATTATGACTTTTAAGTCTCAGATTCAATTTTTATTTCAGGTGAGTTTATTTCTTTCTTTAAGTGAACTTTTATGTGACATTTGTTTGTGAGTTTATTTTTTCTTCCCTTAATGAGGTATGATTGGTTTATGTGAGGCTTGTTTTTATGTTTATTTTTTCTTCTTTTAATAATATTTGATTAATTTTTGAGACTGTAATATGTAATCTTTCACGAATCATGTTCATGGACCATGAGCATGATCTCAAATTATCAACAAATTCTAGCTAAAATGTGTGTTATAAAATCAAAGTTAAATGAGGCTTTTTCGTTAGGACAAAAGAAATATGTTCTAACATATTGGTAGAGGTCATCGTAAAAATTATATATGAAGTGTGTAATATAATTTTTTTAAAAATTAAATATAATGCAAATTGTTGCATAGATCACACATAACAATCATGTCATTAATGTGCTTAATATAAAAGTAAATTGATCAAGACACAAGTATTTAAAATACAATAATAAAAAAAAAGAGTATAACTTTATCGAACAAAGCAGAGAGAAAATAGGTATGTTTAACCACGTCAGGCTCAATCTCAAGTCTGATCAAATCAGGTTGGTCTAAGTCGGGTTTTTTTTTTGCAAAAAATTAGGAGGGCCTAATTTGGGTTTGTAGGCTTCAACACGCCATCGGCTTTTTAGGCCTATACCTTTTTTCAATTTTTAATGTTTTAATAAATTTATACTGTATTTTACTTCCAAAGATATAAAAGTAACATAAAACTGAAGTCTAAATAAGTTAACTCATAATTATTTAAAAGTTTTAAAATATATTACCTAAATTGATAGAATTAAAAATAAATGTGTAATACAAAAAATGATTCGAGTATAAATACAAATAAATTTACTTTTTAAATTTGATGGACCAAAATATCTTCAAACTTGGCCTTTTTTATAGCTAGGGAGTGGAAGAATGAAAAATACAAAATACCTGAAAAAAATTCTAATTTTCATGCTTCCAATTAAGCCTGATTTTTTAGGCTTTTCAAGTCAACTTTCAAGCTGTATTTAGGTCCAAGTCAGGTTTCAGGTTTTAGGCCAGTTCAAATCAGTGTTTCACCAAGCTCTTTTTGGCCCAATGGTAAAAGAACTACTTATAAGACTTGAGTGCATGAGGTATTGGGATCCCAATGTTACAATTTCCGCTAAAATTAGCAAAAAAAAAATAAAAAAATCAGTGTTTCTTAACTAATTAAACTATTGCTTCAAATTATATTCATTCACCACCTTTAACTTGCCTTCTATTTTGTAGGCTTCTGCATAAAATATACTTTTATTTACTCGTATTCTGTAGATCACTTGTCTGCTTTTTATTTTTTAATTTAGAGGAGGGGGAATTACACACTTTATGTTTATATAATTAATATTTTCACCTTTATTTAGTCAGAAAGCATTATGTTATCAATCATGCCATTCCATTTGTTATGAAATGTACTCCACGCATTTGTTAATTTTTGAAATTAATTTGAGATCTTTTCAAATTCAAATATGATATATATTAAAATATAATAATGAATGTTATAAGTTATTTAAAAAATATTATTAATTATAATATTTATTATTTCATAATTTTTTAATAATTAAATCTTATCAATTTTAAATTTAAAAATATTTTAAATTAATTTTTAAAAATTAATAATAATCTTATAATTTGAAACTAAAAAATTATTTTGTTGTCCGCAACGACATAACGAGAGTCGCACATATTTAAGGTATGTATGATACATTTTGTTTTTTATCCCGTGTTAAGTATTTAATGACACCCCAGTTGACTTGACCGAGTTAGTCTGACTTATATAATTATATTTAAACTTTACGACTTCATATGCATGCATTCATTCTATCTCCCTCACAGAATTGTTCATATGCCACTAATCAAAGTAAATCAAACTATTATGTGATTCTTTTTTCTTAGCATGCGCGTGATTCTTTTTCTTATTAAGTGGCTGAGTTCAATGTTCCTTCATCCTTTGTTTTTTTTTTATAAATATTTTTTTAGCATTTATGTTGTGAAGATTTTAGGCCAGTTTATCGTGTTAATGAAGTGTTGACAATGTTGATTTTGGACTTAAATTAGAAAAGTATTATTTTCGTAAGATAAATTTCACAAAAATTTTCTAACGCTAATGTGAGTTTAATTAGTTACTATTATTGTGAGGAGAGTTGCGGTATTGAGATTAACTCATACTTCTGCGACTCCGACCTATGGTCATTGTAACACCTCAGTCCCACATCGAAAGATAAGGGAAAAGTTTGTCTATATATAAGGAATTGAATTACTATCAATAGTACCTTCAAGTCATGACCTTTTGGGTGAGCCTGTGGTGGGCTAAGATGACCCAAGAAGATACTATTGGGCCAGTAATTTAAGGCCTTGTTTGGATGGATTTGATTCGATTCGGACTTGGGATTTGACCCAAGATTTGTTCCGGACTCGGGATTTGACCCGGGTTGTTACATATGGTATCAGAGCCGACTCTCGAAAGCTCGGGTCGGGTCATCCGATCGGGTTGCCGGAGGTGGGGACACGAAGGCTGGTGGTATTATCCCACAATGGAGAAAAGGAGGTCCGGAGGTGGGGACACGAAGCCAGCCGGTATTATCCCACAATGGCTAGAGAGGCAAAGATCTGTGGACTGTGTGTGTGATCGGTTCTGACGGGGACGTCAGAAATTTAAGTGGGGAGTTTGTAACACCCCAATCCCACATCGAAAGATAAGGGAAAAGTTTGTCTATATATAAGGAATTGAATTACTATCAATAGTACCTTCAAGTCATGACCTTTTGGGTGAGTCTGTGGTGGGCTAAGATGACCCAAGAAGATACTATTGGGCCAGTAATTTAAGGCCTTGTTTGAATGGATTTGATTCGATTCGGACTTGGGATTTGACCCAAGATTTGTTCCGGACTCGGGATTTGACCCGAGTTGTTACAAATTGTAACACCCCAAACCCGTTACAGGCCCGAAGTGCTACACGCCGCAAGCTCAAAGGCCCGCAAGGCAACAATATCAATAGCGCAGCCCAAACAAAATAATTCAATAATAATCTTAAATTAAATCCAACAATAAACATCTTTTAAATCCATTTTCAAATGAAAAACCACCAAATATCAAAATCGAAAATGGAGACGCAGCTCCCCGAAAATAAGAGTCTTATTACAATTTCAACGACAAAAGAAGAAAATATCTTAAACTAGCTCCAACCATCCAAAGCATATCAAACAAGTGTTTCGCTATCAACGATGAAACCTGTAAAAATTTATGTAAGGGGTGAGCGATGAAGCTCAGCAAGTAGCAATCCTCCCTATCTAGCCGAATCAAGTACAATTTGTAAAAATACTTTTTCAAAATATCTTTTTGTTCAATAACAATAATATATATATGCTTTCAAAACTAAAACAATTCAAAAATGATTTCAATGTATACAATATATCTTTTAATCCACAGTCCTAGCGACTAAGGTTACAATAGCCCTGTAACACGGCCCAAAAGTTCGATAATGTCAATGTTCACGCACTCTACTAAGGTATCTAGAAAAATGCACGCTTCCCGAAGGGCATCTAAAAGGTGTGCGCCTTAGTAGGTCCTATATTAGCTCCGGAACTAAACGTAAACACTAACGGGTTCTATACATAGTCGGACTGAGGATTTCAAAAAAAATTTCTCAATATTATCGATATTCTAAACGATACTTTTCCACAGTTCAAAATCATATAATCTCATTTCACAGTTCAAAAATAAATACTTGATCCAAATTTTGAAATAAAAGAACATAACATTTAATTTAAATGGAAGCCTTAAATAAAATATAACGAATTTTGAAACCATATATTTAGGCATCCGAGTAATTACTAAGGCATACATAAAAATAAACGATAATTTAAAAACACTAAATAGTTCGGAAAATCACTTACCTCGATATTGAGAAATACGAAAATAAAAGCGAACAAATCCTAAATATAAAATTAGAACAAATAAAATCATTAGGATAATTTATCCTAACTCAAACATATTTTAATTTGAATCTTGCACACACTAATACTTAATATTTATTTATTTTTAATTCAATTCGTATTTAGTTAGTATACTGAAATTATAATGATTTTCTGAAGTTATAATAACTTAGATACTATATCTTTAAAATTAAACAAGTATTTTCTATTATTAATTCAAAATTCATTATGTTAATATATTTGCATAACCTGCATGTACAACAGCAATACATACATACACGTAACTACATACTAACATGGTTGCCATGATTCCAGAACCCATGATATGAACTTATATATATATATATATATATATATATATATATATACATACACACGCAGTGTTAATAAAAATACATCAACACATGTATTGAATATAGTATACATATATTGTTTAAAAATAAGAAACCCGACATACTAATTCCTTTTATCACATAAATTATGTATACCAATCTTTGTTTTCACAAATTTATTATTATTATCATTGTTTGCAAAATATTTAATCATACATATGAATCAACTTATAATTGAGAAAGAAAGGTTTAGGCTTACCTTTGAGTTTTCTTCTTTTCTTTTTCTCTGTTCTGCAGTACTCCAAAGTCAAATACTTGTTTACGTTCTTTTCTCTCTTTAGTTATTTAAATATATGTAATTCCTTTGCAAAATAGGTTACCAGGTAAAAGAGTCCTTTTAAAATTTAAAAGGTTGTTATAACTTAAATGACTTATCTTAATCCTTATAGGTTTTAGATATGTATAAATAATTATCAGTTACACTTCTATTATCTAATTATATTATTATTATTATTATTATCTTTTTTTAAAAAACAAATCGGGTATTACATTCTACCCTCCTTAAAAAAATTTGGTCCTCCAAATTAGCAAGTCACAATTTAAAAGAAAATACACATATCACACGATTAAGAAACTTATTATTTAATTATTAAACTCATTTGTTAAAAGAGTTTCATACCTTAATTCTGACTGCCTGAAAGCTGAAACACACGTCCTCGATTTGGTCCTAGACTTGCCAATGTTATTTCCTCCTTCTTCCCATCTCCTCTAGGTGGAGGGTTCTTGTGGCATTGTGCAATCCTATGGCCGAAATCTCCACAATGAAAACACGCTCCTATATTCCAGCGGCATTCCTTGTCTAGGTGGTTCCTACCATACCTCGTACACCTCAGTTTATTTTCTTGATTCCATTGATTTACTCTAAATTTAGTGTTCTGCGTATTCAACTTCTTCATAGGTCCTCCATAGCTTGACTCTCCCCCGGATGGCTCTTCTCTCTTATTGTTCTTCCCTTTCTCCATTTCTCCTAAGCCCTTCTCGATTACTAACGCCTTATTGAGCACCGCATCATATGTGGGGAGCTCAAAAGACGCCACACCATGTCTTATGTCGGCCCGCAATCCATCCTCCAACCTACGTGCTTTCGTCTCCTCATCCGCTACTAAGGTCGGTGCATACTTGGCGAGCTTCGCGAATTCGGCTTCATATTGAGCAACTGTCTTACTCCCTTGTTCGAGCTTGATAAATTCCCTCTCCTTTTGTGCCCGGATCGTTCTAGGAAATTACTTGTTGGTAAATACTTCCTTGAACATAGTCCATGTGTAGGGTTCGGGATTCCCCTCGTGCTTTCTTCTCTCCATAAGCCACCAATCATACGCCCCACCTTGAAGTTGGTAAACTGCCAATGTCACCTTATTAGCCTCACTACTTCCTAGCAAGTCAAACGCTTTCTCCATTTCTTGAATCCAGCTCTCAACGACGGCAGGGTCCGTAGCCCCTTCAAAAATTGGCGGGTTCAATCGCTTGAATTCCGCTACTATGCCACGCTGCCCAGGCTGTTGGTTCTGCACTAGCTGAGCTAAGGTAGTAGCCAGCTGAGTCATACCATCAACGCTAAAATGGTTGTTAGTAGGGATGTTTCTTCTAGGCAGCATTTTCCTACACAAAAGAAATCCCCACTCAACAACACTATACAAACTAGTAACATAAAGGAATCAAGGTAAAAGCACACACATAATTGAAATTCAAAAACTCCATATTTATTTAAATCAAAATACCACCACATGTTCATGCTCAAAAAGCAAAGTAACAACCAATTAATAAACGACAAATCAATAAAATTCGTAAACAGAACTCTTCCTAAATTCTAATCTATTACAAAATTTAACGCCACTTGGCATCCCTCTTCTTCACCATCTCAAGATGTTTGTCGAACTCCTCAATAAATGTGTCCATTGCCTCTTGTGGTTCCGCTGCACCAGGAAAAGTACGACGAACGGCTTCCTTAAGACTTTCACATCCCTTCAAAACATGCCTCGCATATCTATCTCGGTCTTCTAGGGTAATCTCTAACTTTATATCCATCTCCCTCAATGTTCTTCTAAGATGTTTAACCTCGTCCTCTAACTTTGCGATCATGTCACGATCTCTTACTTCATCCTTGAAGTGATGCCTATTCTTTTTCGCTCTTTCTTTCCTCACTCGAGAACTAGGCCCCCGAGGTTTCTCTGACTCTTCATCCCTAATCCCATATTGAGACGATTCACGAACAGACTTATTGGTTGGCTTCTTATGGGGTGCAAAATAAATTTTGGGGTCAAAATCGCCAAATCCCTCAGATAAGTTATCTACCATGTTTTGATCACCCATCCTACAATAAAATAAAATACCCAATTAGCCTCAAGAACTAAACCTCAAACAATGCGAAGATTCCTTATCTTATTCTCTATTTAACCTCAAAAATTCTTAAATTAGCCAAAACTATAACCCACAGTTAACTCCCAAAATCACTCCCCAGGGAATATGTAGGGTTTTTCAACCCAACACATTGCGAGGGGCCACTGCTCTGATACCATCTCTGTAACACCCCAAACCCGTTACAGGCCCGAAGTGCTACACGCCGCAAGCTCAAAGGCCCGCAAGGCAACAATATCAATAGCGCAGCCCAAACAAAATAATTCAATAATAATCTTAAATTAAATCCAACAATAAATATCTTTTAAATCCATTTTCAAATAAAAAATCACCAAATATCAAAATCGAAAATGGAGACGCAGCTCCCCGAAAATAAGAGTCTTATTACAATTTCAACGACAAAAGAAGAAAATATCTTAAACTAGCTCCAACCATCCAAAGCATATCAAACAAGTGTTTCGCTATCAACGATGAGACCTGTAAAAATTTATGTAAGGGGTGAGCGATGAAGCTCAGCAAGTAGCAATCCTCCCTATCTAGCCGAATCAAGTACAATTTGCAAAAATACTTTTTCAAAATATCTTTTTGTTCAATAACAATAATATATATATGCTTTCAAAACTAAAACAATTCAAAAATGATTTCAATGTATACAATATATCTTTTAATCCACAGTCCTAGCGACTAAGGTTACAATAGCCTTGTAACACAACCCAAAAGTTCGATAATGTCAATGTTCACACACCCTACTAAAGTATCTAGAAAAATGCACGCTCCCCGAAGGGCATCTAAAAGGTGTGCGCCTTAGTAGGTCCTATATTAGCTCCGGAACTAAACGTAAACACTAACGGGTTCTATACATAGTCGGACTGAGGATTTCAAAAAAAAATTCTCAATATTATCGATATTCTAAACGATACTTTTCCACAGTTCAAAATCATATAATCTCATTTCACAGTTCAAAAATAAATACTTGATCCAAATTTTGAAATAAAAGAACATAACATTTAATTTAAATGGAAGCCTTAAATAAAATATAACGAATTTTGAAACCATATATTTAGGCATCCGAGTAATTACTAAGGCATACATAAAAATAAACGATAATTTAAAAACACTAAATAGTTCGGAAAGCCACTTACCTCGATATTGAGAAATACGAAAATAAAAGCGAACAAATCCTAAATATAAAATTAGAACAAATAAAATCATTAGGATAATTTATCCTAACTCAAACATATTTTAATTCGAATCTTGCACACACTAATACTTAATATTTATTTATTTTTAATTCAATTCGTATTTAGTTAGTATACTGAAATTATAATGATTTTCTGAAGTTATAATAACTTAGATACTATATCTTTAAAATTAAACAAGTATTTTCTATTATTAATTCAAAATTCATTATGTTAATATATTTGCATAACCTGCATGTACAACAACAATACATACATACACGTAACTACATACTAACATGGTTGCCATGATTCCAGAACCCATGATATAAACTTATATATATATATATATACACACACACACACACACACACACACATACATACACACACGCAGTGTTAATAAAAATACATCAACACATGTATTGAATATAGTATACATATATTGTTTAAAAATAAGAAACCCGACATACTAATTCCTTTTATCACATAAATTATGTATACCAATCTTTGTTTTCACAAATTTATTATTATTATTATCATTGTTTGCAAAATATTTAATCATACATATGAATCAACTTATAATTGAAAAAGAAAGGTTTAGGCTTACCTTTGAGTTTTCTTCTTTTCTTTTTCTCTGTTCTGCAGTACTCCAAAGCCAAATACTTGTTTACGTTCTTTTCTCTCTTTAGTTATTTAAATATATGTAATTCCTTTGCAAAATAGGTTACCAGGTAAAAGAGTCCTTTTAAAATTTAAAAGGTTGTTATAACTTAAATGACTTATCTTAATCCTTATAGGTTTTAGATATGTATAAATAATTATCAGTTACACTTCTATTATCTAATTATATTATTATTATTATTATCTTTTTTTAAAAAAAAATCGGGTATTACAGTCATTACTTCAGAAAAGTCAAGCATAATGTTTATTTGGGTTTAGAGATTTATTAGTAATTCGATCTTGAGTTTTATTAGTGTATTAGATCTCATGAGTTTGTATTCATGGTATAGTAGTTAAGGTTTTCTAGTTACTGTAAAAATATTATTTTTTGTGTTGATCATTATAGATTGTGTGAGTCATCTAATGAATACATCAGATAAGTAGGACTAATTACAATTTTGTGAATCTGAGTATATTGTTTGTCTTTTATTTTTTGTTTTTGATCTATTTTTATGTAATTGTTGTATAATTCGATCTTAAATTATAGTATGCGGAAATATTAATTTCCTTTAATTTAAGTTTGGAACTCTTAAGTAATGTTCTCAAGTTTTAGCTATTGGGAATTAAGTCAACACAAATCACACAATAAAATAAATAGAGATAAAATAACACAATATTTGACATGAAAAACCTTTAACAAAAATCACAGGCTAAACTCCGAATTTCTACTATATCAATATAATGAGCTCACAATAATTATTCTAAATTTTACGCCTTAAAATTTGAGATTACACAATACCACGACACAACTTTTTACACGTACTAAAAGTTGTAAAACCTTCCACCCATAATACAGTTTTTGCACGGAATATAAAAAGTGCAAAAATTCTCTCCCTCTCACTCACACAAATACAAAATCTACTCACACCATCTCTCAACTCTTAAGATGTTACATGACTTTTGATTATGTTATACTTTAACAGTTTAACATAAGACCTATTTATAAAATACCTACAAATCTCTTGTTCCTATTCAAGATAGGACATTTTAAAATTAATTCTCCGGCCAAAAATAAGATTCAATCTCATATATATCAGGACTCCAGTATATAATAAATATTCTATTAAAAATAGGACACATTCTTTTCCATAATACTAATTCTTTTATAAAGAGAATTTAAAAAGTATCCCAACAATTACTCTCACGATTCGAATTCCTAAGTATTTCAATTTTATATTTGAATAGCATTCCATGATTATACCAACACTAGCTAGGGTGGAAGTTAAGAAAAAAAATACTTGATCGGTAAAGATCACTTTGCTAAAAACTAAATAATAATTTAATTTCTCTCAACAGAAGAAGATTCTAGTACATGGGAGAAGAATATGAATCTAACCACTTAAAATGGATTTAAACTTTCCCAACATAATTTTACTCATCAAGAAAAAAGTACGTACATGAACAATACATGGTATATTTGCGGATGTCCAAAAGGGAAATTAATTTCACCAAACAAAAACAAAATACACATGTAGGAAACTCAAAAATATGGCCATAACTTAATTAGAGGGTGTGTGGAATTGTTTATAAGTAGTTAAATATATTTATAATTAATTTTAAATCAGAGGGTGCATGAGATCGTTTATAAGTAATTAAATTTGTTTATACATAATCAATTTTAATTAAGAAGTAAAAAGTGTTTAGTAACCTTATTTTAAAATTATTTATAATCACTTTTAATGGATATAATCAGAAACTCCAATTTGAAACTTTTGATTATTTGTCAAATTTAATAATTATATTTTGACTAAATATATTATTAATTTATCCCTATTTATTTTAGTATGTCCATCTATTACTTATCTTTACTTCTCAAAATATGTTTTTTTAATAATTTGTACTTAAAATAAGATTTATAATAGAGAACCTAAACATTTTAAACTGGATAATATATAGCAAATCAAAACCTGGTTCAAGCTCCCCCACGGCATTAATTAAAAAACAACCTAATTTGTACAAGTGTCCCAATCACAGTGATAACTCACCATAAAATCGGCAAAATGAAAAACGTGAAAGTTAACTATCTCTGTCACAGTTGGGCATAAATATGTACAAGTATCCAACCGTAAATCATTTAAGATATAAATGAAGTTCCTGATCATCATAAATATTACCATCTCCGTTTCAAATTATAAAGTGCGTATAAGGAAGGCTTCTAATTAAGCCTGATTTTCAGCCTTCTAGGGCTGATTTTTCATGTTTTTTTTAAATCTTGCTCAATCTCTTTTTTTTTTCTTAATTTTTTGGAAACTAAATCAAGATAAATCAAATTAAATATAAAAATTATATATTACCAAATAAAATAAAATTTTTATCAAATCAAACAAAATCAAATCTTATCTTATTTTGAAAACGAAATCGAATCTTTCTAATTTTAGGAACTGAATATTTGTTTTCATAACTCTTGCAAGCATACTTGGAGCACTATATGTAATAATTCATATTTTTGTTAATAATTAAATATTAATTGATTTTATTTTTATATAAGTGTATTTGAATTGGAAAAAGATAAAGGTAACTTATTAATTTTTTTTGTTTCTTTCTTCCTTGTTTCGTTTGGAAAGTTAATTTTTTTTAGTAGATAATTAAAGAATTGATTAAATTAAAATTGAGGAGTCCATTAGGGTTTTGGTAACTCCTATATTAATTCCTATTTATATTTAAAAAGTTGATGTGTAATCATAATCCTATTATAATTTGATTAGTTGAATTCCCGAGTAAAATACTTATACGCACGACAACCCATTAGAAAATCATCCGGAGCGCAAAGCTACTTGGGAGGCGGAGGAGACTATACGACAAGAGTATCCTCCCCTCTTTAATGTTAGGTAAATTCTTGTTTCTCTTTTGATTCTGGAGACGGAATCCTTTGTAAGGGGGAAGTCAATTTTTTTTAATAATAATAATAATAAATAAATAACAGTTAAATCTAATTTTTAAATATTTGATTGAGATTTTCTTATGTTTGAGTCAAACTAGTCATTTAATTTATGTGGACTAAAATAATTAAAGGATTACATTAATTTGGACCATTAAATTAATTGGGCCTTAAAAATAATTGAGTTTAATTTATATGTGAATAATAATAAATTCTATTAAAATTAGGAGAGCTGGTAAATTATATTAATAAATAAATAAATAAAACATAAATTATATATAGTGAACCCTACCTTTGTTCGTCCGATAAAAAAAAAGAGAAGAAGAAGTCGCCGCTCAACTGAGAGAAAGAGAGAGTGTGATTATGAGATCTTACTGAAGAAACAAAAGCAGGTGCATTTTCTTTCCTTTTGTGTTATGTATATAATTGGCTATTGAGTCTTACCGTTCTAATTCATAATTGAAAGGCTGAAATACATATGTATATGTATGATTCTCTCACTGTTGCGAATTGTCAATAGATTAAAGGTCACATTGTTGTGAAATAATAGATAAAACAAAATGTATATCAACAAAAATGTATATTGATATACTCTTGTATTTAAGTGGTCATCCACAATTTATTTGATATCTATCAAACTACATAGATGAATTTTACACTTTCATTGAGAGAATTATTCTACACTCAAATTGATATCTATTTGATGCCTTATATATAGGCATGGAGAGAGAGAAAGTGGAAGATGAAGAGATAGAAAATGAAAGGTTTTCTAACACTCCCCCTTGGATGACCACTTTCTAAGAATATGTCTCGTTAAAAACCTTAGCAAATAAAAACCCTGTGGGAAAAAAATTGACTAAGGAAAAGAGTACAATATTCTTGTATAACTTCTAGTGCCTTAGGATTGCCTCATTAAAACCTTGCAAAGGAAAACCCAGTGGGAAAAAACCTCAGCGAAGGAAAAAGAGTACAATCAGCACATATCCTTCAGAAAATTTACTCCCCCTCATGAGTACCACTGTTCATGGTAAAAATATTCTTAAGTCGACGCATGTCAATGTTATGCACCATCTTCTTAAAAGTCGTAGTTGGTAATGGCTTAGTGAATATATCAGCCAAATTATCACATGATCGTATCTGCTTGACATCAATATCGCCACTCTTCTAGAGCTCATATGTATAAAAGAATTTTGGTGCAATATACTTGGTTCTATCACCCTTGATATAGCCTCCCCTAATTTGAGTGATACAAGCAGCATTATCTTCGTATAATATCGTTGGACAATTTATGATTGATGATAATCCATAGTTCTCACGAATGTGTTGAATTGCCGATCTCAACCAAACACATTCACGACTCGCTTCATAAATTGCGATAATCTATGCATGATTTGAGGAAGTAGCAAAAATTGTTTGCTTAACAGATCTCCATGAAATGACAGTATTTCCATAAGTAAATAAATATCTTGTTTGTGATCTGCCTTTGCGTGGATCGAAAAAATAACATGCATCAGCATATCCAACTAACTGTGGTTTTGATCCATTTGGATAAAATAATCCCAAATCAGTAGTCCCACGAAGATATCGCAAAATATGCTTAATTCCATTCCAATGTCTTCGAGTTGGTGCAGAATTGTACCTTGCTAGTAAGTTAACTACAAATGCAATATCAGGTCGTGTGAAATTTGCAAAATACATCAAAGCACCAATTGTACTAAGATATGGTACTTCAGGACCAGGAGTTTTTTCATCATTTTCTTGTGGTCGAAACGGATCTCTCTTGATATCAAGTGACCGACCTATCATTGGAGTGCTCAAAGGATGAGTTTTATCCATGTAAAAGTGCTTCAAGACTTTTTCTGTATATGTTGATTGATGAACAAAAATTCTATTTAGAAGATGTTCAATTTGTAGGCCAAGACAAAATTTTGTCTTACCAAGATCTTTCATCTCAAATTCATTCTTTAAACAATTTGCTGTTTTTGTTAACTCTTCTGGAGTCCCTACAAGATTTAAATCATCAACATATACTGCAACAATAGAAAATTCGGATTCTAATTTTTTGATAAAAATGCATGGATAAATTGGATTATTCTCAAATCCTTCTTTCAAAAGATATTCACTGAGGCGATTATACCACATGCGTCCGGATTGCTTTAACTCATATAAGGATCTTTGTAGCTTGATAGAATATATACTTCGAGATGTAGAATTATATGCTTCAGGCATTTTATATCCTTCAGGAATTTTTATGTAGATATCATTATCTAATGATCCATACAGATATGCTGTAACAACATCCATTAATTGCATATCCAAATTTTCTTTTGCTACCAAGCTAATTAAAAATCTGAATGTAATTGCGTCCATTACAGGAGCATATGTTTCTTCATAATTAATACCAGGTCTTTGCGAGAAACCTTATGCTACAAGTCGCGCTTTGTACCTTATGTACAAATACCCATTTGTATCCAACAGGCATTACACCTTCAGGTGTTCGGACTATAGGTCCAAAAACTTTACGTTTATTTAGTGAATTTAATTCTGCTTGAATCGCCTCTTTTCACATTGGCCAATCATTTCTACGTTGACATTCTTCAACGGTTTGTGGTTCATATTCATGATCATTACTTTTGGTAATATCAAAAGCAACTTTATATGAAAATATGTTGTCGACAACAATTTTATTTCTATCCAATACTTCTCCTGTATGTACATAATGTATCGAGATCTCGTTATTTTCAGGTACCTGATCCTCTTCAGGGGATAACTCTTTAAGAGTTTTATTTTTAGGAGATTTTTGCTCATAAGTTTTGGATAAATCAACTATTTCTGTGGCCTGTTTCATGGGTATAACCTTTTTATAGGCTGTAACTTGTTTTTCTTGTACTTTCCTCTTCCAGGAAATTTTATCTTTAACACCGATCGGTCTTCCACGCTTCAGGTGTGGTTTCAATTCATTTGCTGCTGTATTAACTGATTGTCCTACAGAGACTTCAATCCGTGCTGATGTATTAGCAGCTGGAATGTGAGATTTCACTATTTTCTTATTATCGGTGAATACATTCGGTAATTAATTTGCAATTCCTTGCAAATGAATAATCCTTTGAACTTCTAGTTCACATTGATTTGTATGAGGATCAAGATGAGATAACGTCGAAGTATTCCATATAATCTCTCGTCCTGCTTCAGGCAAATTTCGTATTTCAGACAAACATCGTGCTTCAGGCAACGACTTTTCTCCCCCTACTGGTGGGAAGATTGTTTCATTAAAATGACAATCCTCAAAACGTGCTTTAAAAACATCACCAGTTAGAGGTTCAAGATATCTAGTAATAGATGGGAAATCAAAACCCGTAGAAATTCTAAGTCTACATTGAGGACCCATTTTAGTGCGTTGTGAGGGTGCAATAAGTACATATACAGCATAACCATATGTGCGCATGTGAAAAATATTTGGTTCTTGGCCAAGTACAAGTTACAATGGTGAAAATTTATGATAAGCAGTTGGTCTAGTGCGAACTAATGATGCAGCATGTAAAATAGCATGATCCCAAGCAGAAACTGGTAATTTTGATTTCATAAGCAAAGGTCGAGCAATAATTTGAAGTCTCTTGATAAGTGATTCAACTAAACCATTTTGAGTATGTGTATATGCAACAGGATATTTAACATCAATTCCAATAGACATGCAATAGTCATCAAAAGCTTGAGATGTGAATTCACCAGCATTATCTAAATGAATTTTCCTAATTGGATAATTTGGAAATTGCACTCTCAACCTAATTATTTGAGCAAGGAGCCTAGCAAATGCCACATTTCTAGTAGAAAGTAAACATATATGTGACCATTTGGTTGATGCATCAATTAAAACAATAAAATACTTAAATGGACCATAAGATGGGTGTATTGGTCCACATATATCACCCTTAATTCTTTCTAAGAAAGATGGGCACTCAACAACAATCTTTGAATGTGATGGTTTGGTAATTAATTTACCTTGAGAGCAAGCACCACATGGATAATCAGTAGGTAAAAGAATCTTCTAGTTCTTTAAGGGATGTCCATGAGAGTTTTTAATAATTCGACGCATCATTATTGATCCTGGATGACTAACACGATCATGCCAAAGCATAAAAACCTTTGGGTCTGAACACTTCTGGTGTATTGCAACATTTGTTTCAACTGTTCTCATTGTAGTATAATATAACCCAGAAGAGAAAATAGATAGTTTTTCTAGTATGAGCTTCTGGCCCGATACTATTGAAGTAATATAAAGAAATTCTTCACTGTCTTCGTTATTAGTTTCAACATGATAACATTATAACGTATATCCTTAAAATTGAGTAAATTTCTGTTTGACTCAGTAGAATATAAAGTATTATTAATACAAAGTTTTGTGCCCTTTGACAACATTATAATCGCTCTTCCGGAGCCTTCAATTAAGTTTGATGAATAATCGCTCTTCCAGAGCTTTTAATTAAGTTCAATGAACCTGATATGGTATTGACATTGGCTTTGCATAATTTTAAAAATCATTCTATATGGTAATCGCTCTTCCAGAGCCTCTAATTACCAGTAGGACCCATACATCTTCATATATGTAAAACATAAATTAAACTTTATTACTTGAAACATAAATAAAACATATCAAAATAAAAATGCTTATTATAATGCCATAATATAATAAAAGAAAAACAATTAATTGATATGGCCATTTCTATTTGGAAACTTAAGATAATTCATGAGATCTTCAAGATCATTATGATCATTCATGGGATCTTCAAGATCCTTATGATCAATAAATTTTCGTTTCAATTCCTTTTCTCTTTTCTTTTATGGAAACTTGGTACAAATCTACCAAATGATAGGTACGTGACCAATGACCTTCCATTCACTTCAAGGAATGAAGTATAACGGGTCAGCCGAGATTAGTGGATTTTTAGTAAAAGCTCATTATTTTGTTTAGCCACTAGAAGACACGATATCACTTCAGGGAACATAGTTTCCTCTATCTCTTCACGAAATATTTTGTAAACTTATGCTCTCGATATTGCTACTGCAGGAGCATATTTGAGGCATGAAATATAGTCAATATTTTCTCTAACATGTTTTCATAAGTGAGATGATGGCGAATAAAAATCATTGATTTTTGCATGATCCTGCAAGGATGCATGATTTCCAGCCTTAATTATATCTTCAAGATTCTTTGCCTCTAGATGAATTTGAGCATTAAGAGTCCGTGACAAATTATTCTTGCTCAAGATATCAAGGGGAAGCAAATTCAAGTTTTGTAATGTTCAACATTTATATAAATATATAATTACGTAAGATATTAAATAAGTAAATATAAATTTATAGGAAACCAAGAAAACTATTTAACTCTTCTTTGATTACTCTCAAAGTAGGGGAATTGGGAGGTGGATTGATTATTTATTTATACTAATATTACTACATCACAAAAGTAGTGTACTTACGTAATTTGTACTCTCAAGGCTTCTGAGTTGTCCATTACCATTATTGTCCCATGCGCCTTTTGTTAAACAAAGTTTTTATATGTATATCAAATTTAATTGTAATGAAATAATACTTACAGTGAGTTGAGAGAACTTCCTTTTTAGCATTGGGTAGGAGCTCGTGCTGATAACGTGTTGTGAAATAATAGATAAAACAAAATGTATATCAACAAAAATGTATATTGATATACTCTTGTATTTAAGTGGTCATCCACAATTTATTTGATATCTATCAAACTACATAGATGAATTTTACACTTTCATTGAGAGAATTATTCTACACTCAAATTGATATCTATTTGATGCCTTATATATAGGCATGGAGAGAGAGAGAAAGTGGAAGATGAAGAGATAGAAAATGAAAGGTTTTCTAACACACATGTATATGTATGGATTTTCTTTGTTGTTGATTTGTTAATAATAAAATAAAGAATCCATTAACTTGAACAATAGCTACTGTGTAAGCACTAAATGATGTGTATATATATATATAGGGTACCAATCCACAGCAAGCGTTTGTTGCAGTAACCAAATTGTTCTCTGCTGCTATAGGCTGTAGCGGCAATAGTATTTGGCTTTTTTTGGTTATCTACCGCTACAGGCTGTAGCGGCAGGGGAAGAAATTTTTTTTTTTTTAGCAAAGGTTAGTTGGCGTATCAGTTTTTTATCCTTATCCTTATATACTTCCATACCCAACCCAAATGTCATTTATTATCATAAAGTATATTATAAAAATATACAAAATTTTAATTTCTTCCAATATATTAAAAATTTATAGATATATTTTATTTTTAAGTTAATTTATGAAATACTAAAATATAAAATATTAAAATTTTAAAAGTAACAAATATAATAATAAATATTTGTTACTATTTATTATTATATTTGTTACTTTTAAAATTTTAATATTTTATATTTTAGTATTTCATAAACTAACTTAAAAATAAAATATATCTATAAGTTTTTAATATATTGGAAGAAATTAAAATTTTGTATATTTATATAATATACTTTATGATAATAAATGACAGTTGGGTTGGGTATGAAAGTACATAAGGATAAGGAGATCAAAAAATTGATACCTATTGTAAGCCAACTAACCTTTGCTGAAAAAAAAAAATTCTTCCCCTGCCGCTACAGCCTGTAGCGGCAGATAAACAAAAAAAGCAAAACACTACTTCCGCTACAGCCTGTAGCGGCAGTGAACAATTTGGTTGCTGCAACAAACGCTTGCTGTGGATTGGTACCCATATATATATATATATACATATATATATATATATATAGGGATTTTACATATGAATTAGTTAATCATTTTTTTTGAAACGGATGGTACTGAAAGTGCATATATATAAGGATTGTACATGGATTAATTTTGCAATCAAGATTTTGAATAAGGCTTTATCAGGTAATTAAGTGTTAAAATATTTGATATGGTATTATGTAGGACTAATAGAGAATTTTGAAATTTACATAATAATAATAATAATAATAATAATAATAATAATAATAATAATAAAATGAGTTAACTAATGGGTTAAAGATGGAAGGAATATTTTTGCAAATGTACTTATATTAATAGTTATTTTGTTTAATTAGTTCGAACGGAGGAAGTCTAAACGAGTCGAATTTGGATTATAAATTTTGAGTATTTCGTTGCTCATTCCAGGTACGGATTTTCGTACTCTTTCAGCCATACTCATGTGGAATTTAATTAATTCATTTTGTCCTTCGTTTCGATTTCCATCATTATTTCACATATTTGTTTCTTGTGAAATTCATTTAATAGTTTCATTTTGGAGTTGATACATGAGACTCATATTTGTATTCTTTGAATTAGGTTATCATGCCTAATATTTATTTTGATATTTGTAGAGCGGTACATGTTGTTACCTTCTTTTGAGACATTATGATTTGATCTGGTTCAACATGTACATATAAAACCCTTTTGTTGGTATTGTGTCGCATGTGTTGTGACATGATATCTTTGTTAGAATATACTGTAGGGTATACATGAGCTATAACCACCTGTGGGAGTACCTCATGTATGTCGTCTCGGCACGAGAGACATGACACTTTTCGTGGCGGTGTGATCAGTCCACGACGTCTCCATTTTTGTGCTCCGGAGGAAGTGAGCAAATTGGTGTTTTTGTTGTGGGAGGCGTATGGGTTAACCCTAGTTTCTGTTATGCGGATTGGTGATGTTATGCCAAACACACCTATCCGATTTGCATGCATTTGAATTCGCGGTCCAATGTGTGATTTGCCTATGTGACATTATTTTGATTGCCTATATGGCATTATTTGACTTGCCTGTGTGGCAAGCTATACTTTTATTCTGTTCTGAGCTCAGTATGAAAATATAACACCCAACCATTTGATTCAACCTATTAATTCATTGTGTTATTTTTGTTCGGTTCTATTCAGTTCAATTCATTGAGTCTGTTATTTCAGTTCATTATTTTTGTACTCTATATGTTTGTCTCATTAATTTTGTTAAGACAGTTATATTCTATTCAGACTTTGGAGATTTTATTTTCGTCGATATTTAAGCTTGAGGCTTTGTTCAGTATTTTGTCTCAGTTGATTCCGTATTTCCATTGTGCATCTTTGCATGTCTATATCTGTACTGAGCATTTAGCTCATGCTGTGTTTTTCTTCTGGCAGGTTTGCAAGGGTGATTCAGGGCTAATGTGATGAGAGAGTTACCTTCGACCATTTAGGTTTATTTAATTTTAGGTGTTAATTATTATGCCTTCTTTTGGAGAATTGTATTAATATGGTTTATCACTATTAAACATATTGAAGTTATTAGTGCTCTGCTTATTTATTTTGAGGTTTGTTGTGCTTTGCACGTGACCTCCCTTTCCTATTTTGGGAAGGGGGTGTTACACTATATATATTCTTCCCAGGTTACTCATATCTCTTTATTCCTCTAGCTTTCTCTTAGAATTTCCTCGAATTTCTTTCTTTCTTTCTTCAACGAAGGGACATCAAAAATTCAAGCGAACGTTCAACAAGTCGAGACGATCGAATGGTATGGAAAGACCTCCCCCTAGGTGGTTGAACCCTAAGTGGCCGAACCCTAGGAGGCTTCGATGTTCAGATTCTTCTTGATTACTTCATTTACTTCTTTTTAGGTGACTCCAATCTTTTTTTGTCAGGCCACTTCACCTTAATTGGATTTTGACTTTTTATTCGGATATTCTCAAAGAAAGAGTATGCCTTTTCGCAACCAATGAGTATTAATTTCGGGCAATCGATTAACAAACTAGAGGAAATTAAAAAGTAAGAGGGGAGAACTCCCTAGCTAAGTGGTCGAACCCTTGGGAGGTTGAACCTTAGGGGTTTTTGGCCTTTTCCTTTATATTTTTGGTCTTATCTTTTAGTTTTATTTGGATGGCTTCTTATGCTTAGGTTCCTTCTTGCTTCTTTTTTCTTCTTTCAGGTAACTTCGATCTTTCTTTTCCGAGTTTTATCACCTTGATTATATCTTGATTTTTTCCATCAAATATTTCTAAAGAAGGACCATAGTTTTGAGAACACAAAGCGACATTTTGTTTCCACGATCAAATAACGAACCACGAGAAGGGTCAAAGTATCAAAGTGGGACCACCCTAAGTGACTGAACCCTAAGAGGCCAAACTCTAGGGCAGTCGAACCTTAGGGGGCCAAACCTTAGGGTGGCTGAACCCTAAGGTTTTTTTTTCTTTTTGTCTTTTGCTCATTTGTTCTTTATTCTTTTCAGATGTCCTTAATTTCTCTTTTCCGGGCTAAGTTTTCTCATTTGAGCTAAGGACATTTTTTTACGTCGGATACTATTGTCAAAGAGAGATCCTTCTTAAGACAACCCCATTACCTGAAGTCGGGATTCATCACTTCTCTTTTCATCATGGTAAACACTTAATTTCAAATGTTTTCTCCTTCTTTTCTTATTAATTACATAGAGTTCTCATATCAAGTATTCATTATTGTAGTCCAATTTTGACGAGCGCTCCGTGGACCTAAGAACCGCTAAGAAAATTTCCTTCCTCATGGAACCGCTATCCGACTCTTGCAATCGCCTTCAAGGATGGCAGTATAATCCGTCGCGAATAATCCGTCGAACATAAACAACTTTCGACGACCAATTCGTCGGCCATAATTCTGTCGAGAATATTTATTTTCGACGGAATTATGCTCGACGACCTTTATTCCGACGGAATTACCGACTGAATTTTTCGTCGAAAATAAGCCTTTTTCTTGTAGTGACTCGGGATATCGCCGTTGCCAAATTGGAGGCTTTAGTTATGCCCCCTCTTCAGTTTGACATGTCATGGCCTTTAGATTATGATATTTTGTAATCTTTCATTTCCTGTTTCAGAAACTCATTTTCATGTTATATTTCAGTTATCAAAATAATTTTTTTTCTCTTTTGTCAATTATGCAGCATTATAAATTGTTTTTAACTTGAATTCTTCTTTATGACATAACATCAAACATTGAATCATAAGTCCTTCAAAGTATTACTCTAAGACAATAATGTACACAATAAAAGAGAAACCCTGAAATCGTAAATCAAAAGAATGTTTTTTTTGAGCAATAGCTCAGTGGTAGCCTTGGCCTCTTGCAAAGCAAGAGGTCCAAGGTTCAACCCACACCCCCCCAAAAACAAATTAACAAAAAAAAGAAAAAGAATGTTTTTCAATTTCTTACAAACTAACACTTGAATCTATACTTTTAAAATAAAAATTTGTCCAAGTATAAATGAAAGTTTGGTGTTTTATTGACAATCAGTTTGCTTTTAATGAAAATCATAATTTTTTTAATAAAAATGATCAATCTCGCTTTTAATGGAAAAAACATAACATTCACCACTTTTAGAGATAAAAGTGTAACTTGTCAGGTTTGAGGACTTAGAATCAGGTGTCTCGGTCACTTTTATAGTTGAAAGTGTAACTTGTCGGGTTCGAGGACTTAGAATCAGGCGCCTCATTCACTTTTGATGATAGAGTGTAACACTCAGTTAAGGACTTATGATCAGGTGCCTCCATTTTGCTTTTAGTGGTAAAGTCTAACACATGTGCCTTATCCCTTAGTCGTGCCAATTTTGGCATACAGGGTTTCATAAGAACTTGAGTTGAGTGTCCCGTCACTTGGTCATCCAATTTCTTGGCAAATGCAATCTACAAGGACATGAAATCAAGTGCCATGTCACTCGGGTCGTCCAATTTCTTGACAATTGTAATATACGAGGACTTGAAATTGAGTGCCTCGTCATTTGGGTCGTCCAATTTCTTGGCAAGTGTACTCTACGAGAACTTGACCACCATTTAGAGTGGACCACCACCTTGGGGTGATCATCGATTCTAGTGCCTCATCCCTTAGTTATCTAATTTCTTGGCAATGGATACTCCTGAGGACTTCAACCACCATTTTCGGTGGACCACCATCTTGGGTGGGTTTTTGATTCTTCAATTCTTATGCCTCCTCCCATGGTCATCCAATTTCTTGGCAAAAGATACTCCTGAGGACTTCAACCACCATTTTTGGTGGACCACCATCTTGGGTAAAATTTTGATATTATCGTCTCTACAATTCAGAGATTTTTCGATGGTAGAGCTAGTATTTGGGTTGTCCATCATCTTGTGTTGATGAAGTTTACGTAACAAAACTTCTCATATTTTTGACATGAACATAAAATATTAATTCTTGATGATTGCTTATTTATGCTACTAAAACATGTCATCTTGAATAGGTTATTGTTGCCCTTGATCATGTTTCTTGAAATCTAGTTTTAGCCTTCATCCATCTTGCCCTCCTGCGACTTTAGCAGAACATCAGCCATAACTGCAGTAAATGTACTATTGTCTGCATTGTCATAATAAAATAGTCATAGAAGAAGTAAGAAGGGGCAGGTATAATCAGTCTTATTCGGCTTAGACTCCATTTTATTGATGAGTGAATTCATCTCTGTATCTCCACATTCTATTGATCAAGCTCCAGGGTGTACTATTTGACATTTAAATTTTCAAGCCGCGTTATGTGTATAAGGCAGACTTCTAATGTCCTTTTAGATCGATTTCACCCACGCCTTTATCATGACGTCACGATCCTTGCCCCTTGAGTAGCTCTCTATGTTATGAAGGACCTAAGGGATATCATCCCTAGGTCCCCATGTATTTCTTGCCTCTTTCCATAATTTTAATCATCTTAATTATCACGATAACCAAAGTTCAATCGGAAAATCACTTCGGAGCTTGTAAAGGAGTGTGCCTCCTAAGAGCCGAACCCTAGGAGGGGAACCTTTGAGTTCTTCTTCTTTTGCTCATTTCTTCCGTTCTTGTCCTCATTTTGTTTGGTAGTTTAACTTGCGTCAAGAAAGGAACTTCATCAGAATAAGCTTGAAGAGTTGAAACCTTATAGGGCTTTTGAGCTCAAACATCCTTTAAGCTCTCTTGTGGAGTTGCTTTTTGGCCACTTTTAATACTGAGCTTGTTAACCCCTTTGCCTGAATCATCCTTCCAAGGGGAGACCATTTGAAAAAGGTCCATTAAACTCGTTTGCTAACTCAGGAGAATGTGTTGTCGAAAATATTTCTCCATGAATATTATCCGGTAACCTATAACAGAACCATATTTGTTAATCATATGACATTTATATATTAACACATGTCTACATATGTACGAACAAAATTAGGCAAGGAGAAAGTTAGAGTTGTCTCTCATTCTTTGCGCAACACGGCTTCTGAATGATTGAGTTTATGGTTCGAATAAGTGAGAAATAGTAGGTAGTAATTCTTTTGATGTCAGACGCTCGAATGAGACAAATGTCTTGATATGATCTCCATTCTTTCTATGATAGACTCCACGACACGCTTGCGTGAGGTGGTCATCGCCCAGATCGTTTCTAGCAAAGTTGTATAGTGAATTGCTCGCAACACCTTAACCCCTCGCCTATATGTAGACGGTAATCTTGGTACAATTGCTCGCATTAAGAAATATGCATTGAATGGACACCAACGACACCTTGACCCCTCGCGTATATGTAAGCGGTAATCTTGGTACAATCGACGATTGATGCGATAGAAGACGCCACACACAACTATGTATTGTTGTATGGTAAGTCAATATTGAATCTCAAGAAAACTAAGAACTAATCTAGGAATTCTTAAAGAACCAAAAGATGAGAAACCTCTCAATTATATTGATAATCTGAAAATAACATAATGTCTAACTATTATATAAACCATGTATTCTATTTATACTAATAGAATAAAACCTTAATTCTAAAGGAATAATAATTTGAATGAAAATCCAAATCCTAGCTAACAAACAATAAAGAAATCAAATCCTATCTAGCAAATATCCTAGTTACATTAGAATTGGGAAAGATATCAAAATCCTTAAAATTATGGAAAGAAATCCGAAAAAATGTGTTTCTTGGAATCTGTTGACCAGCGCGGGGCGCTCCAAGAATACACTGAGAACAGCGTAGGGTGACCAGAACTTCTGCATAACTGGCACGGGGCGCGCTGCTGCTAGTATAGAACTGGCGCGGGGCGCGCCGATCTGACAGGATTGACCATTTTACCCTTTTAAGTCCTGAACGTAATTCTTTGCTCCTCTCTTACTTCCTCCATCAAACTTGTACCAAATTAATGTGCTTAGAATCATATCCCATACTGAATATTTTACCATGTAGCTTGAATTCTTTTCTTTTGTTCCGTGCAATGCAACTTTATGTTGTCGCGTGATGAATTGTAAACTCTTTGTCATGCTTGGACATCCACATTATCGCGTGATCACTAATCCCTCCATGAATTGAAACATAACTTTGCTGATGATTAGACGACACAAATGAACACGGGTTTGATGACTCAGCTTACATTGATTTGGTCTCACTATATATATTGTATCTAGCAATCCCAAATCATATGATTGATCCTCTCCTTGCGGTTCACTTGAATTGAGCTCTATTTTGAACATTTTTCAATAGATTTCAGCCCAATTACTTGAAACCATTTGACAAACCCTTGGAACTTGAGTCGAGTAATTGTCGTTCGATGCGAGCCTGGTCATGATGTCAACATTCCCCTCCCCTTGAAAAGGATTTGTCCTCAAATCTGACATCCCCTCCTCTTGAAAAGGATTTACCCACAAATCTGACCCTACGCAAAAACAGACTAAATTAGTAGCTTCAAACAAAACATAATCACAAATCTCAACTTGCAAATGAAATATGTAAATAATATCAACAACACAAGTAAGAATATGAAAAGAATCATTAAAACTTCCACTCCTGCAAAGGACATAGCAACATCTGGCATTTTTCTCTTAATGACATGAACAGCTCGTGAATGTTTCCTTCCAAGCGACGCTCGAAGTAGCATAGCACACTGCAAACTATTCGTAACACAACTTGGAAACTTAAATTTTGGATCTCCTTTAACTAAGAACCCGTCCACATTATCACGATGCTCTTCCACGTATACACCAAACACTTCCAACACACTAGCTAAATCAAAACAAACTAAATTAGCAACTAAAGTAAAAATGCAATAAAAATTACTACCTAATAACAGAAATGCATAAGTAATAAAATAAATGCAAATAAAACAATGAAAAGTTATATCTCCTCCTGGATCAAATATCAGCATGTAGAACTCTTCACAATGCATATCCTCCCAATGACGAATTCCTGGATCAAACATCAATATATAGAACCCTTCCTGTAGTAGATATACCCATTTACGAATTTCCGGATCAAAAGTGAATCTTATGTTCTCAATCATTTGCACTATCACCCATTCCATTGCACCGGGATCAAATAATAATCTTTGAAACTTCTCACGACTCAATTGCAAACACACTTGAATTCCTAGCTTAAACATAAAATAAAACAAATCAACATGTTCCTTTTGTCTAATCATGAAGATATCTAGTAACTAAAAATCACAATTATAGTCTACTGGAACAAAAATCAAAACACTTTCCTATAGACTCTCAATGTAATGCTCGAATCGATTTGCACAATGATTCATATTTTTCTCCTCGATGAGTACGGCCCCATCTCGAATTTGCAAAACATATCCAACATTTCCCTTTCCATTGACATTAACAAATTCAAGATCAAGTAATAGCATCAACTGAATTAAAATGTCACATCTACCCTCACAAGATAAAAACTTAATTGTGCAATTAACACTACGATGATCACAATCAAACTCAATACATGCTAAAGAATTTCCACAAGTGTGGACAAAAGTCAGAATATCATCAAAACAGACAATAACTAATTTCCCCATGAAAGAATGCAAAATATGGCTCCATATAAAAACATTTAATGCATTAGCTAATCCGAATGATTTAATTAAACACGCATGTAAACCATATCTTACCCCCATCTGATGATAAACACTTCTCAAATTAATTCCAAATGATAGAAAATCATGTAATGAAGATTACTCTAATGGAATGACATGATCACTACCATTGCAAACTAACGACATGCCATGTAGAGATTGAATAGCATGAAAACCTAACTCAACATATGGATAAGAAAACCTAGAATGAATTTCATGCAAGTAAAAACAATGAGAATGAGAATATAACACATGTTCATAAACTAACTCAACATAAATCAAATATCCTCCATAGTTTATGATAAAAACAATTCTAACATTAAAATATCTAAACACAAATTTATCAATGAAAGCATGCAAAACATGTTTTAATAAACTCATGAAAATACTAGATGCATTAGTTAATCTAACTAAAATAACTATCCACCTATACAAATCACATGTTAACACAGCTCTCCATTCACCACTTTTTCTCACGTTAATTTGATTAGGCATTATCATCACATGACTATCAACAAATTTAGATAAAACATAAGAACTATGCAATTTATCAAATATATTATATAAGCAAAGAAAATATATGGAAAAATTCGTAGTTCATAGAATCGCGTAGTTACTAATTCTAAATCGAGTAAAGCCTTGGATTACCCTTCATTTTTGAGCTTAAGTAAAAGCTTTCTTTCCCATTATGTTTTTTCCATTCTTCCCTAGCTTGTATTTCCCTAGCTTGGATTTCCCATCATTTTTATTTACTGTTCAGGAAAGGCGTTCTTTTTCATCATGAAAAAGGAAATACTTCCATAAATAATAGATTGCCAGCAAGCCTAACGTCTTGCCTTAATCCCCTGAAGTAAGGATTTGGAAGCTCAGGAACAAGAGTCACTGTAGTTGCTACGACCAGGGGAGCTAGTCTCATAACTGCGGGCAGTTCGAGTTCTATACTTGTCTACCAATTGAAAATCAACGCACAAGCTCGACATTCTTTCTTTCTTAAGTACTATGATTTCACGAATGACACATGAACGCATGCTTTCTCTAACGATACCTATCTCCATTAACTTTCCAACCCGCCTTGGTAACTCCGTTGTTTCCTCGGGAACGTTATAGGCTTATCGGTACGGTATGATAACACCGGGTATGTGATCCCTTAACTATATAAAAAATAATAATAGAACTAGATAAAACATAGTTAATTTAGTTAATATTCAAAAATGTCGTCTTGTACAAACGTATAATCATTGGCTGTTCAAAATACAGTTCTCTTTTACTCTCACTCTCTTTTTCATAGTCACTTGTTTCTCTCTCTTCTTTTTGCTCACTCTCTCATTTGTTTTCTCTTTCATTCTTTTCAATCTCTCTATTCTTTTCAAACTCACTTTTCTCAATCTCTTTTTTGTTTTCTTCCTTACTCTTTTCAATCTTTTCTTTTTCACTGTCAATCTCTTGATCAATTTCATTTTGTCATTCATTGTCTCGCTTTTGATCATGGACTTCATCTTGAACATTGGAATCTAACAGTTCTCCTTGGATCACATATTTTTTTTAATCTTCTTCCTCCCTCGGTTGAATTTTCTACATATGCGCCTTAGAGATGTTTTGTAGTTGCATCCAACAATCCTCCATCCCCTTACAAAAGGAATCCATGATGTCCTCCTTTGCCTCCTTAGAAAATAATTGTTCCCTATACATCTTAGGAGCTTCTCGTGGTTGTCTCCAATGCGACTCCTCATGTCTTTGAACCCTCTTTTCATCATCCCAAGTTGATCGCCTTGAAGGTTGCTCTACATGTCTAGGAGATGCATACTCATTCATCTTGTTAAGTTGTACTGGAACAAACCGATTCCTTATTATGGTTTTCGATTCTCACCACTCTTGCCCTTTACCTCTTTACTATTCTCTCTTAGAGGTTCTTTTTGAATTCACCAAACACAGTCACAGTTTACTAATCAATTCAAAAATAATTTATCAAAAACAAATATAGAAGCTATGATTATGGTTACCAACAATTCTAAACTCCTTGTAACCGTCGGATTATATGCGTAGAAATTTTTACATGTAGGCTTTTATTGTGTACCTCATCGGAATTGACGCTGGAATATTATAGTGGTAATTGATGGTTGAATTTGCGAAATTTAATGAATTGATGGTGTGTTACAAATTTGGTTAGCACAATTGAAATAAACTAAAAAAATTTCTATACTTTTTTTTTTGCTTTTCAACAAGAAAATAAAGGATAACTAACCTGCTAAGAACTTAGCTCTGATACCAAATGATAGACTCCATGACATGCTTGCATGAGGTGGTCGTCGCCCGGATCATTTCTAGCAAAGTTGTATATTGAATTACTCGTAACACCTTAACCCTTCGCCTATATGTAGACGATAATCTTGGTACAATTGCTCGCGTTCAGAAATCTACGTTGAATAGACACTAATGACACCTTGACTCCTCGCTTATATGTAGACGACGATCTTGGTATAATTGACGATTAATGCGGTAGAAGACGCCACACACAACTATTTATTGTTGTATGATAAGTCAATATTGAATCTCAAGAAAATTAAGAACTAATCTAGGAATTCTTAAAGAACTAAAAGATAAAAAAAACTCTCAATTGTATTGATAATCTGAAAATAACACAATGTCTAACTATTACATAAGCCATGTATTCTATTTATACTAATAGAATAAAACCTTAATTCGAAAGGAATAATAATTTGAATGGAAATCTAAATCATAGCTAACAAACAGTAAGGAATCAAATCCTATCTAACAAACATTATAGTTACAAAGACATCAAAATCCCTAAAAATATGGAAAGAAATCTAGAAACACGCATTTCTTGGAATCTGTGTCACATGACCAGCGCGGGACGCGCCAGGAGTACACTAAGAATGGTGCGGAGCGCGCCGGGTGACCAGAACTTCTGCATAACTGGCACGGGGTGCGCTGCTGCTAGTACAGAACTGGCGCGGGGCGCCTCAATCTGACATAATTGACCATTCTACCCTTTTAAGTGTCGAACGTGATTATTTGCTCCTCTCTTGCTTCCTCTATCAAACTTGTACCAAATTAATGAGCTTAGAATCATATCCCATATTGAATATTTTGCTATGTAGCTTGAATTCTTTTCTTTTGTTCCGTGTAATGCAACTTTGTGTTGTTGTGTAATGAATTGTAAACTCTTCGCCATGCTTTGACATCCACATTGTCGCGTGATCGCTAATCCCTCTATGAATTGAAACATAACTTCGCTGATGATTAGACGACACAAATGAACACGGGTTTGATGACTTAGTTTGCGTTGATTTGGTCTCACTATATATATTGTATCTAGCAATCCCAAATCATATGATTGATCCTCTCCTCTTAGTTCACTTGAATTGAGCTCTATTTTGAACATTCTTGAATAGATTTCAGCCCAATTACTTGAAACCATTTGACGAACCCCTGGAACTTGAGTCGAGTAATTGTCGTTCGATGCGAGCCTGGTTAGGATCTCATCATTCTAGACAATTGTCTTCTTTTTAAATTTAGCATCCCCTCTCAGATCTTTCACATCACTTAGTTGTTTGGGAATGTACACTTAAGATGGCCTCCTACATATCTCGATCATGAATTATAAATCTTTTAATGCAAATACATTAATTTTGCACATAAATAAAATTCTCAAGAAATTAAAAAGGAATCATATAATATACTTCCCTTAGTTTGAGAAGTAGGAATTATGGAGTCCATTATGCCCCCGGTTTTCTTTACTTTGAGAAATTGAAAGTAAAAAAAATATCTTGAAATACTTCCTCTTGTTACTTTTGCATCTCAGACATCATGGACCTCATCATTCCTTGTCCCTTGCGTGCATCCGTTAACGCCTTTAGCATCTCCAACTGCATAGCTTTCATTATTAGCTGGTCTCTAGCCTTTTCTTCACCTTGTATGCTCGTACTTGTTTGTCCGGCATTGGTAGGTCGTTTATCAGTCATGTATGAGGAACTTAATCTACCTTCTAAGGTGTCTTCTATGATGGGTCTGTCTATATCTAAATTTATACTTTGAAAAGCTTGATTTGATTGCCTCAAAGCTAGATCCAGTGAGGTAATAAGTCGAAAAAGCTCTACCCATTGTTCTTCCACTTTAAGTTGTGGGCATACCCTTCACAAATTTTACACCTTCCCAGTAGAGTCACCAAAGAAATATAGGCAAGAAAATCGTACCTTGCTCGATTAGGATTTTGTGTTAGCTGAGGAGGAGAAAAATCCACGAAGAGTATGGAACTGATTAAAGAGTTGAAGAGGGGAGAGGAACAAATAGACAATTACTTTAGCAACACGTGACAGAACTCTTAGGAAAAAAGAGTCTTCTCGGGTGTCTTGGGTTTAGAGAGAACCCAAAAGTCCCTTCTTCAGAAATGGAATGAGTATTTATAGAGTTTCCTGGAAAGTGATCGCATGCCTGGTACATGTTTGGGTCATGTGCTTCGTATGTGACCTCAGGGGAAATTCTAGAAATACCCTTACTTACCCAAGTAATGCCCAAATCGTCTTGTCCTTCTAGTCGCCAATCCAATCCCTCAACTAATTTCCAAAATGAGTTGCCTCCGCAAGTCTTTTGTCTCGAGACTCATAGAGGCCTCTCTCAGATCTTGTATTCCAAGGTTTTTGCTACTCAATCCATGCCTTTCCGCTCTTCTTTCTTTATATAAACATCATGTCATTCAATCTCATCGCCGGAAACCTTGGAAGAGCTCGACATAGAACAAGGGAGGTCATGCCTTAGCTAGGGGGCGAACCCTAGGGGGCTAAAACCCTAGGTGTTCCTCCTTTTGTTCATTTATTTATGTCTTATTCATTTATTTCTAATTTTTTCATCTTTCATTCAATTATTTATGTCACATGTGAACCTTAATTTGTATTTAGGCCCACATACACACACACACACACACACACACACACACACACACACACACACACACACATATATATATATATATATATATATATTAATATGGGACCTAGGGTATAATAGCTCATATATAAATACACAAAAATAGATATGTGTAGAAATCATGTAACAAATATTCCTCAAACAGGGTCGTTCTTGAGCATGGGCGGGAGGGTCAACCGCCCTGGCCCCTGATAAGGGAGGCCCCACATTATATATATGTATATAAATTAAAAATATAAATATATAGTGATATAGGTATACAAAAGGATTATAAGTGTGGTGTGTTGTCGCAGACAACCAAAAATAAAACTTTACTGCGAAAAATAATTATGTAGTAGTGCAAGTAAGAGTCGATCCCACGGAGAATGATTAGTCTAAATTTATTCTTTGTAAACTAAAATTGGGGTGGTTTGATTGTGATTATTAAAGTAAACTAAAAATAATGGAAAATAATTTATTAAAGTGAATCAGAGAAAACAAACCTTGGATTAAATCAACTTCCACCTCAAAAGCTTACACTGATCATTGACTTAAGCATAACCAATTAATACTTTGAATATTCACATTTAGAATCAATTCACCATTCTGAACCATTCCATGTCTTTCTTTAATTTTAGTTAGATAAAAACAAGTGATCTAAATAACCCTAACTACTAAACAACTTTAGACAAGCGCTAAAATTTTAATTTAGTAGATGCTTGAAGAATTAGAAAAACTGATGAAGCTAAACAACATAAGCACAAGCGGTTGTATTTAATTTAGTTGACTATTCTTCTTAAGATATAATAATCTCGTGATCAACAGTCAATTATTAACCTTAGTTGCTTCGCAAATTAGAGTAACCAAACAATTACGGATTTGATATCTAATTTAGCAGTAAATTTTAACATTTAATAAATTAGTATGCATCCTATCAATCATAGAATTTAAGCGCAGTAGAATAATCAATACTCAAAATAATAATTGAATAATTAAAATCAATTAGATCTCACAGTGTAATAATTCTGAGGTTTTCGTCTCCTTAATTCAAGAATAAGAATTTAGTTACACATAGCCACATAAATCACCAAAGAATAATATAAGAAAGTTGCTAGCCAAGGACATCCTCTTTAGTGCCCAATAACATGTATTTATAGTTTACATAGGAAAACCCTAACTTAAAAGGAAATACAATTTAATTTGGAATCAAAATCTAAGTCAAAACCGCGTAGAAAATCTTGGCTGATCCACGTCTCGGCGTTGTCGCGCCACGTTTCCTCTTCATTTTGGAGCTACCACGCCATGTATACAGAGTTTGCCAAAATTGTCATGGCGGTGCCGCACCATCCATAAGCCTAAAACAGGCGTTGTTGCGCCAACTATCCAGAGATCCTCCTCAATGCAGCGCTGCAGCGCTAGCTACAGTACAAGTCCAAACATACGCATAAATGCTCTCCAAATTGTCTACAAAGTTATAAACTCCTCCAATTGTACCTAAAATCAAAATATAAGAATAGTGAGCGTATTTAGGCACAAAATCAATGCAAAAGGTACAGAATTAAGGGATAAAAACATAACCAATTCCATACTCATCAAAGTGTTACAAGTGACTTTGTCAACAGAAATAGAGTCAACCATTGAAATTCTAGAGTTTGTAAAAGTTTTGGATTGTTTTCCTAATGTTTCAATTGCTTATAGGGTATTACTAACTATTCCTGTGATAGTGACATCTGCTGAAAGAAGTTTTTCGAAGTTAAAATTGTTGCAAAATTACTTACGGTCGACTATAGCACAAGAAAGGTTAAATGTGTTGGCAACCATGTGCATCGAAAAGGATATACTGGACAAGCTTGATTTTGAACATTTGATTAAAGATTTTGCCTCTAAGAATACTAGAAGAAGTATCTTTCTATGAATGTATTCTCATATATTTTGTTGCAATCGAACTATTTAGTCGAACTTCTCATATATTTTGTTGTAGTCGAAGTTCTCATATATTTTGTTGTAGTCGAACTATTATGTTTTAAGCTCCGGAAAGTACTTTTTTGAATACAACTTGTAGTTAGTATTTATTTATTTTTACTTTTTTATGAAGACAATGTTTTGAAAAAAATCTCGTTTTTATTTTTCGCTATGGGCCACCAAAATCTCAAGAACAACCCTCTCCTCAATCAAAACCCCAACAGAAATAGTATTTGAGTGTTTGGCTAAATAAAAAGATTTTCAATAGGTTTGTGACTTGCCAATATCTATTTGCTTCATTTACTTATTATTTATCAAAATGCATGAAATTAAATTATTATATGCATGAGAAAGTAAACCATTTCATAGTGCCACGTAATCTTATATCCAATTAAATTTTATAAATTAATTTTGAGTGATAGTTCAGTTAGATATATGGATACATTTTTTATGAACCCCGTCTGATTGTTGGATGGAATTTTTATGAACCCCACCTGACATTGGTAACCCTTCAATATGCATGTACTTTACAGGGTTGTGGAAATAAAAACATAAAGACTCCCATAATATTTCAGATAAATCTTTTTTAAGACATCATACTTTTACTAACGTGCTAACATCGATCATATATATGTGCTTAGTCCAAAGCTTGATCAAAACCTTATAACATTAAAAGATCTTGGAGCATCAACATCATAATATTACCTCTAGGGCAACATGTTGGCCCAGAAGGTTAATTAACTCATTAAGTCTATAATTCATTAGGATATATATGTGAAGAATATTGTGAAGAATCGATGATTAATAGTTTGATTGATGAAGAAACAAATCTAAATTTTGTATATGATGAAGAGTCTTTACTACGAATTTGAAATTTGTATCGATAAGGAAGAGTGCAGATAGATGAAGAAACAAGTCTAAATTTTGTATATGATGAAGAGTCTTTACTACGAACTTAAAATTTGTATCAATAATGAAGAGTGCAGATAGAGAAGAGAGAAAGGATGAGATTTAGAGAGAATACATGTATTTAATTCTATGCATGAATTGAAGGGAAAAACACTATTGTTATTTGCTAAATAAATTTCATAGTTGTGGTTGTCATGCATAAGTGGGTTATGCATAGCTTAAGTACTTGTGGGCCCAAATACAAATTAGGGTTCACACATTGACCTAAATAAATTAAATGTACAAATTAAGGTTCGCATTATGACCTAAATAAATTAAATGAAACGACAGAAAAGACAAAAATGAATGAACAAGAACGCAATTAATGAACGAAGCATTAAATGAGCAAAAAGGAAAAAACCCTAAGGTTTTGGCCCCCTAGGGTTCGACCACCTTAGGGTTCAACCACCCCAAGATGGGCCCTCCTTAAGAAAAAGTTCAGTTAATCTCATTCCCGATTGGACTTGGTTTGAACTACCGGGATAAAATAAGGAAAACGGACAAAAGATGAACAAAAGAAGCCAAAAGTACCCTAGGGCCTGACCACCCTAGGTTCGGCCACCTAGGGTTCGGCCCCCTAAGGCCTCATTCGACTTCTCGATTTACGTGTTGGAAAAGTTTTAATCGATATAATGACAAAATAATGAGCCCAAACTACATAAAGGAACCAAGTTCTTCTGGAACTCCAAAAAATGGTTAACTTTAGAACCTCTATGAAAGAGCTTCTCACAAAGCCAAGAAACAGAAGAAAAGGATGAAAACCAACCAAGAAAAGACGAGGCGAACAAGGAAGAATCAAAGAAGGCACAAAACATAGGGTTTGCCACCCTAGGGTTTAGTTCCTTGGGCTCGGCCCCCTAGGGTGCAGCCCCCGTGTCCCGTGCTGAGTCTTTCGAGGCTTTCTGACGATGAGACGTTTAGATAAAGAAAGAAGAGCAGGAAAACAAAGTTTGAGTAACAAGAGCTTTGAAACATGAGACCTAGGAGGGGCCTCTATGAGTCCCAAGGCAGAAGGCTTATGGAGGCAACTCATTTTTGGAATTGATTAAGGGATTCGATTGGTGGCTAGAAGGACAAGACAATCTGGGCATTACTCTGGTAACTAAGGGTATTTCTGAAATTTTTCCTGAGGTCATATGCTAGGCACATGACCACTTTTCAGGAAACTCTATAAATACTCCTTCCATTCCAATAAGGAAGGGACTTTTTTAAAAACTTGAGACTTACAGATTCTTTTTCAACCCTAAGCACACATTAAGGCTCTCTAGATCCTAGGAGTTCTGCCACGTGTTACTAGGGTAATTGTCTACCTGTTCTCCTCCCCTCTTCAATTATCAGTTAATACCATACTATTCGTGGATTTCTCTTCTCCTCAGCCAATACGAAACCCTAACCCTAATAAGGTACACTTTTCTTGCCCACATTTCTTTGGCGACTCTGTTAGGAGGTGTAGAATTCGTGAAAGGTATGCCCACAACTCGAGGTGGGAGAACTATAGGAAGAGTTTCACCGACGATAAACATTACTTCCCCAGATCGAGTTCCAAGGCAAGCGTTCCAAGGCATGAATTTGGATCTCGATTAACCCATCTTAGAAAACACCTCTGAAGGAAGTTCAACATCACCATATATGGCTGACCAATAACAAACCAATGTCAGGCAGACAAGCACGGGAAGGCAAGGTGAAGAAGCAAGTGGGGAATAGACAACCTCGAAAGTTGTACAACTAAAGATGCTTAGGGCATTGAAGGAGGCACAAAAAGGATAGGAAATGATGATGACTATGATGCTGGAGATGCAAAGGAAGCAAGGGGAAATGGGGAATTTTCACCAGCAATTAATTCAAATCCCCACTTTCAAGGCCATGTTCGTAGGAAGTTCATAGGGGGAACGAGCAGAAGTGAAGGACAACAACAATAAAGAGAATCAAATTGTACCTCCAACAACATAGAGTTAGCCGATTCTAATCATCAAATTAGAGCCCAAAATAGTGGTGAGGTGCCACAACTTGGACTGGAAGCGAGCCACCCTCAACCAAACATTATCCCGACCACTTTCCCAGCATTTTCACAAGTGCAGATACCGACCATCCCGAGCCACATCCAACGAACAAGTCAACAAGCACAACCGATACAAATTGTGCATGATGCAAGTGTAGACCAGCCAATCTCTTTACCATATGCACCGCCAACACATCAATATATCACAACCCCTCAGAGAGTCCATATCACGAGCCAGTATGTGACGAAGGATGATATGATTGATTTAATCAATCAACTTCGCAAGCAGACATCTTGACCTTCGGAGTTAGACTTTACACCACCCTACCCGATACATATTCGGAGACAACCTTACCCGATAGGGTATATCGAGCATCCCCCGCAGTTCCCAAAGTACAATGGAGAGAAAGGGAATGCCAAGGAACATATTGCCAGGTTTGTGGAGTCAATGTCTCCGTGGTTGGGTTATGATGAAGTGAACAACCACAACCTGTTGATAAAGGAATTTAATAAAACTTTGACGGGTGGTGCCTTCAGTTGGTACTATAACTTGGAGAAGGGGTCAGTCTATGATTGAGATGATCTAAAATTATAATTTTTTAAGAAATTTTTCTATGTATAGAAACAGGTAACCATTGTAGAGCTCATGCTGATCAAGCAGAAGCCGAATGAATAGATGTCAGATTATGTAGATAGATTTAGGGCTCAGGACAAAAGTGTCCAAAGCTAATTGAAGAAAGGAATCTAGTGAGCATATGTAACAATGGCGCCATAGATACCTTCAAGCCCCACCTCATTACAAAAGTCTATGATTCATTTGCAACCCTCTAATCATTTGCACAAGATTTGGGAGAAATCATGACATTGCCCATAAACCATGTGACTGTTACATGGAAGCATAAGAGGACAGCTATTGTGGCTTTGGCATATTCTCAGCCAAAACCACAAGGGGGCAAGAAGAAGAAGAATGAGAAAATTTTTGAACGGAGCAGAGGAAAGCCCAGGGACAAGTATGCAAGAATGCTAATTTCGGAGGCTATTACATGTAGTGAGAAAGCATTTAGGGACCTATATGAACAATGGGTAGAGCATGGAGTGGTGAAACTTCCAAGGCCCAGATTTGTTATGACGAAAGAAATGAAAGGAAGATCGGACTTCTGTGTATACCACCAATACGTAGGGCATTCCACTATGGACGGTTACAGTCTGCGGAGGATATACCATGAGAAATTGGCGACAAGAGAAATCAAGCTGGAAAAAAGAAGCAGCATACATGACAAGCCACTGCCCAACCACATGGGAAAAGAAACGTGCAACACTATTACTCATAGTAAAGCACCAGAAGTAGAGATGATGGAGCATTCAAAAGCGATGGAAGTAAGGGGGGATGTTGATCCAGGCCTACAGGTGATTGCATTAATGAATTGAGCTAAGTCTAGAAATTTTTTTAATCAAATAGGGTTGGCCAAGGAAGTAAGGATAGAAGTAACCAAAGCAATTATTAAGGCTGCTGAAACACAGGAGACCTGCATGGCGGTGAATAAAGGATTTGTGAAGATGGTGGAAGAATAAGAAACTAAGATATCTTTCTCTAAAGTTGATAGAAAGATAAGATACCTGCACAACATATCGTTGTATGTGACATCAATAATTAATGGCATAGAAGTGCGGAGGGTGTCCATTGATAATGGAACATCTATAAATATTATGCCTTACACCGTGTTTAAACGATTAGACTTGTCAGAGAAGAAAATTGTGAAGGAACAAACAAATATTATAGGGTTCGCTAACCAAAGCACGAGAACCCTTGGACACAACAAGGTGGATATGTAAGTAGGGAAGATCCGGGGACCTATGATGTTCCATGTAACAGAGGTGGACGCAACATATCATGTGTTGCTAGGAAGGGCTTAGCAAAATAACTATGGTGTAGTACACTCGGTCTTTCACCAATGCCTAAAAACTATTTGGAAAGGAAGGGAAGTGAAGGTACCTGTAAGAAGTAATCCCTTCGGACCAGAGGAGGCACACATCACCGAAGCCACTTTTTTTGATGATGTTGAAGAGGGAGGGAATCAGATTGCAAAGCCTGATTCTCTAAAACTAGCAAGCTGGGAGGAAGTGCAGGAGGACAAGTTTATGCCTGCAAAAAAAAGAAAAGAAGAAAACCTTGGAACAAGGTGAATGTTCCAAAAAAAAGAAGCCAGTAGTGGTGGACTTGGTGAAGGAAGGAAAAGGAGAAAAGAAGAGGGCAACAGACCCTGAAGATACCAGGAATATAATAAATGCCAAGCGAACAACCCAATCAGAAGCTGACAAAGAAGATAAAAGAAAAGAAGAATATAAAATGAAATGGGAAAGGGTTGTTAAACCCGATGGAAATATAGTGTTTCGCTTATGACGGTGCATAGGGGAAGAACCCGAAGATACATCTGAACCTGACGATTCAGGAGGAGTCCCCCACTCCAGCAGTGATAAAAAGGAAGAATTTATGCCGCAGAGGGCAGAACTGGCTCCAGAATGCTTTGAGGATAGACCAAGACCTCAGCAAAATGAATTAGAAGAAGTTGATTTGGCAACAGATGGATTAACGCCAAGACCAACTTATATCAACAAGGAACTGCATGCTAACCAGAAGGAGGAGTTGATCAAGCTACTACGAGAGTATGGGGATGTCTTTGCTTGGAACTATGATGAGATGCCCAGAATTGACAAGGAACTAGTAGAGTATAATCTGAACATAAGCCCGAGAGCTAAGCCAGTAAAGCAAGCACCCCGCAATTACGTACCAAAAGTCGAAACGCAGATAAAGGAGGAGATTAAGAAGTTACTGGAAGTAGGATTCATCAAGCCAATTCAACATCCAATATGGCTATCCAGCATTATACTAGTAAAGATATCCAATGGGCAGTTGCGGATATGTGTGGATTTCAGAGACTTAAATAAGGTATGCCCAAAGGACATGTACCAATTACCCAACATAGACACTCTGGTAGATGCAACGACTAATCATGAGATGATATCATTCATGGATGGGTTCGTACGTTATAATCAGATAAAGATGTCCGTAGAAGATGCAGAGTTGACAACTTTCGCACCCCGTTTGGAAATTTTTACTATGTAGTAATGTCATTCGGGTTGAAGAATACGGAAGCGACTTATCAAAGGGTAATGCACGCTATCTTTCATGATATGATTCATGATATAGTGGAGGACTACATGGATGACATAGTTGTAATATCTAAAAAGGCGGTAACCCACGTAGAGGACCTGAGAAAGGTGTTTGAGCGGTGCCGAAGGTACAAGATGAAAATGAATCCAAAGAAGTACGTCTTTGGGATGACACCTGAAATGTTTTTGGGCTTTTTGATACATGGAGGTAGACCCAAGCAAGGCGAAAGCTATTACAGAGATGACCCTACCCAAAACGCAGAAATAATTGAAGAACTTTTTAGGGAAGGTTTCCTACCTAAGGAGATTCATGCCAGCATTGGCAGAAGTCACAGAACCTTTCGGGAAGTTGCTAAAAGGAAAGGCATAATGGAACTGGGGGTAAGGCCAGTAACAAGCCTTCGAGAAGGTAAAAGGAATTTTGGCTTCAACACAATCGATGGTAGTACTGCAAAGAGGAATACCGTTCCAGTTGTATATCACATCTACCGCAAAGTCTGTAGGTGGATTAATCATACATGAGGTAGATGGGGAAGAAAAACCTATGTACTACATTAGCCGAATAATTAGAGGACCAAAGACTAGGTACTCGTAGTTGGAAAGACATTACCTGGCACGAGTGTTCATCGCGCAGAAAATGCGACATTATTTTTTAGCGCATGAAGTGAAGCTTGCAACGAGAATTGACCCGATCAGATACTTGTTGACTAGGCCAGCATTGGTAGGAAGACCTGTAAGATGGATGATGATCCTTTTAGAGTATGACATCAAGTGTGTAACACCGAAGGCAATCAGATATCAAGCCTTGGTAGACCTGCTCACTCAATTTCTAAATGGAGAATATGAACCTCCCTCTGAGGATCTTCGAGGAGGAGAAGTGGAAGCAATTGATGAAGTGGATGGAGACTCGGAATGGTGGAGTTTGGCCTTTGACGGGTCATTTGTAGAAGGTAAAAGAGGAGCAGGAGTGGTGTTGACCACCAAAGAAGGAAAAGAAGTGGCCTTGTCATACAAATTAGATTTCCCTTGTACGAACAATGGAGCAAAATATGAGGCGTTTATATTGGGATTATTGGCGGCTCAAGAGTTGGGAACCAAACGTCTTAAAGTAAGGGGAGATTCAAATCTGATAGTGCAGCAAATAAGAGGTCAATTCGAAGTAAAGGAACCTATCATGGCACCATATCGAACTGTAGCAAAAAAATTAATAGAGGCTTTTAGAAAAGTGGTGATTGAGTACATGCCAAGAGGACAAAACAAATAACATGATGCATTAACAACAGTAGCATCTAGAATGTATGTCCAAGGAAAAGACTTGGATGTGAAGGTAATGAAGAGAACCCTCCCCACCACGGTGCTAGATTTGTTCCCCAAAGACATGACAGATGATTGGAGACATGACATCTCCTATCAATTGCAAATAAAGGAGGGAATAATATCACCAATAGAACTTCAGAAATACAGCATTATCAAGGGAGTCTTGTATCACAAAGAAGCAGATGGTGTATTGACACGATGCTTGGGGAGGCAGGAAGTGAATAAAGTTCTGTATCAGGTGCATGAAGAGAGCTGTGGATTGGCAGATATTGGGTTGTATCGTAAGTTGCAACGCCAAGGGTATTATTGGCCCGAAATGAAGAAAGAAGTAGATGCACTTCAACGACAATGTGTTTCATACCAACAATACCATAGGGAGGAGGAATACTCCTTCATTGCTAATATAGCGGATTAACGAATCCCTTATGTGGAGTTTTTACAAAGCAGCAGCCTTATTGCCGAAAAGAATGACGCAGTTATAATAAAGAGGAAATCACAATAATTCTTCTTACAAAATGGAGAGTTATTTAGAAGAGAGTTCAACGACAAGTCCTTACGGTGTTTGGAGTTAGGCGAGGCCAAAGATTTGTTCTATCAAATACACAAAGACGAACACCAAGGGGGAGCCAAGTTGTACAAACAGTTTATTGATCATGGTTACTACTGGCCAAAGATGAAAGAAGAATTTTTGGAGTTTGTTAAGAAATGCTACGTTTGTCAAATCTATGGGAATTTGATTCATGCTCCCGCTGTGGACTTGCGGACCATAGCAACACCATGGCCCTTTCATACATGGGGAATGGACCTTATAGTCTTATTCATCCTCATTCCAAAAGCAACATATAGACCTTGACTGCCACTGAGATGTATACGAAGTGGGTAGAGGCAATCCCTTTAGAAAGGGCTACGGGGCCAGCAGTGACAAATTTCATCAAGGAACATATCATTTGTCGTTTTGGGATCCCGAAGATCATTTTATCAGATAATGGAACTCCTTTCATCAATAGGGATGTTAAAAGTCTGATGCAAAGATACAGGGTGAAGCACTACAAATCATCACCTTACTACCCGAAAGGCAATGGATAAGCAGAAGCCACAAACAAAACCTTGATCAAGATTTTATCAAAAAACCTAGATGATCATCCGAAAACATGGGCAGAGCAATCACCAATAACATTATGGACATATCAAACTTCAAAAAGAAAACCTACGGGTGAAACCCCATACACTTTAGTTTATAGTGAGGAAGATATCTTGCCCGCCGAAATAAAAATCCCTTCCTAGGATGAGACTCTGAAGCTTAGTCGAGGAAGAGAACCGGCCAACTGCCCTAGAGGCCTTAGCTGACTTCCGAGATAGTGCCAAAGAAAAATTAGAATGGTATCATAAAAGCCTGCGATGATAATACAATACCGCAGTAGTACCATAATAAATTCTGGTAGGGGACTTGGTGCTCAAGACAGTGAATCAAGTCATGAGAGGAACACCAACCACCAAATTTTACCCCAAATGGGAAGGCCCGTATAGGGTACGAGAGATCTCCGAAAGCGGGTATTGCAAAATATCTCGTGTGGGATCAGATGATATCTCAGGCCCACTAAACTTTAAAATGGGTAAAGAAATATTATGCATGAGATGGTCATCACAAAAGAGTTATACTTTCAACTTTAAAAGTAATCGAGGCACCTGACTATAAGTCCTCGGACCCGATAAGTTATACTTTCAACTTTAAAAGTAATCGAGGCACCTGACTATAAGTTCTCGAACACGACAAGTTATACTTTTAACTTTAAAAGTAATCGAGGCACCTGACTATAAGCTCTCAGACACGACATGTTACACTTTCAACTTTAAAAGTGACTAAGGCACCTGAGTATAAGTCCTCAAACCCGAGAAAGTTACACTTCATCTCTAAAAGTGGCGAACGTTATGCTTTTTCCGACAAAAGCAAGATTTATTATTATTTTTTTATGAAAATCTGAAATGTTATGCTTTTCGTTAAAAGTAACCTGATTATCAATAAAATGTCAAACTTTCACTTATAATTGAATAATTTCTAATTTTAAAAGTATGGACTCAAATGTTGGTTTGCGAGAAATAAAAAAACATGTTTTTTTAATTAAAAAAATTCATGTTAGCTCTTATACTATGCATGTTGTTCTCTTGGAGCATTAATTTGAATATATTAGGATTCAATATTAAATATTGGGTCTTAAGAAAAAAAATCAAGTTAAAGGCAATCAATAATGCTAAAGAAACTCTATTATAATAAATGAAATATATATGAATGAGTTTTCTGATACAGAAAATGGAAAAAACTAAAAAAAATCATGATCTAAAGGCCATAATATATCAAACTAAAGAGGGGACATGGTTAAGGCCTCCAAGTTAGCAATGGCAGCGTCCTGAGTATTCAAATTTGTAGCTCTCAGTCTCTTAACATCTCGGGTAGTTGACTCTAAATCTCGAAATTAGGTCTTCAATTTGTTTATGGCCTCTTCAAGATCCGAAATCTGTACCGAAAATGAGTCATCATTATCTTGACATACAGCGACCTTTGAGCATAGTACAACAATATGAAAACTGGAACTAAAAAGATCCAACCTAGTACGAAAAGGAGACATATCAAAGCCCACCACGGAGAAGTCGTTAACCTCACCGCTAAATCTATCCAAGTCTTCTGCTCGCATAGAATAGAGAGAAAGACTGTGCAGCTCGAGAATAAGGCTCGAAAGTCGATCTAGAAAAAAGGTCTGGACGGGGGCCATGTGAATAATCAGCTGATCAAGTATCTGCGGGAATCGAGCTAAGAAACGATCGAAAATTTCCTGGCTGGAAGAGGATAGCAGAAAACCCCTCCAAGGAACAAGATCTCCGGTTAGATTGAAGGAAGCTCTAGCAGGAGTCATTTAAGAAGCCATCATAGCATCCATCGGGGCAAAAGCTATAGGAATCAACTGCTGCAAGACCACTGGCAACTCCATAAAACCTTGGTTCTTAGGAGGATAACCAAGGTCACTATACGACGACGAGACAATATCAGGATTGAGAGAATTAAATAAGGCAAACGTCTCATCAGGCAAAGACACATCCTTTATCTTCTCATTCTGAAAAGGAAAATAACAAAGCATAATACATTATGAGGAAAGGAAAATTTTTTAAAAAGACGAGTATATGTTAACTACAGAAAATACTCACAATATAACCACTGGAGAAGGAGTCGGGAGACGCCATGGGAATGTCAGTTCCCCCACCTAAAGAGCTATCAACAATACCCTCCCGGGTAAGCGCAATCTCGGTAGAATCCTTCTAAGGAAGATGGAAATCAGCAATAGGTTCAAAAGGATTATCCCTTAAGGAAGGAGGAGTCACGACCATAGGATCATCAACATCAGCATGAGTCTCACCACTACCCTCAATGTTATCATGAAAAGATGTAGTAGGAGGATGTGACGAGGGAGCTGTACCACAAATACAGGACTCGAGTCCACGTCAGATAAAGAATCCACAGCCTCAAGACTGACACGAACATCACGTGTTGAAGGATACCTAATAGCAATAGTGGCAGGTCGAGAAGGTTCACAAGCAGTGGAACTACCTCACTAGCATCACGTGTAAGAAACCCACTGGGACATAATCATCATCCACTTCCTCATTTTCCTCGGCAATCTGAAAAGCAAGGAACGAATAACATAAGGAAACATGGAAAAAAACATACGAATGATAAAAGATATAACTAAAAAGTATACAAAGTTTACCACAAGCTTTCGGTGTCTCTTGCTCGGATCCTCAGCTACCGGTATACTAGTGTTAACATCATCATGAGGACATTTTGGCAAAGGCTTCAAGATAAGGGTGGTCCCATTTGATGTTCACCTAATAACAGAATGACCAACTGGGCCCACGACAAAATCTGCAGGGACACCACCTCAGCAACAATACTGGTGGGTGCCCTCTACCTAAAACGAGTAACTTTCATCTCCTCAACATCAGTGGATCCCTGGGGAAGAGCTGGAGGAGGAAGTATCCGAGACGAAGCCCATGGTGGAAGATGCCTAGAATTAATAGGGGCCTGTGCTGGAGGAACATTCGGAGCACTCCGAGGAAGACTCTCTGCTGATTGAAGAGTATGAGACTTATACATTAAAGCCCCACGCTTAATAAGCCGACTGATGGCTGGCGAACACTCTGAACGTGTATTGAATCTAGGAGAACATAATATTTTGGCCCATTAGAGACGTTTGGGAGGAGAAGCTGGCAATGAACAAATCATAATATCATCCTGCCGCATTTTTAGGTTAATGAGCCAGTAGTTGTGCTCACCAATGGTATATCGCCCTTTTTGAGAATCATCTAGTATGATGAAAGGAAGAAGGTCATAAGGAACAGTCGAAGGTCTTAGAAGATCCCATGCAAATGAGGGGGAGGTGGAGACAAAGTTGAGGAGAGCACTCTCATAATTTTCTTGGCAAGACCGGCCAAAAGGTCGATCCTGATCAAATCCAAACTATCTCATGACTCTATGAGGAAAGTAAAGTATAGTGCCAAACTCGTCATCCTCAACGAAATAAGGAAGTTTCGTATCTCGGAGGAATATAAACTAGGAAAGTGAAGATCTACTCAATTCTCTGACGCTCAAAAAGGACCGATAGTCGCTCTTATAGAAGTGAGGCAGAAGACCGCCTTTTGGAACAATGGTATAAGGACGCGCAGTAAAACATGAAAAGTTATGTCGCAAGTCCAAACTAGCCTTGTAATAAATCCAACAAGCAGTGCGAGAACAATGTTGGGCGATGAGAAAGGAGGTGAAGATTTTTTCTTCTTCTTGGAAAAGTGTGCAGAGGTAGAATGGCCCCAAAAATGCTCGAAGAAGAAGATCTGAAGAAAGGAGTCCGGAACAAAGTAATTCACATCATACCTGAGTAAATAAGAAAAGTGTTGATAAGCAAAAGAGAAGGGCAGTACAAAAGATAATTAATACAAAAAAAAATAAGTTAAACTAAAAAGGAGTACCTTTCAATAGATTCCCTCATGGTAAGGCAGTCTCGTCCAAGTGACGACACAGGGTCCCCAAGAAGAGAGGAGCTTATAGACCCCGAGATAACAAAGTCGCTAAACTAAACATACAGTTCGAAGGACCGTCTATGGGTGACCCGGGAAAGATAAAGCAGGACAACCACATAGCTAGATAAGCAGCTAGGGGAAAAGGGTAAGGCTTCTTATGAAGAACGAGAATGGACTTGCTATAGGCAGAACTATTCCAGTGGTCAAGCTTGTAATCTCGAAAGAATTAGTGTACCCAAGATAGCCAGGAAGTCTTCTACTGGTTGGGGGTCTCGAAGTCTGAAAGGATCGTATCCCCCTAAAACCGCGAAGTGTAATTGAAATCCCGCCTGAAGGCTTATGTCAGGTATGTAACACATTTGGCGTCCCTAGAGGATAGGCTGGATGGGCTACAAGAGGCCAAAATAGCAGCAGGAAGGGTACAAAATATAATTTAGAATAAGTTCATAACCCAAGGAAAATGAGGAAGAATGAACGAAACACAAGAGACTTACTGGTAAATAACATACACATCCTCTAGAGTAGGGGTGAACTCCCCTAAGCAGTGACAAATGTGCATGTAGAGGAGCCCCAGAGTGAAATAAATATGGTAAGGGCATCATGGTCCTGTTGGATACGAAGATCCCTATATAGCTGAATACAACGCAGAATGCCAACCTGATCTAGTATATCCACATAATCAGAATTACTAAGGATTTCATCGGTCCAATGTTTCCATCCCTGAAGGTGACTGGATAAGTCAGACAAGAAGCGAATAGGACTGAAATGGTACTCTTATTTTTCTATGTACAGGCAGGGAATGCGAGCAAAACAGGAGAAGTTGTCTGAACTTTTGCAAACCGCATCATATAGAAACAAGCCTTCTTTTTCAGGCGGAGGAAAAGTTGCACGATCATAGTTTTTCATTTGCTCCCAAAAAGCGCCAAAAGACCCATAGAAGGGAGCTTTTCCCCACACGCTAATGAAGGGGACTTCTTTAATAGTTTTCGGGTCTACGAAACGTTCGCTGGCATTGGCCTGTAAACATAAAAAATTTGACATGAGAACTCTAAGGAACAAGAAAAGAAAGCTAAAAGCATTCTAAATTGAGTGCTTACCATGGAGAGAAGGTCTGAAACTCAAAATAAAAAGACTAGGTCAAAAAAAGATAGATCAAGAACACCTGAAAAGAAGAACAAACAAAGTCAGCAAAACTGAAAATCCTAACTACGCAAGAAATAATTAAAATACAAAATAGTCTGAGTAAACCCAAATCCCCTAGGTTCGGCCACCTAGGGAGCTATAAAAAAACTTCAAACGGCCCAAACACATGTTTCTCGGCCCTTTTTGAAATTTTAACAGTGTCCGTCATTGAAAAAGGTGATTAGTCTTGTAGGGCTCATTGTAAGCTTCGATTTGGTATATTATAGGTCCCGTAACTCCAAACGGATCAAAAGTTATGGTGCAAACAGCGACAACCCTTCTTTAACTTGATTTTTTCTTCATTTTCTTATTCAGACGGTATTATTTGGCCACCTTAGGGTTCAGCCCCCTAGGTTTGGCCACCTTAGGGTTCGACCCCCTAGGTTCGGCCACCTAGGGTGGACCTGCTATAGTACATTGCTTCGTTTATGGTTTGTTGTTTGATCGTTGGAGCAAAGCACCGAGTCGAATTCACGCATTGATCTTTCTTTATTATCCGAGGGAAAAATCCAAGATATGATCAAGGTAATATGGCTCGGAAAAATAAAAGAAAGATTAGAGTTACTTGAAAGAAGAAACAAGAAAGAGCACGAACATAAGAAGCCATTCGAATAAAAGGGTAGAGGAAGAATGAAAAAATGTAAAGGATGAGGCCAAAGCCCCTAGGTTCGACCCCCATAGGGTTCGGCCACCTAGGGAGCTCTCTCCTCATACCTGTAATTCCTTCTTACTCAATGAATTATCTGCTCGGAATGAATACTTCTTCGCCAAAAACTTGTAGCCTTTCTTTGAGAATATCCGAAAGAAAAAAGCCAAGATCCTATTAAGGTGAAATGGCCCAGAAAAGAAAGACTATAATTACCCGAGAAAAGAAATAGATGAAGCAAATCAAGAAAAATCCAAAAAAACCATTTAAATAAACAAGAAAATGGAAAGAAAGCAAAGATGAAAGGAAGGGGTGGAACCCCTAAGGTTCGGTCACCCCCTAGGGTTCGGCTACATAGGGGGAGTCACATTACCTTTTGTTTGCCCTGATAGAAGAATGCTCGCTTATTACCTTCTCGATGATTTCCTGATTTTGAAGAGGAGAGAAAATCCCAGAGAATACAAGATGAAAGTGGAGCATATGAGTAGCTTGAGAGGGATATATATAGTCCCTCAAGAATGCTTACAACAGATAAGGAAACAATTATCCCATTCCTAATAAGGGAAGGATTCAATCTAGTTTCCAAATGAAAAAAATAGAAGCAGATTTGATCTTGCTTCTAAATAAAAATAAGAAAAGATATTATTTTTTCAAAATAAAATAAAGAAAGATATTATTTCCTAAATATAAGGAAAGATTTGATTTTATTCCCAAATAAAAAAATAATAGTAATAAGATCTTGTTACCAAAATAAAAGGAATCGAATTTGATTTTATTTGGTAACATATGATTTTCAAATCTAATTTAATTTATCTTGTTTTAGTTTTCAAAAAATTAAGGAAATCAAGATTAAGCAAGATTTAGAAGGAGATTTTCCAAGATAGCCTAGGAAGAGCTCTTCTAGGGCTTGCCTCCTTAGGGTTCAACCTTTAAGGTTCGCCTCCCTAGAGTTTTCCTCTTCTAGGATCCCGTTTTTAAGACTTACAAAATCTTGTCCGGTGAATTGTTCAAAATTTGAAGTATAACCCAAAGTCTTGAGGTACTTTGCACGATCGTCTCTTCAAAAGTGCGACTCTCGCGTAGGGAGCAAATGTGGGCACAAGTACAAATTAGGGTTCACATATTGACCTAAATAAATTAAATGCACAAATTAGGGTTCGCATTATAACCTAAATGAATTAAATTAAACGACAAAAAAGACGGAAATGAATGAATAATACCACAATTAATGAATAAAGCATTAAATGAGCAAAAGGGGGGAAATCTTTTGGCCCCCTAGCGTTCGGCCATCCCAAGGTGGGCCTCCTTAGGAAAAAGTCCAGTTAATCTTTCTCCCGATCGGACTTGGTTTGAGTTACCAGGACAAAATAAGGAAAACAGACAAAAGATGAACAAAAGAAGCCAAAAGTACCTTAGGGCTCGGTCACCCTAGGTTCGGCCACCTAGGGTTCGACCCCCTAGGGCACATTCTCCTTCGACTTCTCGATTTATGTGTCAAACAGGTTTTGATCGATGTAATGACAAAACAATGAATCCAAACTATATAAAGGAATCAAGATCTTGTGGAACTCCAAGAAATGGTTAACTTTAGAACCTCTATGAAAGAGCTACTCATGAGGCCAAAAAACAGAAGAAAAGGATGAAAATCAGCCAAGAAAAAGACGAGGCGAACAAAGAAGAATCAAAAAGGGCACAAAACCTAGGGTTTGGCCCCCTAGGGTTCGATCACCCTAGGTTCGACCACCCTAGGTTCGGCCGAGTTTAGCCCTCTAGGGCTCAGCCCCCTAGGGTGTGGCCCCGGTGTCCTGTGCTGAGTCTTTCGAGGCTTTTCGACGATGAGACGTTCAGATAAAGAAAAAATAACAGGAAAGCAGAGTTTGAGTAACAAGAGCTTTGAAACATGAGACCTAGGAGGGGCCTCCATGAGTCCCAAGGCAGAAGGCTTATATATGGAGGCAACTCATTTCAAAAATTGATTGAGGGATTGGATTGGTGGCTAGAAGGACAGGACAATCTGGGCATTACTCTAGTGACTAAGGGTATTTCTGAAATTTTTCCTGAGGTCACGTGATCACGTTCCAGGAAACTCTATAAATACTCCTTCCATTCCATTGAGGAAAGGACTTTTGGAAAAACTTGAGACTTACAGATTCTCTCTCAACCCTAAGCACACATTAAGGCTCTCTGAATCCTAGATACTATAGAAGGCTCTTGGATCTTAGAAGTTCTGTCACGTGTTACTAGGGTAATTATCTACATGTTCTTCTCCCCTCTTCAATTCATCAATCAATATCGTATTCTTCGTAGATTTCTCTCCTCCTCAGCTAATATGAAACCCTAACCCTAGCAATGTACGATTTTTTTGCCCATAAAACATAATTCAATATGCATGATGAAGAAGAAATAGTAGGAAAACGAAGTATATGAAGATAGAGAGTAGGCTGGTGTTTGATAAAATTGAGTAATTAAGATCTGAATGGTTAGTGCATCTTAATAAATTAGATCATCTAAGTGGAATAGTATCTGAATTTAAAAAGTTGTTTGGTAACTAATTAAAAAGTGTAAAACATCTGAATGACACTATTTTATAATTTTAATCCTCTGAGTTGTTTAAAAAAATTATTTGATAATTTTAAATATGCAGTCTAATAAAAAACGAGTGAATAATATTGCTCATGAATGTGTTTATACAAAAATATTTATATACTCTAGTGAATAAATATTAAACAAATCATCTAAAAAAAATTAATAACAATGTATAATATGATGACTATTATATTAGATAAAAAGAAAATGTGTCAAGTTTAATATAACAACAATATAATGAAATAGTTTAAAAGAAGAATTATATTTCATCTGATTCAAAATATAAAATTATTATTGTCTTTATAGAGTCAATTTAAAATATTTTCAAACTCATAATCTATCTTTGATTCTTTAAATAAATATGGACTTATATAAGGTGAATCTTATGTCTTTTACGCATCTAAAATTTTATATTATTAAATTTGAGGATGACTCATTTATAATATAGAGTCCTCACCTTTTTTTGTTGTAGAAATTTATTTTATTACAATTTAATTTAAATATATTTATGTATACACTTAAATTATATATTTAAAACATATTTAAATATAAAATAATAGTAAAATATGTAGTATTTGTACTGATTTTACTCAAAGATAGATTCAAATTAATATGTGCGATCATGAAAGAAAAGACCTTAATTTTCACTAGGCAATCATTTGGTCTAACCGCGTTCACGCTTAAAAAGTTAAAATGTCGGTAATACTTTATCTTCCAATTTTAAATTCTTAAAATTATGTAGTTATGGCAACTTCAGTAGTTAAAGTATTATAAAATGCAAAAGAAATCACTTTTTCACTCCAACTTTTTTCATCATCTTAGTCCATGTATCTTTCTTCCCCTCTTTCTATCTCTTGTTCTCTCACATAAATTTTAAGTGTCAACATTAAATTCCTTAATTATATGTTTTACTTTTATGCCAAAAAAAAATTAAAATTATTTGTTTTTATACGTAAGCAGTCCAATTAATACAATATAGAAGGATATATATATATATAGAGAGAGAGAGAGAGATTGGAATCTTAATTAGCAAAATGCCTTCTTGTTTCCTCTTCTCGATCGTTTGTGTGCAGTTGATCATAGGGCAAACGGAAATTTGATTTCAGATAGTTTAAAATGGACGATATATTTATGTAAATTTATAATAATGAATTGAATATATATAACATATAATTATATTTGTATAATATTTCTATAAGAACGGTGCAACTCATGGTGACCCAATCCAAATATTTTGAATTTATCACATTTGTATTACGGTGAGTTTTTTAATAAAAAAATTTTTGCTGATATATATATATAACGTTCAGTTATACAACATTTTTATAAACGTACAGCTCAAAAACAAATGCTCGTTGTGAACGGCTTGAAATTAGTATCTAACAAAATGAATCCTCTTTTGTCCGTCATTTATATGCCTAATGTCAATTTTCTTCTAGTCATCTTTAACTGCGATTAATTTAGCTAAAGACATTTGATTAGATGACTAAACTGGCTCATGCATGTGTTTCTTGCCCTAGTACCTCTACCTACTAATTAATCCTCTTTTATATAGAGAGATCAGAAACTGGAGGAAGACTAATTAATAAAACATTTTACTCCAATAATGACCCAGTACTGGCCAAAGGCAAATTTCCTGGCAAACCATCTTTTGATTGCAAATTAGGTGACTAAACTGGCTCATGCATGTGTTTTGACAGTATTTATCAGTCTTAATCAAATCTTGGAAAATCAGGACAAGAAATTAGAATAAGTTTAAATCTTTAAACACTAGGACTAAATCAGTCTCACATTTAGAATGTATTGTCCATTGTTTGGTTGCACCATTTTTTTTTTATCTATTGATTTTTCGAAAAAACAAGTCCCATAGGACACGTGTAAGATATATACAAATTCTATAGAAACTCTAGCTGAATTAAACCTTTCCAAAAATCTTCTTATAATTATATAATTATATGGTGTTAAGAAACTAAGTTGAGTTCCCCATGACCTAAAAACCTTCTAAAATATAATAGTATTAATAATAAAGAAAAGTAAAGTAAGTTAATTAATAATACGTACTAAATCCTAAAATTACTCTAGTGAAATGGTAAAATAATATGAATACTCTTTAAAAATGAGGTATTTATAAAAATTTAGTACGTATCAAGTTACTCACCAAATTAAGTAAACATTGCATGCCTAAATTCATCTGCTTAATATATAGAATAGACGGGGGTCGTACTTTCAGGCTTTAGCCTGTTCAGACCTAGGCCGGACTTTTAAAAAAACAAATAAGGACTATATAAGGCCACGCCCAAATTAAGCAAGCTAGACTTTTTAGATTTTTTCCTTACTAGGCCAGGCCGGATTTTCGGGCTCCAGCTTTTTGTGCACTCCTAGAATAGACCAATAGAAAATGCAATCATGGAAATAAATAAATAAGCCTAAGGCAGTGTTTGTTTGGGTCTTAAAGGCTCTTAATAGGTGTGCCTCTGATTCGGTCAGAGGCACAACTTGTTTAGTAAAAAAATTTATGCCTCTTAATGCCTCTTAATCGGTAAGATTCAAAATTAATGCTAAACCATTCAGAGCCACGTCTGAACGAAATTATATTTTTTTGGACAAAAATACCCTCAATAATATTACAAAATTCCTTTTGTATCCCCCATTCTACCATCACCCCGAGCGGCTTTCTTAGCTATCCTGAATGGGTTCCTATTGAAAGGCATGAAATATTGTTTTATTGTGATAAGCTCAGATTCAGAATCGCCCACTCTACCTGCAACTTGAAGACGGGATGGAGCAAGAATATGAAAGATGTAACTAGATTTGAGTACAACTTATTCACAGATTTTGTTTCACAAGATGAAGTTTAAGGAAGATGTAATCTCAGATAGTTTCAACTTATTCAAAGATTCTATTGTGCTAAAATTAGGCAATTTGGTGACCGATATACTTGAGCAAAAGAATGAAAGCACGATTGGGCAAGATTTGAGTACTCCACTAGATCTGATCTTCCCCGCTAGATCTGAAATCTATACACACATATATACGGTATATATATATATATTTCATTATATTTTATTTATGTAGAAAATGAAGGGGAGAGAGAAAGTGGAGATGGTGAAGAAAGTGAGGCGAAGAAGGAGGATGCGGAAGATGGAGAGAGAGAGTGAGGTGGGTGAAGAAACGAGGAAAGTGAAGAGGAGAGAGAAAGTGAAGAGGGAGTGAAGTGTTTGGTTAAAGGTTAAAATGGTAAAATCCTCTTATTCAGATAATGTATAAAAATTAATTATCAAACAACATTTTTTCATTCAGACACAATTCTAAACAGATGCTCTATATTATTTAGACGTCTAAACTGTTCAGATCTTAATACTCAATTTTATCAAACACAACCTATAAACTTTAGTTGTTTCATGACATTAACCAGAAAGTGAAGATATTGCATACTATAATATTTAATTATTACCCAATATCATATATAAGTATTACCTTCTTTTAATATAGCCACCAGGTGAATAGGTCTTTTAAGGTCTCCATAGCATAGACTTATTGGATTTTTTTCCCCTCAATCTTAAGCCAAGCTATATTTCTTTTAGTCATCGATTTTGAACTTCTGAATTTAAGAAATTCTGACTTAAAAATCTAAATGTATCAACTTTGAAATAGATTGAATAATTTCGAATGCATGAATTGAAAAAAATAGCATTATTATTCCTCAAACTGACTCATTTCCACTAGACGAGCCCTTTTATACAAACACAAGAAAAGGACTTTGTAAGCAAAGCCGAAGACATTAAATCCAATAATCCTTCCTTTTGCTAACATTATATCCAGAAGTATTAGTCTTGGAAAAGACTTGTCTGATTTAATGGGAACACTAATCATACCTTTTCGAATATTATATAAGTTAGGTTACATTCATAAAGTATGAGACAATAATATAGAAACAGTAAAAGGAGTGACACTAAATAAAATTCTATCAAAACGACCAAAGAAAATAATAATTTACTGAGTATTAGAGTTTTAGGTATATATACAAGATTTTGACAAAATTCACAATTATAATTTGTACCTCGAATTCTTGACTCCATTCGAAAATTTTAAAGGTACGTACGCACTATAAAGGTACGTATGGCACCGATTTCTTTTTAAAAATCACGTCATTCAAATTTAAAATAGACGAATATAAGATGGAGTTGGCTAATAAAAACTCCATACTTAATACTTTTGACTATGGATCACTTATTAGTATCATTGACTATCAAATTTTATATTGTCCATTGTCATATCTGACGGTCAAGATTTAAAAAATAAATAAGACTCTTTTTTAGACTATTTTACGATAATTATGTTATTTTACAATACAATGTTGCGAAAGGCTCCGTTTAAAAAGATAAAGAGTCGGGTGTATTAGGGTCTTTAATTTCAATATATCTCAAAACAATTTAAGTTCTTCAAATCGTAACTAGTGAAACTTTCCTACCTCTGGCCTATAATTTATTTTCATTTATCACTTAAATTCTATGTTCTAATAATTTCATTTTTTTTCGACTAGTTAATAATTTGTCATAACAATAACATTATAACAACATAAGAAAATGAATGTTTTATTACTAAAGGACTTAAAAATAATATACTCCTATAAAACAATATACTCCAAAAAAATAAAATAAAAGATTCGCTTACTTGTGTTCATAGTAGGTAGAGAGTTGATGCGACAACTGTAATTATCAGTAGTCAAGCAGGTTGAACTGATGCGTCTCTTTCTTCGTCTGTGATCCATAAGATAAGAGAAAAATCCTTCAAGAGGATAAGAAACTTAAGAGGATCGACGAACCTGAAAGAGGGATCCAGAATCTGAGGAAGCGACTGGAAGGGAAGCAACTGGGATAGACTGCTGATCTTCTGAAATAGTCTGACCCTAGGAAACAGACTGTAATCGCCGCCGAGAAGAAACATGTTGTGCCGGGCAATTGGAATCCTTTGAGATCAGTTGTACTGAAAATAATAACAAAGAAAAAATAATTACACAAGACATAAAATTTATTTTGTTCAACCAAAATATTTGAATTAGTCCACAGTCGACGGTTTACAGTTCTACTATCTTTTAGAAAATTCGTACATAATACATTGCAAAATATATATTTATGTTAATATATATTTAGATTGTGTACACACACACACACACACACACACATATATATTAGTTATAAAGTAGAATCTCTATAAATTAATACTCGATAAATTAATAATCTCTCCAAAATAATATTTTTTTCTCAGTCCCGACTTGGGCTAATGGGATAAGTTAATAATTTAGATAAAATAATAAAATAATAATTTTTAAAAAGGCCCATATATAAATATATGGTCCCATCAAAATCATAAATTAATAATTCTTTTAAATTACAAATATATCTAGGGTAATCTTGTAAAATATGATTCTATTCTCGTTTGTTTTGTCTTGAAATTCAAATCTTCATCCTTAATTTTTCTCATTGCATCCAAAAGTTCAGGTGTTGCATTCTCGAATTATAATAAAAACTTGTGAAGAGTTGTTGACGCTATGAGTGCTTCCTTTCGCGTTATTGACTCCAAAGGTATTGTATCATCCCCAACTTCATCATCAATAAGATTTTCAGTGATAGAAGTCACAATAAACTTATATATACAAATTAATTAAACTTAATGTGAATATAATTTTTTTTTGAAATAAAATGTGAATGTAATTTGAAAAGTGGATACAATGAACATTATTTAATTATTAAAAATAATTAATATCACTTACAATGAATTCTATTATTACATTAATTTAATAAGTATGATACATTGCATCAAAAAAAGTATGATATAAACATCAATAAAATACAATAATTTTAATGTAATTAAATTTATGTTCACCGAATAGAAAAACACTCTTTAAATTAATAAATTATTAATTTATCGATTAAATAATAACTCTCTAAATTAATAAAAAAAATTCAGTGCCAACAGTATTAATTTATAGAGGTTTTACTGTATATTATAAATTGTTAGTTATATTGTGCAAGTGACATTTTTAGACTTGAGTAGGAAGTTTGTAAAATAATTACCTCATCCTTATATTAATGTATTGGTTATGATTATAACTTTTCTTTAAAAAAATTGAGGTTCAAGGATAAAAATATAGAACTTTGCCCATGCTGTCTAAATAATAATAATAATAAGAAGAAGAAGAAGAAGAAGAAGAAGAAGAAAAAAGTTAATATAATCTAGATTTGTTTTTTTGTTAATAGTGTGCATATATTTGATAGTGTGAAATTCAATGCTTTGTTCTGATTGATGTTGGAAACAATTTATTAAGTTGCAGAACGTGTTGGTAATAATTCTTTATTTCAGTACTTCATTTATAGATGTCACCACAAATTATTTTAACATTGTTCAATAATACCATTTATTTATAATTAGATTAATAAAAAAAATTAAAGATAAAAAAAATATTAAAATAACCCGTGCCTTACACAAATATTAAATTAGTATTGAATTAAAGGAGAGTATAAACTTTATTTCAACTTTACCATTATATTTGTCTTTAATATAATACTAGTGGACCTTATATAATTATAACACAAATTCGGGTAGTATACTATTTTTTTTTCTTTCACTTTATTGTTACAACTTTTGCATATAAGCCAATTTTTTAGGATAATTCATGTTATACTCGAGCCATTCTTGAAGGAACAAGGGAATTATAACTAGTCCAGGTTTCAAACTTCAAAGTGTATATTTAGGGTGCAACTCAAATTTGTTGTATGATAGTTGACCTTTTAGCAATTAGGGGCCCACTTTATATTGGGCCATAAGAGAGGGCCAACTAAATTACTACTGCTCTATCAGTAGGAGAAAGTGGGGGAGAGGTGGAGTGAGAATTTTTTATTTTTTTATTTTTTGGTGCAGAGGGCAATATTCTCTAATTCTATATTCTCTAAATTTAAGATAAATCTGTATTAGCATATATTCTCTCAATTTTATCCAAAACAATTTCTCATTTTAACTTTAATCTAAAAAGTAAATTCATGAGTCTTAAAGGCAAAATAAGAGGTAAGAGACACGGTATATAATTAGGTGAGTTATCAAATAAAATCGACGTTATTGTGTGTATTTGTATATATATAAAATACATTCCTCTCATATAGTGTACAAAAAGGTATTTCGTACTTTTTTTAAGGCAGTAGTATTTTGAGGGACAACTCACACACAAACATGATGTGTCTCTCACCTCTCGTGCTCTTAATTTTAAATTTTTTAATTAATTTGAATTTATTCTAATTTTAAAAAATATTAAGTTATATAAATAAAAGTACTAAACACTTTTCTCAAATCTCCGTGTAAGTCCTTTTAAACCCCGCTTAGGGTTTAAGCAGTCTCTATTGTGTGATCTATGTTGAATTCTCTATCGTATCGATTTAATTTAATGAAAGTTTTGAAACTATATAATTAATGTATTGACTGTTGTTGTTTTGAAACCGACCAAATTAATGTCGCAAAACTTTTTCATTTTCTCTAATCAGATAATGGAGTAGTGTCGAGCCCGACTGGACTCCATGCATTATAACTCCCTGCATTATAAGTAAGAGTCAATTAGTGTAACAAAAAGCGTAATCGACCAAGTCTTCTCAGTACTTTTTTGTACGTGATATCATGTTTTAAATTAACTGTAGTAAGTTGTTGATTGACTTATTATTTTATGATCCATTATAATGAGTGGGCAAAAAAATGTAATGACTATAAAGAATATGGAAGTATTTTGAAAATCTTAAACAAATGTTATTAAAGTGCTTTTCGATTTACGTGGTTTGCCTAATTCTAAATTTGGTTACAACTGTTTCAATTTATTTAAGCTCTCTCTACACTTTCTAGATTAATATACATTCTCTAGATTAATATACACTCTCATGCACAATTGAGTGCCTTAAAGTTCATGTACTGATTCTCACATTGAAGAGATTTTTTGAGGTCTCCCATCATTGGGTCAGGGTATGTTTCTTGGGTAAAAAATACATCAACATTAAATAAGTAAGCATTTGATATATAGTATTTGTTACAAAAGTTATCAGCATTTAATTGGTGTGAAATTTTGATTACAACTTGATGTTGAATTGACTATAGTATATACACTTCTTTTTGAAATTGCAAAAAGCTTTTTCCTTATTTTGATAGCTATTTGATTATGTGCCAATTCTCCATATTCCTTTGTTCTGTTTTTTTTTTCCGGTTTCTTTTTGATCTTCTTAGGTCTCTTCATTTCTAAGAAATTTCCCAATTTAAAGTGTATTATTGAGTCGTCTTGTTATTAAAATAAAAGGATATAATTTAATTTTAGTATTACACGAGTGGAAACAAGTCTAAATCTCTTGTTGGACTGGGCAGTCTATTGATTGAGAAAATAGAAAAGTATTAACATAAAGCTGGAAACTTAAAAACCATATTGACAATATTAAGGGTTAGGCAAAACCAATTCAAAGTGTTTTGGTATTCAATTTTACCAAGTGTAAGTTAGGAGAAGCAAAAAGTTGGGAAAAGTGCAAAAGGAGGAGGTTAATATAATCTCAGATTAAACATAAGACTAGAAGAGGGTCGGTGTATTCGATCTGATGAGAATATTGTCAAAATATTGTTAGGTTTGTATATAGCGCGAACATGCAATCAAATTACATAAATAGTGCGGAAGCGCGATAAAACAGATTTTAAAATTTTATACAAACCATTACAATGATCGATCAATGTGCTCAATTAACGATATAAACGAAAGAGAAAGAGAATAAGAATTATACCCTCGTAGAACAAAACTTCCTCGGGTACAAGTTCAACACCTAGTTCTTCGCGTTCTCCTCGAATTCAACGGTGTGATTCCTTCCTTTGATCAACGTTAGCCACCCAAGTGTTTGGCCTCTAAAAGTGATCCACCAAGGAAGAACAAGTATTCAAAAAGTTAGGTGTTTGGCAAAACCCTAGTTTCTATCTCTATAGAAATTGCAAGTACTCTCTACAATCTAATGCAAGAGCGTGTAACCCCAATCTATGATAAGACTCTTCTTATTTATAGATGTAGGAATAACCCTTCCCTAAACTATTTAGAATTAGGGTTTATATTCTAATTAAACTCCTTTAATTAATTATGCTCCTAATCCAATTAGGAATTCGTGAGAGAGTACTTCTATTAATTAATTCACAATCCCTATTAGGAAATAAATAATAGTTCTATTAATTAATTCTCAATCCCTATTAGGAATTAAATAATAGTAATAGTAATAATAATAATAAGACTCCTCTTATTAATTTATATTTAATATTTCCAAAATATTAAATAATAAATATTAAGCTATTTAATTTATTCTATCTCCATAGACTAAATTAAATACACTTAACTTATTATTAGAATTATGCCATTTACTTCTTAAATAAATATTTTCCTTTTGCGGTGTGACCCTTTAGATTCTCCATATTAAACCGGTTGTGAATAAATCAATTAGAACAATTCTAATCTTATTTAAATAAATAAATTAAACTATTTAATTCATTTAAATAAATAATATTTATTCTACAATAAGGGTAAGCCCCCTTAGCGATCAACGACTTTCCAGATAATATAGATTTCAACATTAATCACAAAAGAACCTTTGAGTAAATAGTTACCATACAATTCAATCCTTCTACCATACAATGTCCCAATTAAATATAAGACATGGATTTACTGTCAAGTCTTATTTTATTTAATTATATGCATTTCGATTACTAAATGCACAACTCTAAATAATGCAAATTAGAAACTCCTTTCTAATTTCATTCTGCCTTGGCCAAGGACTACTGAGTTGTCATTTATCGAATCACACAGGACATTCACATCTTTTGCTAGACGTGGTAGATTCTTTGTTGATCATTCACCTATCTCCATGTACAACTTATTATACCCAATCATATACCCCAAAGGTCTTAAGGGACATGTCAAAGTATAACTCATCATACACAAGATACTATGATGATCTCAAGTCCAAGGATCACTTGTACTACTATCACTAGAGGAATTCCTATTGACAGGCGAGTAAAACTCCATTAGGTATTCTTTAGCGAGTCACGTTCAGTGAACTTATTCTCTAATAAGCACCTACATACTTTCTTCAGTGTCTCCACACAAATGATTATGAGATCAATCATCCTCTTCCTAAGAGCAAGCAACGTATGTACTAATCTATCCGGATTCACTAATCCTCAATTTATTAATCCAACGATTAGGAACAATTTTAGTTTATGAGCTATCTAGAATTTAGATCTCATTAGCATGATCACCATCATGATTCTAAAAGCATTGCTCAAAACTATGGGTTTATCGCATTTAATATAACAACACCATGTAGATAATATAAAATGCCTTTTAAGAAAATCAATTCTTTTATTAATAAATGAATAAGATTACAAAGTATATGCTACATCATATCAAATATGATTGGCTTGTGTGCATACTACTTTCAATCTCCCACTTGCACTAAAGCTAATCGCCATGGTATCTAATACCCATCTTCTTTAAGTGTCGATCAAACTGCTGTTGTGTTAAAGCTTTAGTAAATGGATCTGCAATGTTGTCTTGAGAGTCCACACGCTCCAGGGTGATATCTCCTATTCCAATGATTTCTCTAATCAAATGAAACCGCCGCAACACGTGTTTGGATTTCTGATAAGACCTGGGTTCCCTAGCCTGCGCAACAGCTCCGGTGTTGTCACAGAATAAAGGTACGGCTCCTCTAATGCTAGGAACCACTCCAAGTTCAGTTATGAACTTCTTCATCCAAACAGCTTCCTTTGCAGCTTCACTTGCAGCTATGTACTCTGCCTCTGTCACTGAATCAACAACTGTTTGCTGCTTGGAACTCTTCCAACTCACTGCGCCATCGTCTAAGGTAAAAACATACCCTGGAACGGATTTATAGTCATCTTGGTCCGTTTGAAAACTTGAGTCTGTATAGCCCTCTAGTTTTAATTCAGACCCACCGTAGACAAGAAATACATCCTTAGTTCTTCTCAAGTACTTTAGGATGTTCTTCACTGCCTTCCAGTGCTCTTCTCCTGGATTCGATTGATATCTGCTTGTTACACTAAGTGCATGAACGACATCTGGTCTAGTACATATCATACCGTACATGATAGATCCTATTGCTGAAGCATAAGGAATCTTACTCATTCGGTTTCTCTCCTCAGGTGTCTTTGGGGCCTGTTTCTTGGAGAGATATATTCCATGGCTCATCGGCATGAGACCTCTCTTGGAATCTTCCATGCTAAACCTCTTTAGCATCGATTCAATGTACTTTCCTTGGGTCAAGCCCGGCATCCTTTTAGATCTATCTCTATAGATCTTTATCCTCAAAATATAGGATGCCTCACCCAAGTCCTTCATGGAGAAGTGTTTAGATAACCAAATTTTGATCGACTGTAGCATAGGAACATCATTCTCTATCAGTAATATGTCATCAACATATAATACAAGGAATGAAACAGCGCTCCCACTAACCTTCTTGTACACACATGGTTCATCCTCATTTTTGATAAAATCAAACCTTTTGATTATCTCATCAAAACGGATGTTCCACCTTCGAGAAGCTTGCTTCAACCCATTCATGGATCGTTGTAGCTTACAGACTTGGTTTGTTCCAACCGTTGAAACAAAACCCTCTAGCTGTATCATATATACATTTTCCTCAAGCTCTCCATTGAGGAAGGCCGTTTTTACGTCCATTTGCCAGATCTCGTAGTCATAATAAGCTGCAATTGCAAGCAAAATCCGAATGGACTTGAGCATAGCTACTGGTGAGAAGGTTTCATCATAGTCAACTCCTTGTCTTTGTTTGAAACCTTTTGCAACCAGTCGGGTCTTATAGGTCTCTACCTTGCCATCTGCTCCAGTCTTTCTCTTAAAGACCCATTTACACCCAATAGGCTTAATGCCCTCAGGTGGTGAAACCAAAGTCCATACTTGGTTTTCATACATGAAATTCATCTCGAATTTCATGGCTTTTTGCCATTTCTCTGAGTCTTCACTACTCATAGTCTCTTCGTAAGTCAATGGATCATCATCATCTATGATGCGTACCTCATCATCATCCTCTATGATGAATTCATACCTATCAGGTATCTTCGGTACTCTTCCAGATTTACGAATAGGTATTGGTACAGTAAGTTCTTCTACATGGTCAGGTACCTAACTTTGATTCGTAGTATTTTGTGGTTCTTGAACTTCTTCAAGATATATCTTACTCCCACTGACCCCTTCAAGGATAAACTCCTTTTCCAAGAAGGCAACATGTTTCGCAACAAACACCTTTTGATCAGTCGGGTGATAGAAATAATACCCTGATGTTTCTTTAGGGTATCCCACAAATCTACACTTGTCGGATCTAGTCTTCAACTTATCTTGCTCAAACCTTTTGACATAAGCTGGACAACCCCAAGTCTTAACATGATTAAGATTTGGTTTCCTCCCTGTCCATATCTCATATGGGGTCTTTGGGACGGATTTGGTAGGTAACTTGTTAAGAAGGTATGCAGCCGATTCTAGGGCATAATCCCAGAAGGATACTAGAAGGTCGGTAAAACTCATCATAGAACGAACCATGTCCAACAATGTTCGATTTCTCCTTTCAGATACACCATTCAACTGTGGCGTCCCTGGTGGAGTCCATTGTGAGATTATACCATTTTCTTTGAGACAATTGAGAAACTCATTGGTTAAGTATTCCCTTCTTCGATCCGATCGAAGAATCTTAATACTCTTATCAGTTTGCTTCTCTACTTCACTTCTGAATTCTTTGAACTTTTCAAACGATTCAGATTTGTATTTCATTAAATACACATATCTAAATCTAGAATGACATCAGTGAAAGTAATAAAATAAGAATATCCTCCTCGTGCATTCGTTGTCATAGGTCCACATACGTCTGTGTGTACCAATGCTAACAACTCTGTAACTCTTTCTCCTTTTCCAGTAAAAGGAGATTTAATCATTTTACCCATGAGACAAGATTCACAAGTTGGATATGATTCGTAATCAGATAGCTCTAAAAGCCCATCTTTATGCAACTTGGATAATCTTGTTTCATTGATATGACCAAGTCTACAATGCCACATAAAGGTATAATTAACATCATCTCTTTTTCTTTTCTTAGTTTGTTCAATTTGAAGTATATTTTCATGCAAGTCAAGTATGTATAGTCCATTCAGTAAGTTCCCAACACCATATAAAACATTTTTATTATAAATAGAACAACTGTTGTTCTTTATTATAATATCAAAACCATCCATATCCAATACAGAAATTGAAATAATGTTTCTAATGAGTGTCGGAACATAATAACAATTATTTAAACTAATGAACTTGCCCGAAGGCAGTGCTAAACGATAAGTCCCTACAGCTAATGCAGCAACCTTTGCTCCATTTCCCACTCGTAGGACGACTTCATCCTTGTCCAGCTTTCTACTTCTACTTAGTCCCTGCACATTATTACATATGTGAGAACTACAGCCGGTATCCAATACCCAAGTAGAATTTTGACTTTCAGAAAAATTAATTTCAATCATGAACAAACCTAGATCGGAAGTCGAAGCTTCTCCAAGCCTCTTTTGGTCCGCAAGATACTCCTTGCAGTTCCTCTTCCAGTGTCCCGGCTTATTGCAATGGTAGCAAATTCCTTTGCTATCTGGATCATGTTTCTTTTTATCCTTCCTCTTCGCCTTACCCTTTAGCCTTCTTGTTTTTCTTCTTTTCAGAAGATACCTTGGGCCTCTTCCTTTTCTTGGAAAAATCATCCACTAGTAAGACTTGGTTCTTGTTGGATGAGAAGTGACCTTCAGTAGTTTTCAACATGTTAAGCAACTCAGGCAAGATGACATCCAACTTATTCATGTGAAAATTCACAACAAATTGTGAGAAGGTGTCCGGGAGTGACTGCAAGATCAAATCTTGACTTAACTCCCCATCCATCACGAACCCAAGCTGTCCAAACTGTTCAATCAGATTGATCATCTTAAGGACATGAGTCTCAACAGCAGTGCCCTCGGTCATACGAGATCGGAAGAGCTCCTTAGATATCTGATATCTAGCAGTCCTGCTTTGCTCACCATACAACTCTTTGAGATGCAACAATATAGTAGGAACATCCATAGTTTCATGTTGACGCTGAAACTCATTACTCATGGATGCGAGCATGATGCATTGAGCCAAGATTGCATCATCTTGCCACTTTCTGAAAGTAGCAATCTCTTCCTCAGAGGCTGTTTCTGCAACACTTGCAGGGACTAGCGAATTTAGGACATAAGAAATCTTTTCAGCAGTGAAAATAATTCTCAGATTCCTTAACCAGTCCGTGTAATTCGGTCCGGTGAGTTTGTTAGCATCAAGTATGCTACGCAGTGATAGTGAGCTTGACATTTTTAAATTCTGCATGTGAAATAGACAACATTTTAGTATACATTCAATTTATTAATTACCAAAATAAATTAGGTCTTTATTTTAAATTGGTATCTCCCACTATTTTCATCAAACTATATTACCCTCATTATATAGTTCGACAATTCTAATTAAAGATTTGCTAGTGAGATTAAGGATCCCATTTCAAATGTATATAGCCTTGTGGTGACACAACAAGCGATATATAAATAAATAGGTAGACAACTATTGTCAATTACATCACTATGTAACTCCTTGTATTTTGCCTCTTAGATTATTTTGATCAAGTGGTGACACATCCGAATCAAAATTATCCAAGTTAAGTCCAACCTAGCACTTCCATATATTCGAAAGAAAAACACTGTCCTTGTGGTGACACAACAAAACAGCATCGTTCAGTCTATTTATAAGCATCAAATGTGATAAAGCAACATCTTAAATATTTAATACTTGCCTTGTGGTGACACAACAAACTCATATTAAATATTTAATACTCTATTATTTTACCATGCTAAAGGCGACGTTCGATATTCCAAATATCTTTGAACGCTTAGGACTTAATATATTACTTTGAGGGGTTTGTTATTATTAGTCTCATCTTGTTTAGCGCGCATGCACATATATATATATAAAATACGCGTCATATTATTTAACATGCGAAGCATGTTGTATAATATATAATATATATATATATAGTAAACATGCACATATAGAATACTATATTCTACCCGGATTGATTATGGACTTTTATTCTAGTTTGGTTCACTAGAGCCACCAAGTGAACCAAAAGGTCAAACATAGGGTGCAAGAATTAAATTTAAATATAACTATTACATTTAAACCCGAGCTCCATTACAAACGGGTCTTCAAGCGCTCTTTGCTCCTTTGTCTCCAATTCTTCAAAATTAATTCTAATTAGTCCTATTACAGAAACTATTTACAATAAATAGAAACCTTGATCAGCAGTCAAGGGGAAGTACATATGAGGGAGATAGAATTTACATTAAGAAAAATTAGAGAAGACGAGGTACGCAGACCCCATTTATGAAAACCCATTCATTCAAGCATCCACTAAAATAAATCTAATCACACATTGGTCAATAGTCCATAATCAATCCCTATTTATTATCATACATATCTCTATATGTATCAATAAATAACATTCATCTCATGAATAATAAATTCATCCCATATATGCATTGATATCAATTAATGGGCAAAAGTTTTGCTAATATTTAGTTTTGAAACAAAATAAACTCTTTTATTTTAATCAAAAATCAAATCCAAATTAACTCCTTTAATTTTTTAGCAATCTGAAATCCTATTCCAGATAAAATAAACTCTTTTATTTTAAACTTTTATTAATTAAATAAACCATTTATTTTAATTGAGAAAAACAAAAAATTTTCAAGCTGGACACCAGCGCGACCGCGCTCCATTTTGAACTAGGAGTGGCGCGGCCGCGCTGCACCGCAGGAAACATTTTTGTAGGTTCGGGCGCGGCCGCGCTCCAGAATGAACTGGAAGCGGCGCGGCAGCGCCACGACGCAGAATCAGAAAAATTTTCTTGCCCAAAAGTTTGAACGTTTCGCATATCAATTCATACATGGAATCATCAAGATCGATAATTAGCACATGATTAGGCTCTGATACCACTGTTAGGTTTGTATATAGCGCGAACATGCAATCAAATTACATAAATAGTGCGGAAGCGCGATAAAACGGATTTTAAAATTTTATACAAACCATCACCATGATCGATCAATGTGCTCAATTAACGATATAAACGAAAGAGAAAGAGAATAAGAATTATACCCTCGTAGAACAAAGCTTCCTCGGGTACAAGTTCAACTCCTAGTCCTTCGTGTTCTCCTCGAATTCAACGGTGCGATTCCTTCCTTTGATCAACGTTAGCCACCCAAGTGTTTGGCCTCTAAAGGTGATCCACCAAGGAAGAACAAGTATTCAAAAAGTTGGGTGTTTGGCAAAACCCTAGTTTCTATCTCTATAGAAATTGCAAGTACTCTCCACAATCTAATGCAAGAGTGTGTAACCCCAATCTATGGTAAGACTCTTCTTATTTATAGATGTAGGAATAACCCTTCCCTAAACTATTTAGGATTAGAGTTTATATTCTAATTAAACTCCTTTAATTAATTATGCTCCTAATCCAATTAGGAATTCGTGAGAGAGTACTTCTATTAATTAATTCCCAATCCCTATTAGGAAATAAATAATAGTTCTATTAATTAATTCTCAATCCCTATTAGGAATTAAATAATAGTAATAGTAATAATAAGACTCATCTTATTAATTTATATTTAATATTTCCAAAATATTAAATAATAAATATTAAGCTATTTAATTTATTCTATCTCCATAGACTAAATTAAATACACTTAACTTATTATTACAATTATGCCATTTACTTCTTAAATAAATATTTTCCTTTTGCGGTGTGACCCTTTAGATTCTCCATATTAAACCGGTTGTGAATAAATCAATTAGAACAATTCTAATCTTATTTAAATAAATAAATTAAACTATTTAATTCATTTAAATAAATAATATTTATTCTACAATAAGGGTAAGCCCCCTTAGCGATCAACAAATTTCTAGATAATATAGATTTCAACATTAATCACAAAAGAACCTTTGAGTAAATAGTTACCATACAATTCAATCCTTCTACCATACAATGTCCCAATTAAATATAAGACATGGATTTACTGTCAAGTCTTATTTTATTTAATTATATGCATTTCGATTCCTAAATACACAACTCTAAATAATGCAAATTAGAAACTCCTTTCTAATTTCATTCTGCCTTGGCCAAGGACTACTGAGTTGTCATTTATCGAATCACACAGGACATTTACATCTTTTACTAGACGTGATAGATTCTTTGTTGATCATTCACCTATCTCCATGTACAACTTATTATACCCAATCATACCCTTTGATATACCCCAAAGGTCTTAAGGGACATGTCAAAGTATAACTCATCATACACAAGATACTATGATGATCTCAAGTCCAAGGATCACTTGTACTACTATCACTAGAGGAATTCCTATTGACAGACGAGTAAAACTCCATTAGGTATTCCTTAGCGAGTCACGTTCAGTGAACTTATTCTCTAATAAGCACCTACATACTTGCTTTAGTGTCTTCACACAAATGATTATGAGATCAATCATCCTCTTCCTAAGAGCAAGTAACGTATGTATTAATCTATCCGGATTCACTAATTCCCAATTTAGTAATCCAACGATTAGGAACAATTTTAGTTTATGAGCTATCTAGAATTTAGATCTCATTAGCATGATCACCATCATGATTCTAAAAGCATTGCTCAAAACTATGAGTTTATCACATTTAATATAACAGCACCATGTAGATAATATAAAATGCCTTTTAAGAAAATCAATTCTTTTATTAATAAATGAATAAGATTACAAAGTATATGCTACATCATATCAAATATGATTGGCTTGTGTGCATACTACTTTCAAATATAAATAAAAGAGTTTGTAATATACCGATTTTACAATAAAGTGAATTGGACCGTTATATATTATAATTTGATTTAAACTCAAAATTTGACTTGAATTATCACATATATTTTATCACATATATTTTATGTCACAAGTTCGGATATTTCACCATTTGTGTGAAAATACAGAGAATTTCTTTCCTCCCCATTTGTAAAATAATTAACTGATATCGTATTTGATTTTGATTCCAAACCGGGGGATTTAGGAAAAGACAAGAGAGAGAGAGTCTGTCTCATTCAAGAGTACAAAAAGAATTTATATTATATAACTAACCACATCCAATCATAATTTCTGAATTTTGAATTTATATAAAAATTCTCTTACAACCAACATTAAGCTTCATTCTTAAAATATTATAAAACCAGACATATGATTATAAGGGTACAAACTAACATAATCAATTAGTCAAATGATCATGCGGACCCTAAGATTATTCCATTTTAAGGACAACCACTTTATTACCTCAAAAGGCCAAGTATGGGGTTATAATATATATTTAAATCAAAAACACATGTAATATACAAATAGTACACGTGTGGATATAGAAGGAGAAGTAGGGAAGAAACTAAGAAAGCGACAAGTAGAAAGTTTTTATTACAAAAGGCGTATAGCAAATAAAATCTCCTTCCCGTGTTGAATTTCTTTGAGTAGAAGTATCAAAAGAGGCATCTCTGGACTCTTAATTTTGAATGCATGTGTATGTATTTATGTATAACCGTCCAAAACTAAAACTAAAATACCTAAAACAAAATATCAAAACTAGAGTACCTAAAACAGAATATCAAAAACTAAAATAGTTTTGGCATATATTATCGAAACTAATATATATTTATATATATATATATATACATACATATATATATATATATATATATACATACATATATATATATATATATATATGCAATTTTGAAATAAGGGTATTTCAATTGCAATTTTATTTTTATGGTTATCCTAAAAAATTTAGATGATTTATCGATGCATGTATTTTGATTTAATAACGGAATCATGAGACACAACAAAATTTTATATTAAAATGACAATTTGTCCCGTCCCTACGGTGATTTTCAGGCTCCGTCCCTAGTGGAGGCGTGCAGTAATTTTAACTCTAATTGAAAATAAAACCAGGGATGAAGAATCACCGAATATTATTTATGGGGATGAGGAAGGGATGCTATTTGCTTCCCCCTCCCTGTACGCGCCACCAAATAGTTATATATTAATTAAATAAATATTTATACTATTATAAATAACGTAATTAAAATATATGTCCTTTTGTGTGAGCGTATATTATTATTATTATTATATATATTATTTGATTTTTCTTAATTTTATTAGATATGTGTTAAAATATGATTAATTTTCATGTATGTATTATTATAAATATAAATAAAATTGAATTTTTATTTAAAAAAATTAACAAAATATTGATTCTCGCAATTATATAAATTTCTCGTGAGGATGAAAATGGTTATTGAGTTTTAATCCATTTAAACAATGGAGCAGATATGGAGAATTTTTATAAGACGAAGGATAGAGATGTGACGCACCATTGCCATTTCTAATCATAAGAATTTGGATTCATTCCATTATATATAGTAATGTCTAATTTTTCGTAATATATATTTATTTTTGCTTTTTGACTATTACAAATGCGATCAACACCTACTCCTTGACATAAGAGTAATTGAACATTTTTTTAAAATCTAATTAACACTTGTGTTTATGAGTAAAAATAGAATGGTAGAGAAATGTTATGAAAGTTTAATGACAAAAAGATACATTTAAGCATTCCAACATTTTACAAAAAATCATCATAATGGAATAATTTAGAAGGATGAGATGATAATTTTTTTTATAGGCTTGACAAATACTGAAAAATAATAATAATGGAGAAAACAAATCCATGCAATACTTCCTAACAAAATTTAAGTATAAAAATAAATCACACATTTGACAAAATTGGTGTTGTATAATACGTCCTAACAAAATTTAAGTCAACTACTTCAAACATGTTTAACATTTCACATTTAAATTTGACTTTCATGTTAATTTGAAGCTAAATACCGTTTAAAATTGATTTTTGTTGCTAACAAATTATCCAACACACTGTTACTCGCTATGTAAACCTTAGGATTCGAAGTCAACCACACTCGCAAGAAAAATTAACAAGAAGAGAAATCGTATGCAAAGGTTTGGTTCCATTAATTTTATATAGAATAATTTATACGTGGGCCCTGGCCTTTTCTTTTTCAACATAGCCGCAAAAGAATAAGGTTTTAAGTATTAAGAGCTGAACTCCAACCGACCACACAAAAAACATTTTTTTTTTCAGTAGGTGAGCACTTCAACTAAAATCATGAAAATTTTGAAAATCTCAGTCAATACTCGCCAAACATGCCTTTTTCTTAATTCTCCCTTGCCTGTCACCATAACAAAGAAACTCCAAGCCTCCTCTCTCTCTTCTTATATATATTCCTCCTTGGCTTCGACTCTCCAGATTGCTCCTCTCTTCTCTCTCTAAAACCTCTCTGTACTTTCTTGGCCATGGCTTTGAAAGTAGTAAACAGTACAAACCCTAAAATGAACCTTGTATCATTTTCCAGTAACCCTGGTACGAGACCGTCTGGTCTAGGGCAGTTACATATCAAAAAAACGAGCGAAACTTCCACTAGACAACAATCCCTTGTTGCCTCGGCCATCAGGCCTCGAGTTGCAACAAAGATTGTGGAATCGTGCTTGGCTCGTTTATGGAGAGAGGTTCAGGGTTTAAACAACTGGGAAAATCTCGTCGAACCCTTAAACCCTCTCCTCCAGCAAGAAATAATCCGGTACGGAGAATTTGTCGCCGCTTGTTACAAAGCCTTCGATCTAAATCCCAACAGCAAAAGATACTTGAATTGCAAGTATGGGAAAGAAACCATGCTAAAAGAAGTTGGCATGGAGAATTCAGGGTATGACGTCGCCAAGTACGTTTATGCCACGCCGGACATCAACATTCCCACGCAAAACGATGCAAATTGTGGCCGTTGGATTGGATACGTGGCGGTTTCGTCCGACGAGGAGGTGAAGAGGCTTGGGAGGAGAGATTTGATGGTGACATTTAGGGGAACGGTGACGAATCCGGAATGGGTGGCGAATTTCATGAGCTCATTAACTCCTGCTCGCCTCGATCCCCACAATTTAAGGCCGGAGGTGAAAGTGGAAGCCGGGTTTTTAAGCTTGTATACTTCTAATGAAAGTGACAACAAATTTGGACTAGGAAGTTGTCGAGAGCAGTTGCTTTGTGAAGTGTCACGTTTATTAAAAAAATATGAAGGGGAGGAAATTAGTATAACTTTGGCAGGGCATAGTATGGGGAGTTCATTAGCCCTATTATTAGCCTATGACATTGCGGAGCTAGGAATAAATAGAGATTATTCCAATAATGAGATACCAATAACGGTTTTTTCGTTTGGCGGACCTAGGGTTGGAAACTCCGGTTTCAAAGAAAGGTGTGATGAATTAGGGCTTAAAGTTCTTAGAATTGTAAATGTAAACGATCCGATTCCAAAGATGCCCGGGGTTGTTTTCAATGAGAATTTTAGGGTTTTGGGTGGGAAATTTGAGTTTCCTTGGAGTTGTTCATGTTATGCTCATGTGGGAGTTGAAATTGCCCTTGATTTTTTCATGATGAAAAATCCATCATGTGTTCATGATTTGGAGACATATATTAGGTTGCTCAAGTGTCCCAAGACGGCTCAAATTCGAAAGAAAGGGATGGACTTTCTTGATAGGGCTAAAGGGTTTTTATTGAGTGCACAAAATATTAACACCTTGGATTGGAGAAGTGCTGCCCTGAATATGGTGAACGTGGTTCAATCTCAAAGAACACGATCAATGGATGAGTTAGTTCATCGATCATCGGCCTTCTTGCTTCCTCTTTTAGTGTTGAAGGACTTCAAAAATTGACATGGATCGGTCGATATACTAATGTAGATGAAATATATATACATATACTTTTTAAACATTTGTTATATGACTTCTTATGAGAAAAGACATCATGAGATCATGTTTATCCAATTTTCTGCGATAAAATTCTGAGTTTCTGTAAATTTTATCAAGAAAGATTAGTTCCATATTATTATAAAAATTCTGAGTTTCTGTAAATTATATAAAAAATTATAAAATCCTGAGTTTCTGTAAATTAAATAGATGTATATTATTAATCATGTACCATTCATTCATATAGAAATGCCTAAGGCTTTTAGATCTCCTTCGGTTGGGAGCTTGAAATTAAGAGTCATGTACCTTTCACTAGATAGAACCTAGCATGATTTCTTAACAAGAGTTTCAACAACTGCTCAATTCTGTTTGTGACCATATTCATACCTTTTGAATTTGCCACATACTGTATGACTTTAAGATTTTTAGTAAAATTTATTTTAGCTGATCAAAAAAAAATATATACATATTAAGACATGATATATATATAGTTGTGTCTTCGTTTTATTTTTTATTTTGTGCTAGAGGAATAAACCAACTACTACTACCTAGATAGTGAGTGTAGGGCGAAGGGCGGTTGGTGAAACTCGAATCATGCCGAAGAACAAGGTTGGGATCGGAGTTCTTAACTTTATTTTCATTAATTGCTGTAATTTCCAAGAAAATGGGACAGCCATGTGTATCACATAATGTGAGAGCCAATACTTGGCAAACCCTGGAAGAACAGAAAGTATCAGAAATTCAGTTAAGGATCACGCGGAAGAACTTCATTGCTTTATATTCTACAGATATTAGTAATATCACGAATGGCACAACTTTGCTTTGTATTCTACGGATTGGCTTGTGAAGTTAATCTACTGATCACAATTGCCTATAGGTTTTTCACCTTTGGGAGATTCAAGATAGATTGATCTACCACTCACCTTAAGGAACTAATTCTTTTTCTGTTTTAATAAAAAAAACTTCAATAACTTGTGAATAAATTGTAAATAGAACAATAAGAACACCAAGATCAAAACAATAATGTAGTAACAAATTAATTTTTTCCCAATAATTAGAAAATTGTACATATATATATATATATATATATATGCATCTATATAATCGCCTATATAATTCCTGGCAAACATATTGTGTTTAGTTTCATAAATTTACATTCTACATACACTTGACATATGATATGCAGATAGTCGCAGAGTTATTAAAATTACAGCAGAAGGACGTGCTCTGATCAGACATAGTTATATTTATCTTTTGGCTAAAAAGGTAGAGTAAGTTTATGACATAGAGGGATATTAAGTGGTCAGAAAATAAAAATATTATATTGTTAGTTTGATATACATCGTTAGAATATTTTTTTTAACTACTTAAACTTTTAAATAAATTGGTTAACACAGTACTAATAATAAAGCTCCGGCCTCTGGGCGTACGTGGTCTTTAATTCAATTCTTCTCGATGACAAGTTGACCGTTATACAGATATGAATGACTTCGGTTTACATTGCGCTCCAATAATGCACGTGGCAATATCATATGCCGTGTGATATTTGACATAAACGGAGAAAAAAACACATTTTTGATAAAAATGAGACCTTGGCACATATATTAGAACATCTATTTTAATTGGCTGTATCACAACAGCTTAATTATTTAGCATTAGACATTTAGACCAGAGCAACTAATTGATGGGATATATAGTCAAAGAGAAAAAAAAATTGTCATAGTGTTCGAAGACAAAATTCTACTATATTTGTTTTAAGACTTAAATATAAATTACTATCATAAATTATTAATCTTTTTTTACTTCGGTAATCAACTTGTTAATTTTTTCAATCAAGTCATTAAACTATCAATTTTTTTTTACTTTTGTTCAATTGGACCTGTCACGTCATAAATTGATGATAGTGGCCCCACTAACTAGGCTAATCAATACCTACATGTAATTAAAAATTATTATTTCAAATGAATTTTTACATTTATTAAATGTATAAGGGTAAAAAGGTCAAATCTCATTTAAAAGGTCTGCCCTAAATCGATTTAAACTTCTTCCAAACCCAAATCTATTACCAAATCCGTTCCAAGCAAATAGAAATAATCCTGGTAAAATCGATTTAAGCTTGTCGTCAAAGACCAAATCCATGGTCCAGATCGTCGTTCGTCGAGTCTACACGGCGCAACCCAAATTCGTGGCGAACTACGAAGAAGGAGATAAGAGCTAGGTGGATCGTTGAGATCGGCAAGAGGGGGCTCTCCATCACCAAATTCTGTGGATCGTTGCCAACGAATGTCATATCATACACGGCTACGAAATCAAAAATCAAGTCAAAAATCAAAGCAAAAATCTCAATGGTACTAAGATTGGCAAGAGGGGAAACATTAATTTGGATTTGAGGCTGCAAAAATCTCAATGGTGAGATCGACAAGTGTGGGTTTGAGGCTTGTCCCAACTCTTGCTACCGTAACGACTTGGATTTTATGTGGTTGAATTGTATATGACATCTTTTCTAAAGCTCAGATATGTTGTTTTTGACAGATTTTTTTATTTGGGATTTTCTTGGTTTTGTTTGTTTGGTAAGGGAAGTAATTATTACGGATTTTATGGTGCCGATTCAACGTAGATTTTTGTTTGGTATTATCGTTGTTTTGCTTTGTATGGAACTTGTTTGGTAAATGAAGTAAATTTGTTTAGGAAATGCCTAGGTTGTTTGAAAATTTTATTTTGTTTGTTTGGAAATAGATTTAATGATTGATTTAATTTCAATTTATTTTTTTTTTCAATGAATTTTTTAATTTTTGAATTTAACAATTTGATTGTTCTTTTGGATCTGGGTTAACATTTGATCATTGGTTTGGATCTAGATTTGCATTTGATTGTTCTTTGCTTTGATGAAAAATGAGATTTGACCTTTTTACCCTTAGGCATTTAATAAATATAAAAATTTATTTTAAATAATAATTTTTAATTACATATAGGCATTGATTAGCCTAATCAGCGGGGCCACGTCATCAATTTATGACGTGGTAGTTTCAATTGAACTAAAGTGAAAAAAATTGATAGTTTAATGACTTGATTGAAAAAATTAAAAGGTTGATCACCGTAAAAAAAAGTTAATAATTTAAGATAGTAATTTATATTTAAGATTTGTTTTAATAGATCTCTCTGAAAAGCTATAAATCTTCAAAACAAAAGTTCAAAGCTTTCACACACCAATACCATCATAATATTTTCCTGTCTGTTGGAAAAACAAAAGTCTCAGAGAGGAAATCGTAAGCCTTGAGACCTATACTGAGCTACTTCACTCGTTTTGCGTCCGATAGTTCCACATTATCACAATAGCTTCAAAGACGCTTCATATAACTAGCCCATGTAGCCAGTGACGTACGCGGGAATTTAATTAAGAATGGTTAATTTTTCAACTTAAAATATATGATTATGAAAAAAATGTAAATGGCAATATATATAAGTAAAATACATAATATAAAACCAAAATTGCATAAAATTTATTACAAAATCATTATTTCATTTCTTAAATTGTTTTATAATTGATTCTGTTAGTATAATGCATGTTTTAGATTTGATGATATGTGAAAACAATGTATATTTGTAACCAGTAATTTTTGCACAGTCATTGTAATGAAATTGGTGTAAAATGACTTAATTTAGAGATCAACCTTGTTAGGTTGATATATTTCGTAAAGTGAATCTGATGTATAGATCTTAAGTCAAAAGTCGATCGTAAAGTAAGTACTGAAGATCGTAGAGCATGTTGATCGTAATGTTGAAGATCGTAAAGTAGTTCTAAAAATCGTAAAGTATACTGAAGATCGTAGAGTCTATTAAAGATCGTAGAGTTATAACTACCAATACTCTAAGTCTGCAGAATTGTCAAATCATTTCTCAGAATTCTTAGAGTACAAGCAATGATCAAATGATTAGAGCAAAACTGAAGATCGTTGAGAAGAGTCGAAGACTTAGTCTTTCAAGGCTAAAGAGAAGCATCATAGAAAACACTAAAGTTAAGTGTAAAACGTAGAGTCTACCTAGCCAGGTATACTCTATGACTGTCATTCAACTCTACGATTAGGAAAATCCTAGAGTAGATCAGTTTTGACATGGGCTGACAATGATAATCTTTGTAGAGTGAAGATTCCAAGTAAGTTTGCTAAATCTCTTAAGGCTAAGCAAAAGGGCAGTTGGAAATGTGTCCAACAACCCTATTGGTGAAAAGACAGCACCCACGTGCATATCCCTGTAACAGTTAGTAATGAAGTGATATATCATAGCCAAAAGCGGACACATCTCCTCCAAAGTCAACGATCAGAGATCTTCAAGGATCTAAGCATGGGACACATCTCCTCATTTGTGAATTGAATATCATGATTTATGCTTCATATCTTAATTGTCTAGCTAGTAATTACCGTGGGAACCTATATGAACTTGACGAACGAATTATAATGTTTAGACCTTGTTATGATATCATGCGAAAGTTAAAGATTATTGTGGGTTATTAATTGAGATTAAGTGACATGTGTCTTGTTGATTATCCTCAATGATAGGTAACTTGATAGTATTTTGGATAGACATATACCTAGATACCGTGTGCAACCAATGGAGAATCTATTCTTAATGACTTCCTATGTGAAAGTTGGTAATTGAAGGGACGGTAAATGAGATTTAGTGACACGTCTCTTGTTATTGTTCTTGAAATTGGTCTCTTGATAGTATGTAGGATAGATATATACCTACATGCCGCATTAGAAAGATTCGAATTTGACCATCGACAGAGGCTTATAAATAACTTTGATTTCTCGGTTGACAATTCTATGTTGTTAATTAATTCAAATGAGAGAGTTAGGATATTCAAATGAAGTGTTGGGGAAAATTGTAATCTTAGACTTGTTAATATTAGAGTTTAATTATCTTTTACTTGATTATTATTATCTTAGTCTCTACCAACAACAAAAACATCAAATCATCATTTGTCTAATTAAAATCGAGACGATACATAGTTGGTACTTGGGATACACTAGAACAATTCCATGTGGGTTCGACAACTCTCTTATCACTTTATTACTTATTGACCGCGTATACTTGAGCGTATTTTTCGGTTGCGAAATCGATCAACAATATTATAGCCAAAAGCGGACACATCTCCTCCAAAGTCAACGATCAGAGATCTTCAAGGATCTAAGCATTAAATGGGCAACGACAACTTTCAAACGGGAAAATCTTGAGGAAGGTCTATAAAAGGCAAGCAAATTCAATCAAACAGTATTCAACGAACAATTATGATAAACACATAATTCATACATTTTATTATCCCTAATTTTGTCCTTTTATTATATTAGTTTATTTAATTAATATGTTTTATTTTATTTTGTAGGATTTTATATTTTGTTGCAATAAAGTCAAAATCTTGGTGATCAAGCAGAATTTAATGTTCTTATTCATGTAAGTAAATATCCAAGAAGAATTCTACAAGGAAAAGGAAGGATGTGGGACAATCTTGGTGTGCAAGTCAAATCCAATGAAGAAAAAGAAAGTCAATCTAGAAGATATCTTTGAGAAGTTGATTGCCACTAGGAAGTTGTTTCCTACATGGAAAGGGACTCTTGGGAGATTACCATGTAGAGATTGAAATAAAGAAGGAAAAAAGGGAATAAAAGAGGCCAAGTTCAATGAATGTAAATTAGGGCACAAATTTATTTTCCCTATAAATAGGTCTCTTGTTTTAGAGAGAAGGGGGTATTAGTTTAGGTTAGAAGTAGGAGTAGGATTAAATTATTTCTTCATTGTACGCTTGTTGGAGGATCGTTAATTAAAGGGAGTTTTTTTTATTTTATTTTTAATTTTCTACTTCTTCTTCTTTATCTTAGTTAGTTTATGTATTTTTTTTAATGTCTAGTTAATTTCTTTAATCTAGGATGAAGATGAAATTAAATAATTATTCATGATAATATTTTTTATCTCTTCTGTTATTTATGCTTTTATGTTTAATTGATTTCGCCTTCATGTTTCATTATTGAAATACCTTCGTTTTATAGTTCTTATGTGATTTTAAATTAATTAAGAGGTTTTGATAGATTATTGTTAAGATATGAGTTTTTCATAATCCATGCTTGCTCAAAGAAGTTTTGATGGGTTATAGTTAATCCTTAAATTTTCATAGTCTATGCTTGCCCACGTTAATTATAAAATTACTAAATTAAAGGGAAGGGAGATCAAAATCATAATTAAGTTATAAAAATAGAAGAAATTAAATTACTTGTTATGTTTATTATTTAATGGATTCGGATTCCTAGATTGCTTCTTTATTATTAGTTAGTTTAATTATAGTTAATTGATTCTCAATCTTTATTTCTAATTCGCCTAAAATAGATATTAAGAATACATTAAAATTAATCTAGTCTCTGTGGATTCGACCTGTACTTGTCAGTTCTTCAATTTGACACTGTGCACTTGCAGTTACATATTTTTATCACATCAAGTTTTTGGCGCCGTTGCCGGGGACTAGAATTAATTTTTTTTATCCCTTAATATTTATTTATTCGAATTAGTTTTTTCAACTCTAATTTTTTTTATTTTTTTTTTCTTTCCAGGATTATCGAAGCAGATCGAAGGAACGAAAAGATAAAGATTTTATTGTTGCGCTATTCCTGGTATTTTGTATCTTAACTCAAAAAAAAAGTAGCTTAGTTTTAGCTTAGTTTTATTTTTTTATTTTTTATTTTTTTAGTTTTTATTATTAGTTAGAAAACTAATTGCCGCATTCATGCATTCACTCACCTAGAGCACATCTTGTTTAGGATTTTATTTTTATTTTTTTTATTATTTTTAGTTTTTTTTTTGCCAAATATAAACTGTGGTGATTGCTGGAGGATTGAGGTACGTCAAATTTCTCCTTCTTTCGTAATCCACATAGTTTTAGGACATTTAATTTGTTTACATTTTTTTTTATTTGTGCATTTTCATCTTTAATCTAACATTAAGGGCACAACCTGTAATAAGATAAGGTGGGGATTTCGTCACCCTTCCTTGGCCCACAAACAACCCAACTTGCATTTTGCATAACCTTGACCTAATAAAATCAAGTAGACGTTAGCCCCTAGGACTCTCGAGCTCAATTAGGACAAGAAACTCCAAGAGGAGGCTGAATTTTTAATTAATCAAACTACTGGTGTCTAGGCAAGTGGTTCAAAAGGCAAACGCCTAAAGAACGTGTGGTTATTTAATTAGTCATCGTACCCACGGAGAGACTCCCACCGTTCTTACACTTATCTGGCTAGTGGCTTGATTAATTTTAAATTTTGTGGACCTTAAGGTGTAACTTGGAACAGTTAGGAGTTGTCTAGATTTTATTTAGGTTAACCGTAGAATTAGGATATTTATTTATTTTTAATTTTTTTTCCTTTTGTGTGACTTTCGTGGTTAGTTATCTATTTGTTTTGTGATTTGTGGAAAGATGGACTCCTATTATAGTTGGAATAATAATTTTACTTGGAATCAAGAACCCTATGAAAATTTTAATGCACACCAAGTAAATCAATTTTTTCCAACTTATGAAAATCCTTATCTAAGTTCATATTCGTATCCATATCCATATCCATATTCGGATCCAGAGCCTCAATATCCACAAGAATTTTCAAAAGAAGAAGAGGAAAGATTAAATACCTTAGAGAAAATTATGGAAGCTTTAATGGAAAATCAATTTAGCACGAATCAAGCTATATCTCGTCTAGAAATTCAAATGAGTCGATTAGCCACCATAATAAATGAACAAGAGGTGGATGAATTTTCTAGTGACTCTGAGGTTAATTTTGAAAATCATGATGATTGTGGAAATGATGAGGAAAATGAAAATTTTGGATTTAATTCTACACACTTTGAGTCAAGCCAATTTGAGGAGTCTAAAAAATTATGGAGTCTATGCCTAAAAATTGATCATGTCACATTTAATGAGTCGGTTTGAAAAAAGTCTATAAGCCTAAAGTTCCATATCCTGATGAAAGACTTATTCCTAGAAAACAACCGAGTGATTTTGTAGACCAGCCCATAAAAGTAAACATGATCCAAGAGTTGTCTATGACTCAAAAAATGAATGAAAATAGACTCGTGATTAAAGATGATCCAATTGACTTTTTCTTAAATCACTTTGATCAAAAGTGGAATGAATCTGAATATTTAGATAAGGCTAATGAGATGTTGAGATCCACTTCACATAAGTCGCCCAATACATTTGAACCAATTCGTCCACACTTTGAGCATATTAGTGAATGTTTTCCTGATGTTGACTTTAAGCATAACTGTGATGAAAATTATGGTTATTTTCATTTTCCTAGACCTCCGGAAAATCATGAGGAGACCACACTCACATACTCATTTGTATCACTCTTTTATCATTACATGTGTTTTAGGATTTATGAAATTCGTAAATATGTACATCTGTTTTCCTTCTCACCACATTTTCTTGCAGAACAACTGCCCCGCATACAAGGTACAATTCTTTCACATCTTTGTTCTCTATTTTTCATTTGCATACATTGAGGACAATGCATGATTTAGGTATGGGGGGAGTTTGTTTGTATTATAGTATTAGATTTTTTTTTTTAGGAATTTAGGAAAAATTAAAAAATTTATAGTATTAGATATTTTTTATTTTATTTTTTCCTTTTGTTTTTTTTAGGAAAATTTTTAAGATTTTTTTTTGTTTTTTAAAAAAAAAATTTGTTTGACTTTTTATGAGTTGGATTAATTCTAATAAGTATCTGTGGAGCAGAACTCATGAGTAATATTAAAAGATTTAGAACTCTTGAACCTTTGATAAAATACAAAATCTTAGTTCGAAACACCATCTTGAGTAAAATAAAGTTCCTATGAATTTTTGGCACTTCACGTTCGCACTAACTCTTAGTTGTGGGGTATAAACTATGATTTGAGCAATTTCAAGAAAAAAAAAGAGAAAGAAAAAAATTTTGAAGAAAAAAGAAACAAAAAAAAAAGTTGGAAAAAAAGTTGAAAAGAAATAAATAATTGCTTCAATGTCCATTGAACGAAATAACTGGGTATCCAAGCCTCAGGAAGCATCTATATTCACGCTGAAAAGTGTGATGGATATAAGCAGCTTGACTAGTCTAGTTTTGTGGCCTTTGTTACTCGAGTTAGTAAGCCCTTAGGGGTGTCTTTACACCTAGTGCCCTAAAACCAACTGATTTGGGAGTCATTGGTCCAACACTCGCTACATGGGTAACTCTGAAAAGCCTAAGAAAACGAGACATTGCACAAGTCAAGAAAAAAAAAGAGAAAAATGAAAAAAATGAAAAAAAGAGGAAAAGAAAAAGAAAAATGAATTTGCTTGATTTTCATGGTAAAAATCCCTACTAAGAGTTACATCACATACACAATGCATGCATGACATGGAATTAATTTTATGAAGGATGGTGTCTAGAATTAATGAAGATTGAGTATTTTTGATAAGGTGAAAGTGTGATTTTGAATTTGATATTGCTTATGTATAATGCCCATGTATACTTAGAAGTTTTCTTTCGATTTCATAATTTGTTGAACCCAAAAATATTTTATTTTGAATTTTAAAATTTGAATTTTGTGGGTATATTCACTGCAAACCCTCACGAGACACAACTCGTCCACTTGGGGTAACCTTGGGGTTTAAAGGCTTGTTGCACATGCTAAGTGCAATCGTGTTTCCTACGAAAATAGGGTAGTATACTTTTTGTTTTTATTTTTATTTTATTTTCTTTTTATTTTACTCGAGGACGAGCAAAAGCTAGGTATGGGGGTATTTGATAAACACATAATTCATACATTTTATTATCCCTAATTTTGTCCTTTTATTATATTAGTTTATTTAATTAATATGTTTTATTTTATTTTGTAGGATTTTATATTTTGTTGCAATAAAGTCAAAATCTTGGTGATCAAGCAGAATTTAATGTTCTTATTCATGTAAGTAAATATCCAAGAAGAATTCTACAAGGAAAAGGAAGGATGTGGGACAATCTTGGTGTGCAAGTCAAATCCAATGAAGAAAAAGAAAGTCAATCTAGAAGATATCTTTGAGAAGTTGATTGCCACTAGGAAGTTGTTTCCTACATGGAAAGGGACTCTTGGGAGATTACCATGTAGAGATTGAAATAAAGAAGGAAAAAAGGGAATAAAAGAGGCCAAGTTCAATGAATGTAAATTAGGGCACAAATTTATTTTCCCTATAAATAGGTCTCTTGTTTTAGAGAGAAGGGGGTATTAGTTTAGGTTAGAAGTAGGAGTAGGATTAAATTATTTCTTCATTGTACGCTTGTTGGAGGATCGTTAATTAAAGGGAGTTTTTTTTATTTTATTTTTAATTTTCTACTTCTTCTTTATCTTAGTTAGTTTATTTATTTTTTTAATGTCTAGTTAATTTCTTTAATCTAGGATGAAGATGAAATTAAATAATTATTCATGATAATATTTTTTATCTCTTCTGTTATTTATGCTTTTATGTTTAATTGATTTCGCTTTCATGTTTCATTATTGAAATACCTTCGTTTTATAGTTCTTATGTGATTTTAAATTAATTAAGAGGTTTTGATAGATTATTGTTAAGATATGAGTTTTTCATAATCCATGCTTGCTCAAAGAAGTTTTGATGGGTTATAGTTAATCCTTAAATTTTCATAGTCTATGCTTGCCCACGTTAATTATAAAATTACTAAATTAAAGGGAAGGGAGATCAAAATCATAATTAAGTTATAAAAATAGAAGAAATTAAATTACTTGTTATGTTTATTATTTAATGGATTCGGATTCCTAGATTGCTTCTTTATTATTAGTTAGTTTAATTATAGTTAATTGATTCTCAATCTTTATTTCTAATTCGCCTAAAATAGATATTAAGAATACATTAAAATTAATCTAGTCTCTGTGGATTCGACCTGTACTTGCCAGTTCTTCAATTTGACACTGTGCACTTGCAGTTACATATTTTTAACTGCTGCCAATTCAAAAAGACCTCTACTCTATAATTTTGAACATCTTGTTTTGTTGCTAAGTCTTTCAATACTGAGCTTCAAGTAACTTAACAGCACCTCAAAACATCATCCTTTCTTAGTGATTGTACTGGTCTTAGTGACCTATTGTAACCAAGTCTTAGTGACTTGAAAAGATCTTAGTGATCTACTGTAGCAAAGTCTTAGTAACTTAAAGGAATATTTGTTATTCAACTGTTATAACTGTTCTATGTGAACATATCTTAGTTATCACCACATCCTTAGTGGATTATTGTGAGGCCCTCAAATCCGGGTCCCTTGAACCACAGGTTCAGTGTTCAGGATACAACATACACATCACATCTATCTACCCATTCAATATGAATTACATCATTCCTTGCATGAACTTAATACAAAATATAACATCGTTATCCCATGTTCAACTAACCTCTACAAAACATATCTAATAATACAAAAGATTTACATCATCTCATAATATAATAATCAATACATAAATGACACTACTCGGTCGCCTTCGTTTTGCCTTTGTCCTTCCTAGAACATTCGGCTTCATCGGTCTTAGCTGAAAAGTTTTATTCAAGGCAAAGGTGAGCAACTAATTTGCTCAACAAGTTTAAAGCATACAATAAACTATATATTAGGAACAAAAGAGTTTAACTTTCCAGGATTTTAACAATATTCAAAAGATTGTGAAGTAATGGAAACAATGAATTATTTCTAATAACAAGGATTATCTTGAATTCCATGCTAAATAATACATCATGAACAAAGAGTTAAATATTATGAAATTTCCAACAATATTCAATTAATTGGGAAGAGATAGCATTACTGCATCACTTTTAACAAAGAGGATTTTTCTTAAAATTTCATGCTGAGTGATCGCTAAGGATCGTGAACTGCTAGAAGGATTATCAATCATTTAACTGAATACCTCAAGAGTATAAGTTAATTCTAAGGACTAATTATACTCTTTGCAAGTACGTAAGGTGATCAACCTTATTGTACTTCATATTATGCATAATATTCAAATATAGCGCGCATGGTCAGATGTCCAAAAATAAAATTCCCCTGTTATAAGGGTTGTTCATCTCAGTCTTATATCATGAGTCCACACTACAACAATATGGTTTGGATTGACTTCAAAAAAATTCTATGATTTTAACATTTTATATCAATATCAGCCTAGCCGAAACAGGTGGCATAGACTTTCATTAACAAAGCAATTCGTACATACTAGAACGTTTCATGCTTTAACGATTCAATAATTGAACGAATTTGTCAAATGCACCTTAGTGCAGATATAACATGCAATCAACATGAAGAAAATATCAATTAATAGTTTAAATAGGAAACTTGCTCAATTACAAGAATTTGAGTAATCTTAGGAAATTTGCATTTAATATGAAAATCAAATGAAGTTAGGATACTTGCATGTATCGTTGTTTATGCTTAACCTTAGTACGTCGTTACTCAAATAACCTACAACATCTATAAAGATTCGCTTAATCGTTACCATTGTAACAACATTACCGACAATAATCAAAACCCAACTCGGTAAACATTCTTCAGATTTAATCCGAACGTAAATGTTCCCTCACATTATACTTATAATATTACATAAAAATATGTAATTAACATCTATATAGACTCATACGCCATAAATCAACACATTTCAGTCGGTGGGAATTATTTCGGTAATTCCCGACTTTACGGTTTTAATTGTTTTTAATCTGTTCGAAGCCTAGTTTCCTCATTAAGCCTCCTTAACCATTTTATTATTTTTTTTCTTTTCTGGCCACACATATATACATATATTCCACATACAAAAATAATTTTTCTGGAATTTTTCAACTTCCTTTAATATTTTTCAAAAACCCGTTTTTAGTTTGTAACTTGTCAAAATTAGCTACATCATGCTCAACTTGAAAATTTCTCATCTCTGGTCAAAATCTTACATATGATAACATGAAGTTCTAACTTAAATTTCGTGGCCATCGGAGTCGTAGAACTCAAGTTATGGCAGTTTTCGTCTTTAAAATCCTAAAATATAAATAGCCATAACTCATTCGTCCGAAGTCGGAATACGTTCAATTTCGGACAGGAGCTACATTATATAGTTTCATGTCCCAAAAGGCCTGAATTTATTTCAATGTTTAAATGGTCCAAACAGGGCCCGAACCAAACTGGCCAGGAGGTTTTAAGTGATTTTCAACTCAGGACTGTTTTGGGAGAATCTGTCCCGACGAAAATCTACAACTTATTTTCTAGAAATTCCACTTGGAGATTTTAGGAGACTTCCATATATAACTCCAGGACTTAACCTCACTCAAAAATTCAAAATGGTCCAAGAGTTATGCTCGTCCAAATTTCATGTTCCGTTTCTAGCCATTTTTAGTTTTTCCGACATTTAGGTTTTTAAGAAAGCTTTTGTGTTTTGCATAATTTTCCACCAACAAAACATATAACAAGTATATATACACCTTCATAATCCTCCTTATATTATAGGATCCACCATGATCTATCCAACAAACAAAACTCTCACAACAACCAAACACAACCAATTTTAGGCTAAGAAAATTTTAAAGTTAGGGTTTTAGAATACTTTTAAACCTTTTATGCTTTCCTTCTTGTTGATGGTCGTTAATCCTTTTTCTCTCCTCCTTTCTCAGCCGTGACCTTCCTTCTCTTCACTACCAAGCTCCCTTTCTCACTCCCTTGCTCTTTCTCTCTCTAAGTTACTAGCTTTCTATTTGCAAAAGTGAAGGTAATGAAACAAAGGCTAACTTTACTTACTTCCTTCTATTTATAAACTCCAAGTAACCTTACTTACTTTTCCTTAATCATCCAACTCACCTACTAAACATGTTTCCAAGGCTTAATCAAGATTTTACTTGCACACAAATTTGTCAACAAAAATGATGAGAAATATGGACATTATTTGAAGAAATTAACAAAGAAAGCTTGCAAGTATTCTTTTTTCTCTCATTTTTCTTCATGTGGGGCCCACTTGACCACAAATTCTTCCCATGTGGGGCCTACCACTTGACCGCCATCTCCACCCCAAGTGGGGTCCACCCCATGGCCGGATTTCCTCCCATTTTTCTCCATTTTTGCTTTTCTTTTTTCTCCTTTTATGACATCATAGTCCTATTCACATACTTATGTCATCTTTCACCCATTGGACCATGGTTTGGGCTTGGTCTTGGACTCCCTACAAAGTTTGTTAGGGCTTGGTATGGGCTTTGGTTTGGGCCTTAATAATCCCTCTCTTGGACTACCCAAAAAAGCAATTCGTTCGGGTTTGTCGACTAGGTCATTTACTAAACTCATTTTTGATCATTAACAAAATTTACTAGCTTGTTTGCATAATTCATTTAAGCCATCATATATTATCATATGAGACTATCATTTCAAGCTTAGTTAGTTAGTAACATAAGCTTAACTCACTAAATTCTTATCTTTTGGCTTTCCTTTTTGTTCCATCAATTCTTTGACTCAATTAGCCCTAATTGGCTCGGAAACTTTTATCGTTCGATCAACAAATTAGTATACATATATCTAACCATATTCATGCAAGCACTTTATTAATCATACTAGTTAATCACTTAATGATTATTATTCTCTTTATTTGTCATTCAAGGCTAACATTCAAGCTATGTTAATTCATAACATACGTTTATCTTGCTTCCTTCTCATTCATTAGTCAATATAAAATTAATAAATTGACTAACTTGCTTAAATATCATTATATACATATATACATACATATGTTCAAAACATTTCCTCATAGAAATGCATTTCATTAACATTTTAATTTAAAAATAACTTTTATTGTGACACGTAGTATTCTCGGTCATTACAATAATTCCTACTCAAAGAGTATAAGAGTGGACTAGGAGATCTTCGTGCTTCGAACCACTTAAAAATATTTTGTCTCATTTACTTTATGCACTTACTTTTTTGTCAAGTTATTTTTAAGTGTTCTACGATTTAGTTTGTGACTTAGTTCCAGTTTGATTCGCTAAATTTAGAACTGAGATTTTTCTATAATCTTTGAAGGGATTTTTATAAACTACCATTCTGATGTGCATAATCTCTTAATTAACGTGTTTATTTATAAGTTGGTAATAACTTTTTAAAAGCAAAAGTTTTTTAAGGATATTTCAACCGCCCTTCTAGATTTATCAGTGCCTTTGGAAAATAACAAGTGGTATCAAAGCAGCGTTCTCTTAATCAAAGCTTAAATCGTTTAACTAGATCCATGGCACTAAACAAAACTAGTTTTGAGCTTGGTGGTAGAAACAAGCCACCTTTATGCAATAACGATAAATTTGCTAATTAAAAAGTATGTATACAGGCGTACATAGATGCAATAGATGAGGAGTTGTTTGATGTAGTAATCAATGGCCCCTACGTTCCTACAAAGCTCGCTTCAACTACTAATGATCTGAATAAAATAACTGTCAAACAAAGGGCAGAGTGGACCGACATTGAGAAGAAGCTGGTGTAGCTTGATAAGAGAGCTAAGGATGTAGTCAATTGCAAGACTACAAAGGAGGTGTGGGAAGCTCTCTTAGAAATGCATGAAGGGACATAGGAAGTAAGAGAGAACAAGTAATCCCTCCTCACTCAACAATATGAGATGTTTTTCCATGTTCCCAGTGAAAATATAATTGCAATGTACAAGAGGTTCAACATCTGCTCAACTCTCTCAGAGAAATATTTGGGAAGGTCTATCCTAATAAGGACCTTAACATTAAGGTCATGAGAGCATTGTCAAGCAAGTGAGATGCAACAACTACGGTAATAAGAGAATCCAAAAATCTACATGAAATGACCATGCAGAAGCTCTACGGTAATCTCCTTACCTATGAGCATGAGTTGAATCAAAGGGCAGAGACTACATCAGAACTAACAAAGAAAGAAAGAGGAGTCACTCTCAAAGGCTCAGAGGCATCTTCCAAAGCTCTAGTGGAAGATAAATCTGATGATGATGAAGATGATAAAAATATTGTTCTTATTTTTAGGAGAATAAGAAAGTTCATAAGAAAGGGCAGAAGTAACAATCTAAGAAGATACAACAACCGAGATCATTCGAAAGACCTATGCTATAATTGCAAAAAGTCAGGTCACTATATTGCTAAGTGCAACAAGCCTCTGAGAGATGAATTGAAGAAAGATAAGAAGAAGAAAGAATTTTCTCCAAAGAAAGATTTCTAAAGTTATAAAAAACATCAGAAGAAAGATAAAGGTTTAGAAGCAAAAGGATCATGAAGTGACTCTAATAATGATTCAAGTTCATTGTCTAGTGATGATGAAGGACCCTAGATGGCTAACCTTTATCTCATGGCCATAGAAACTCAAGCAGACAACACCACTGATCATCAAGAAATTGATATCAATGAGGTATTTGATTTTAACTGCCCTGATGCAGATATAAATGATCTTAGAATTGCATTGCATGATATTACATCTGTAACGATCGCGAATCGTGTATACCTTTGTAATTTGGATTTATTAATATTATGGAATATATTAAAATTTTATTTTATGTGATGTGTTTAAAGGTTATATTATAACCTAGATAATAAGAATGCATGAATTTTATGTGTAGCAAGTTTCGCGTAAGCGAATAATTTTTATTTTTTTTGCGTTATGTCGCAAAATCAATATTTCACAAGTTACTATTCCCGAGCACTATTCACGCCCGAATATTTTTACGTATTTTTCGACTTCTATTAATTTCGTTAAAACATGTATGCGAAGTGATAATTTTTTCAAGTGTTAGATTTATTTATTTGAGCTCAATGGTGATTTAATTGATAGCCCAAATGTTTATTATAGATGACCCTAATAAATGGTCCAACCCAAGATCCATTACTTTTAGAGTTCTTTATAGTAATATACAACAATTAGTAAATAATTACAAGATTAGTGCACAGACAAAATAATTACAAAAAGAGTGCAATAAGGAGAAATTAATTCTCCCCATTATCAATTGATAACACTTCCACGACGATCAGTGGTCCCGTTGTTACTACCATTATTAACAGCCTAAAAATTTAGCAGGTGAGATAGAAGAAGAAATGAAGTTAATCGTTCCACCACATCAGTTGTGCTGCTCCTCGCCATTTTCCATCCACATCTGAGTCCTCCTGTTTCATGGATTCAATTTACTATCTCAATCAAATGAGTGAAATTCTCTACTACTTTGAGTTCAAACTTGAATATACCGATGGCTTCCCAGTGAAAACTTGTGTAGTTTTGTTGTCCTGTTCTACGGTTATATATATAGATATACCAGCTTTTGCTTTTGCTTTCCTTTCCTTTTCTTTCTAAGACCCCTCCTCCTCTCTCTCAGTCTCTCTCACATACATAAAAACAAACGCCCCTTGAAACCAGAATGTTTTTGTTGATCTGCAAATGTGCTACGTTTTATGCATGCTTAATTGGTGCCCAATTATACAATTGCACGTATAGTAAAAGATCTTATACATCTTATACTCCCTGATCAATTGTCTTTATATTTTTTTTAGTAAAAGATCAGTTGTCTTTATATTATAGATTATTTTAATAGTGTCGTTGGTAGCCAAATCTTTATAAAAGGGTAACCAATTCAGTTTTATTAGGTTACCAATTAATTAAAAAAAATCTATTATATAATTTTTTTTCATAATGCAGTTGGTAGCCAAATCTGAACACAAATGTAACTAATTCAGTTTTATTAGGTTCCCAATTAATTACAAAAAAATCTATTATAGATTTTTTTTATAGTGTAGTTGGTAGCCAAACCTTCATACAAAGGTAATCAATTCAGTTTTACTGGGTTACCAATTAATTATAAAAAAATCTATTATAGATTTTTTTATAATTAATTTAGTTGGTAGCCAAACCTTTATATAGAGGTAATCAATTCAGTTTTATTGGGTTACCAATTAATTTTAAAAAATTTATTATAGAATTATTTTTTCATAATGCAGTTGGTAGTCAAACCTTAACACAAAGGTAACCAATTCAGTTTTATTGGGTTACCAATTAATTATAAAAAATCTATTATATAATTTTTTTTATAATGCAGTTGGTAGCGATACAGACGTAATCAATTCAGTTTTATTGGGTTACCAATTATTTATTAAATAAAATCTATTATAGATTTTGTTTTTCATAATGCAGTTGGTAGCCAAAGCTTCATAAAAAGGTAGTCAATTCAGTTTTATTGGGTTACCAATTAATTATAAATAAATCTATTATAGATTTTTTTTATAATTAATTCAGTTGATAGCCAAATCTTTATACAAAGGTAATGTTGGTCGATTTCGCAACCGAAAAATACGCGCAAGTATACGCGGTCAACAAGTAATATAATAATAAGAGAGTTGTCGATCCCACGAGGAATTAACTCTAATGTCTCCCCAAGTACTAACTCAATATGGACTCGATCTAAATCAAACTCTTTGATTCAAGTGATAGATAAAGGTTACGTCTAAATTGCATGTCATATAAATAACAAAAATAGATAGATAAAGGTCTAAGATTACAATTTTCCCCATTCAAGCATTTTGTTAAACACTTGGCGTGCAATGTTTTGTTCAAATATCTTAACTCTCCTTTTAGATCAATTAACCACATAGAATTGACATCCGAGAAATCACAATTACGTAAGAGCCTCTGTCGCTGGTCAATTACGAATCTTCTTAAAGCGGCATGTAGGTATATGTCTATCCTACACACTATTAAGAGACTAATTTCAAGAATAATTAATAAGACACATGTCACTAAATCTCATTAACCACCCTTTCAATTACCAACTTTCACATAGGAAGTCATTAAGATTAGATTCTCAATTGGTTGCACATGGTATCTAGGTATATGTCTATCCTAAATACAATCAAGTTACCTATCATTGAGGATAATCAACAAGACACGCGTCACTAAATCTCAATTAATCACCCACAATAATCTTTAACTTTCACATGATATCATAACTAGGTCTCAACACTATAATCCGTTTGTCAAGTTCATATAGGTTCCCACGGTAATTACGAGCCAAGCAATTAATCTATAAGCATAGGTTATGATAACCAATTCATAAGAGTAATAATAATCAAAGGAAGAGAAATCAATTCAAATAAGCAATGGGTTCAATTAGAATTTCAAACCAAAAACTGAAATCAAAATAAATAAACAAAGCAATAAGCCTAACTAACATCCTTGGGGTACAAAGCTAGATGAAAAGATTAGAGATGAACTCCCTTTTGATCTTCTCCTTTTCTTGTATTGCAGCCCTTGTTGGTGGAGCAAGCCTTCCATTGTTGTTGGTTGCTCAAGCTTCCCCATTAGGGAGCTTGAGCTACCTTTTCTCCTTCTTGCTCTAGGTTAGCTTCCACCCTCCAAGAATGCTGATTTTAGAAGTCTAAGATCCCTTAAAATGGAGGCTACATGTTGTATTTATAGTGTCTTATGCAAAACCCTAGCTTAGCCCACGAAAAATGACCAAAAACCCGCTCAAATTGCTCAAAATCCGACCCAGACGCGCTGCCCAGCAGCCATTGGCGCGCCCGCACATTGGCATGGCGCGCCCACGCCCATTCGCTGGCCACGGTGCTGCCCAAGCTGCCTGACATGGTGCGCCCGCGCCCATTCCGCGCGTCCGCGCCCAACCGCTGCATGCCCGATTTAATTTTGACGTCTGTTGGTAAAATGGCCATAACTTCTTCGTCCGAACTCGAAATTAGGCGATTCAAGAGGCTATGGAAAGTTGAGAAGTAGATCTACAACTTTCATAACTGGAGTTCAAAAAGATAATGGCTGGAGAAAGGGTGAAATTGAGCTCGAAGTGGCCGCTGTGTAAAATTCATTCTAAATTCGCTGGTAAAACGACCATAACTCTCTCATACGAACTTCAAATTGGATGATTCAAGATGTTATGGAAAGCTAAGATAAAGATATACAACTTTCGTTCTTTGAGTTTTGATAGATACAGATTGGATCATGGGTCAAATTGAGCCGCAAGCAGCTGCTATATCAATCGGAAGCTCAAAAAATGGCAAACAAGGCACCCAAGCGTTGACGTTCAAGTAGCTTTTGCTCCATTTCCTACAAAACTAAGCAAAAACACATAAAAACAATATAAAACACATAAAAACAATACAAAACAACATTTTACACAAACATGATCAAAATACATAAAAACCAAATGAAATGAGTTATGATTTACAAATTATCAAGCTCAAAAGTGCCTAATTTGTGTATATAAAACACACTCATCAGGTAACTAATTCAGTTTTATTGGGTTACCAATTAATTTTAAAAAAAAATTATTATAGAATTTTTTTTTCATAATAGAGTTGGTAGCCAAACCTGAACACAAAGGCAACCAATTCAGTTTTATTGGGTTACCAATTAATTATAAAAAATCTATTATAGAATTTTTTTTCTCCTGAAAAAAAATCTATTAGTTTTTCGCCGTCGTCGGTTGGTTCTTCAGGCTTTCTTCTATTTCACAGGGGGTGGGAAAATAACACGAAAAACCCAAGCTGATAATATGGCCCCAATGAAAGGGCCAGATCCAGTAAACGTAGAACTGCTCCCATGTAGTGTGTCGGTTATTTACATATGCCCAGCCGAAGGCATGCAGAGACAAAAACAAATACTGTGAATCAGAAAAATTGACTACATGATGCCAGCCTTGGATTTAGATGAAGATGATGATGAAGAAGAAGAAAAGTTTTTTGGAAATGAAGAAAATGGAAAAAATTAAAGATCAGAACTATTTCTTTTCATTCTCTCTCCTCATCTTCACTTACCATTTGAAAAATTGATTTGCGACATCAGCAACCTAATACTCAACTAAATTAAAAGCATAAGAATACACTAATTTTGTAAATAAAATATTGCATATGCACTAATTTTAAAAATACTTTATATATGTACTTTTGTTGTAATTTTTTATAAAAAAGTACTAATAAATGTAAATGTTCCTTACTTTTACCCATGACCCATGTGGGATTTATTAGAGAAAAAATATTAGCATTTTTGCTTATTAAAGAAGGAGTATTCGGGTAAATTGAAAGAGTGAGAGATGGGTGTATTATATTATAATTGCATTTACTCCAAATGGGGACCAACCAAACTCCATTAGCCAATTAGAATTGAGGGGAGGAAGAAGTTGCCGGCATGTTGGGCATTTGCCAAACCACTGCATGGAGGAGCCAATAGTGGAGGACATTCTCCTTAAACCCATTTCCTAAGAGCATTGAGACATTCATTTGTCCCTCCCCCCATTCCATTCGCCTGACCTCTTTCACTCTCTTTCTCATTTCAAGGAGAGTTGAGAGAGTTCAGTTGTAGAAAGAAGGAGAGTGAGAAGAGAGAAGATTTTTAGAAGAAAGAAGAAGAAGAAGCTAGAGAGAGAAAAACAATTTTAGAGAGAGAAACCAAGTGGGTGAAGAAGAAAGAAGAAGTGGGTGTACGAGAGGAGTAGAGAAAGAAGAAGAGGAAGGCTTCAAGCTCTAGGCCAAGCTTCATAGCATTCAAGGAGGAGAAGCAAGAGGTAAACAACATACTACAACTCATTCTTTTCATCATTTTCAAGCTTTTACGGGTTGTAAAGCTTTTCTATGCTTGGTTTGATTTTGTTGAGTATTGTTGTTGTTGGTTATGTTTAATCGGTAGGAATGGTTGTTAAGACTTTAAGAACCCTCATAATAACTTCTAAAAGTGGAACATAGTGATAGAAATCCGTACCCATGCGTAAAGGATGAAGAACATGAAGAACTTGGACAATGGATTGTAAACGGACGAATTTAGAGGACTTTAATGGTTAGGAATCATAACTGATAATTTTGTTTGATGCTATGATGTTATACTTCCATTGGTTATGAGAATATCTCGTTAGAATGAAGTAAAAAGGTGTTAAATAGAAATTGTAGCAAGAGTTTTGGTAAAACATGTTTAGAAAATGAAAAACGGATGAACACTGACCATTGTACCAAATTCTGGTATTGTTGTGTTGCATGAAAAATTCTTACTTTTGTTCAAGATATCTAGTTGTGCTATAATGCATGTTATTGAAGCTTTAAAGTTCTATATTCCGCGAACTGTTGAGGATTTGTCTAAGCCATTTACTTCGACTAGACATATATTAAATTGCCTTATTGATTTAAGAATGAATCATCGAGATATTATTGATAGCTATCCAATCAAATTGTTTTGACTTAGATTCTCTTGATGTAAAGCTGAGGATAACAACCCTATTATTGGGGAACTATTTTTGGTCGGTAATACCGATTGACCCTATGTGGGTGATAACTAGACGCTTAGACGTTTACATAGATGTTGTACAACATAGGGTATGATAGGCTGATCCCCTAAAGTACCCAGAGGAAAAATGTTCGGTTTATAGTTATAAAACTATTAAACCCTTTTATGAAAAATGAAAGTTCAAGGTCATCGGACCGTTCAGTACGTCTTTTGATGTTAGTAGGAATACTATATCATTATTCCTAATTATTTGAAATGTGTTCTCAACTATTGTTCAGTTGTAGCACTGAAAGCATGATTCTTGATTTTGATGTTATATAAATGTTATACTTGCTGAGCAATTGAATGCTCATTCTTGCTTTAAATTACATGTTTTCAGCTAAGGCAGAGCAGGCCGAGAGTTCCCGCAAGGATAAAGGTAAGGGGAAAGTTACTGAGTAAATGATATTATAGCATATCCGCTTATGTAATAGTTTATGCTTAGACTGTGTGATCATTTTGGATTGTATTAATTATCCTAAGATGTTATGTATTTATGTCAAGGTCTTAGAACCTGGGATATGTAGAGTAAGACGTTGTGTAATATTTAGTAATTATATTTCTGTCCTTATGTTGATGATGAATGGGTAGAATAGACGATGCATGTGTAGTACCGTGAGCACTGAGTCTGTGGGTAAAGAGACCCCGGATTTGGGGGTGTCACAGGTTGGTATCAGAGCTGATAGGTTATAAACCTTAGGTGGGGAAACCTTAGAATATAGCCTCGTAAGAAGATAGAGAATTTAGTAGTCAGATAAACTCGGATAGAGTTCTAAGGAATGAATTGAGGAAATTCATTACAGATAATAAAATAACTTATGTGCTTAGTTGTTGTTAATAGACTTATGTTCTGTAGGTAGTAATTTAAAATTTGTATTTGATTGTGGCAGGATGCCGGAGATAGGAGAACTCAGTCACATAAGTGTTGAGGAAGAGTCGCGAGATATTCATGTAATATGGGAGCAGTTGGCACCGATAGAGCCAGCTCCAGCAGTCACCATAGTAGGCCAAGAATTTGAGCCTGAATCGGATCCTGAGGAAGATCCCGAAGAAATAGAAGAGGAGAATGAGATAGAAGGAGATTTGTTTAGCTTAGTGTATAATAGTAACATTGAATTACAAGACAGAGTTCTAGAGTTAGAAGGGCAAGCTGACGAATGCTAAACCAAAATTGACCAACAGAAGGTAACAATTCAAGACCTTAACGCCCGAGTAGCAAAGCTCGAGCAAAGACTGGCTCAGACAGAACAGAGAGCGACACGGTTACAAGTTAAAAAAGTAATTGCTAATGATCGGCTGCGAGAAGAGTTAGTTAAGCGAACGAAGATGACGAACGTGTGGGTTAGAGCAGCTCGACGCGTAGATTGTGTTGAAGGAGAAGGTCGGTCTAAGAAAGCAAAGATGGATGAGATGGAGTATGCTTTCCGTAATGCATTCGGAAGAGCACAAGATCGAATGTATTATTATCCGACACCGCCCAATTACTGTGATACCCCCAAATCCGGGTACTTCAACTCCACAGATTTGGTGTTCACTAATCCATACATTCAATGCTAACTACCTATGATTAAGATAATATAAATAAACTGAATAAAACATCTTCCCACAAAAGGGGGTTACATCTCCAATCTCTTAATCAAACAAATCCCAGGTTATCCAACCTCAATTACATCAATGCGGAATAAAAACATAAAATTTAAATAAGTCTTTTGCAAAGAACTAAAACAAATAAACTAAACATCTTCATTTGCTCATCTTCCCCTTGCTCTTGCTAGTGGACGACTCATCTAACTTCTCAGCCTTAGCTGCAATGTATTTAATGCAAGAGTGAGCAAACAATTGCTCGCAAGTATGGAAACAATAACATTTATATGATTATTGGAACAAGCTTAACTGGGAGTAATAGTTTTTCTGAAGTCAATCAATGATAAATCAAAAATCTGAAAGCTCAATAGAAAGCTTAGCTCAAGAACTGAATATAGATTCAGGATTAAAAATGTATCTGAGGATCACAAGACCTCGAACTATGTCCTAGGTTATCAAGTATTTCTACCGTAACCTTTAACAGTCTTATCGACTATGGACCATCCATCTCGTACTCAGGGGGATCAACCATTTGTACAATGTATTGTGCACAAACATTTTAACGATGTCGCGTAATTAGTCCCCTATATTAGGGTTGTTCATCTCAGTTTAGCATCAGAATCCGTACCAAAAGAAACTTGGTTTGGAAAGATTTTAAAATATTCTAAGTCTTTAGAACGCTCATCAACTAAGGACTAGCTGAATCAATAAGGGTTTGCTAGTCACTAAAGCATTTGTTTCATCAATAAATTTGTACAATAGAAACTGTGTTCGAAATTTGAATAACAATCAATGATTGAATAACAATTGACTGGAATAAAACTTAAGCAGTTATCATGGTAACAACCTTGCTTGAATAATAATAAGCTAAGGTTAGTAAACTTACTCAATGATAGTAAACTTGCTTTAAATGAGATAACAAGTTAAGGGAAAGAAAAAAAAACTTGCTCAATATAATAATGGAGTTCAGAAACTTGCCTCGTACGTAGCTTTCCTAATTACAAACCACGTACAATAAACAACCTACAAATTCCGTTTGTATTGCAACAAAAACGATTAGTTACAATACTCACGTACATTAATACTCCAATCATCACCTCAATTTCCAATTAACTACTGATTATCAATTCTATTTCAGAAGCTACAAGCTTAATTGTAACAATGTTACACTCTAAGAATCTCCACAACTTATCTTTAAGCTAAGGTATATTACCTTATATTTAATCATCATCAAACATTATTTAGAATTCATCTTAACATCTTATTATTCACTTATTACATTAATCTAACACTACAAAAAAATGGGGCTTCAGCAACAACCTATTTTCGTTGCTAAAGGTGTCAAATTTCGTTGCAAAAGGGTTTTGGCAACGACTTTACTGTCGTTGCGTCTTTCGTTGCGCAATGAGCATTGCTAATTGTTCCGCAACGAACGCATTTTTTTCGTTGCCAAAAGTAATACATTTTGCAACGAAAGTTAGCTTTTGTACAGAGGTCTCGATCCTTTAGCAACGGAATATATTGTTGCAGAATAATTACATTGTCGTTGGTAAAAAATACATTTCGTTGCAAAAGCCTGCTAATTGGCAATGAAATGAACCTTTTTTTTTTTTGCAGCGACCATGCATTTTCGTTGGAGTTGACACCATTTTGCAACGACATTTTTCGTTGCGGTAAATTATGAAAATTGTTGCCTAAGCTTGCTTTCGTTGCGGAATGTAAATTTTTTAGCAACGATTTTCGTTGCTGATTATACTATTTGGCAACGACATTATGCTAAATCAGCAACGAAAATGTTTGTTGCTGGTTATTTTTCAATAGCAACGAAAGTCGTCGATTAGCAACGCCATTATATGTTGCCGTTTCTTTATATGTGCAACGAAAGTTGATATGATTTGCAACAATAAAAAATGTTGCCTTTTATTTTTGTATTAGCAACAATATCCTCTCCGTTGTTATTAGGTTAATTTTTTGTTGCCAAACATTATATTTTTAATGCCATTAGCAACGAAAATTTGTTGCTAAATGTATAAAAAATTGTTGCTATATTAAAACTTGTTCAATGCTTTGGTAACGAATTATATTGTTGCCAAATCAAAATTTGACATTCTTTTTGTGTACCTGGTTGGCTCAATGTCCCCATTGCAAATAATGGCAAAAATACAAAAAACTAAAATATTATTAACTTAATAAAATCATCCACTACATAATCATTCATTATCTTTACAATTAACCATCTAAAGCTACCACAGTTCTTCAATCAAAGTATATATCTACATATATAGAGAGAGTACACTTCATAATTTTGTCCCTTGTCTTCCGTAAACGTAGCACGAAAATTTGATACCCAGTATTGTAAGGCAGGTCGTAGAAGCAGTCTTCCTGCACATATTTAAAAATAATAGCAAGTCAGAAAAATGAAGCAAATAGGTCACTAGAGGCACTTAATGCCAAAATCAAAGACAATAGAGTTGCTACGTGGTACTAATGTATACCGTATTGCTCATAAGCAGAAAAGGACAAATAGGCAATCACAATATCTTTTGCTACAAATCCAAATAGAAAAAGAACCTTCAGTGCGACTATATGATTGCTCTGTTACAAGAAAAAATTAGAATCTTAATCGGCCATTTCATGAATTAATTTCAGTAAACATAGTGGTAAACATATTTTTTGTTACAAGACTTGTAGATTATTATTATATGTTGACCTCAAGTCAGAATTCAGTCACATTCAACAACCACAAGCATCACACAATCTTAAATACCATCACACAATCTTAAATAACAATGTTTAGATTTCTATATAGAAAGGACAACAATTATGGAAAAGTGGAGGCTATTAGTCAATGTGGAAAAACTTTTCTTGAGACGACAAATTTCCATACAGTACATGCCCCAAAGATGCTAGCTATAATCACAGCCATCATAGATTTAATTACACATGAATTCGTATTGATTGCTATTATATTATTTATAATCCATGAACAGGTTTATTAACCTAATTAGAAATTAATAAATAATAGACTTTCAACAAGATCAGGTGACATTAATAGGTCCCAATGGATGATTAGATGACTCATTGTAATTTTTTATTGTCCCAGATAGCGCACACAATGTATAGAAATTAATCATAACATTGTCAACACATCCATCAGTTTAAGCTATCAAATGTTTAGGTTTAGTTTCGGTCAGCATCTCTGCCAAAGCATATAAAAAGAGAGTTTCCCAAAAGATTGGGCAGACAGGTATCTTGCAGACATGGCCAAAAGCTTAGGCATGTATAAATAAATGGTTCACCCCTCCAAATAACTGACCTTAAACAGAGACAGTACGTGGTGGGCAATGTTGTACTGTGTCAGACACCATGACATTGATGCAAAAATATCCCTTCATAATTCCGTAAGTAGGTGCCATAGGTAAACACAACAACCAACACAGAAACCCCTGTGAATTTTAAAGTTGTTGATGCTTTCACTAACCTGAACTGTCTACTCGTTAGTTTTGGAATGGTTATCAAATCGTTGAAGTGTCAACCCATCGGTCCATTTTTTCTTGTGAAGATTCAATAACATCTTCTCCTCGAGTTCATTCTTCCTGTAATTTATTGCTATTGAGTAATAATGCCTGTTCAAACCATGGATCAATGCCTGCAAAATAGTTCAGTATTAGAGGATGAAGATCAACATGTAGCAGAATGGACACAACCTGTCTTAATAATAATATTTCTTTTTCCGCAGTCAAGTTTTAAATATTTTTTTGATAGCTAAAAGAATTTATTTTTTTAAAAAAATGCAAAAGTTGAATCTTTTTAAGACGGAGAGGGTGTGTTATACATTCAGCCAAAAATGGGTCTAATTTGTTCAGTTCCATGAATATATGAGAAAGTTACAAATAAGAACATTGAAGAAATTGGCAAAGCTCTCTGCAGCCTTCACTTATTCAAACCCAAAATTAGGAAGAAAAAAAAAAGTTTCAACGAGGAAAATGTTCTTGGAAATATCACAACTCCAAACCAATTCCCCATCCCCCGCCATTGTAGATCCCGATTCTCGTTGCTCGAGAGTTTGTGCAGCGACTACAACCATTGTAGATCCCGATTCTCGTTGCTCGAGAGTTTTTCCAACGCAAGCAATCACTTTCAAGCCTTGAGAAAGTGCATAAGCAATTTTATCTCCAACAAACTTCATCCACAAGCAAAATTATTAGCAGATGTGAGAAATAAAAGATAAATTAATCTATATAACAAGCACAAAGTGAAGCAAGTCACAATGTGACATAGCGCACAGATGGATAAGAAGGTAACCAATGCCATTGCTAACCCCCTGCTTACCACATTTGATTCATTTAATATAAGTCTTCGTTCAGAGTGACCAAGAATGACCCAAGGAATGCCCAGATTAACTAGCATCTCAGCACTGTGAAGATAAAAAAAATCAAGTTAAAACATCACAAAATATATTTGTAAGAATATTTACGAAAAGAAGAAACAATTGAACCAGACTCATTTTACATTATACTCCACTAAGTTAAAATTACTTTGATGTTAACAATTAAAAGAAAGGATCATTGTAATGTCTATGGTTTCTGATTATCTAACTAGTGTAACTTGTAACACACCCCTCTAGTAAGAGAAACACCAAATATACTCCTGTATGGTAATAAAAAAGAAGAAGCTAACACGCCCAAGAGCACCTTAGCAAATGAAATAAATTTAATTTCGCATTACGCTCAAGTATTCAATCAATAAAACTATTACAAGAGGGTGATTCTAAAGCTCATTGTTTTTAATATCAAAATACCGTAGCTTGATCACACGCCTCTCTTATTTCATTCCTTTTCCCTAAACATTTTGAGACACTAAAAGAGCACCAGACTTGCTTCCTTAAGGAAATAAATTAACGAATGGCATGCCCAAGACAATCTTAGCTGAAAAGATTTATGGCTGCATACATAATGAGTTTTGTGAAGTTTCTAGTAAAAATTGTAGATAATTTTCTTTTTCCTAACACTTGAGAGGTTCACTCTGCAGATCGCAGGAATTTGACATTTAATCTCAATTTCATTGCAAAATAAACTGGCTTAAATTTTCATTACAACATGGTCTGCCACTATATGAATTGTAGATTTTATGTCAGCAAAAGTCTAAAGATGCAGTTTAGCAACATCTAAAGCAAATACTTTATCCCAACTACTTGGGATCAACTACATAAATATTGTTTCATCATTCTAATTAAGACCATGTCCTCGTTAAACCACAAGCTATCATGTCCTTTTCATATTCTCCATCCAAATTATATAAGACATGTGAGAAGGAAAAACAAAAATAGGAGAAGATGAGAAAAAAAGAATCAGAGGATAACCTAATCTCAAGGGTCAGTAGAAAAAAACACACAAGTACAGACAATTTAAAAACTTCCCATCATTCATACCTCAAAACCTGAGACCTTTATTGAGGCAAAAATATCCCCAACTTGTTTCTTAACCTATAGGTACAGGGTACTTAGTTGAGTTGGTGCACAAGTAAATTCATATCAAAGTCTTTCATTCAGTTTTGAGATCAGCAAACTCAATTCAGTTCCAAATTTCCTGATTACTAGTTAGGGATACTGAAACTAATTAGCGGACCCATAAAACCTCGATGCTAATTATAATAGGAATAAGTGATCCCAAACTAATCACTA